>CM057232.1:99991425-100591425 GCA_029891385.1 Erythroxylum novogranatense
AATAAGTGAAAGAAGAGAAGAGAATGCAAATGATTTGTCGTAGAACACTCATATTTTATTAAATAGAAACTTGTCAATTTATACAACTTTTCTCTAACTCAAATTCAAAACTAAGATAACATCTAATCTAAATCAGCATAGAATAAAATCTAATTTATTTGATGACTATCTCAGTAGTGTTAGGCGTGGGTCTTGCACCCAACAAAACCCTGAGGTCACAGATTCGACTCCCTGCGAGGACGGGTCGCAGGGAGGGGTCAAATCTAGAACCCGACGTGACCAAAGGGGACAAAACTCAATGGTGTGGGCCCACCCCAAACCAAATTGGTTCTGCCGGATTCAGGCTGAACGGTACGTTGCCGTTTGGATCCATGAGTTGGCAACCTTCTGCGTTGTTCTTCGACGTAAATATACCTGCAAAACAAGGAAGGCTCGTCGGGGGTGACGTCCCGATTAGCCCCTCCGACGCTCAAGTAAGTTTTCTGGTGAAGGTGGGAATCGATGCAGAGAAAAGCAAATTAGGTTATGATCTCGTCCCTCAATTATGGAAGAATTGTACCTTATATACGATTATGCAGCTAGGTTTAGGTTTTTACGTGTTTGCATGGGAGATTGTCTTCTGCTAATGGGCCTCGGATGTGTGGATCAAGCCTAGATTAATCAATAGGTGTAGGACTGACTGATCGGCCTGTGGGTTGTTGTGATTGGGCTCGGGCTCAAATATAGCCGACCCGACCATAAGCCCCCCCTACTCCTCGAATCTGAGCGAAGATAAAGGTCGAGGGAGTATGTTGGGACGTTGTTGCTCGTCTGTTGCTTCATAGCTCGTAAGCAGGAGAGCTCGTCATGTGGTCGATCGGTCAGTTTCAACCGGTCGGATACCGACCTGTTAGGCCTAACTGCTTGTATTGTTATTGGTTGGCTGAGGGCCCTTGACTGATCGGTCTCATCGACTATTGGGACGACTTGCTTGCGAGCGAGATCGGTTGGTTATCATTGGTGAGCGTGTGGGGCATTTATTGTAGACGACGCGTGCTGTCTGACAGCTTTCAGAATCTGAAACGTATCGTCCTTTAACCGTCGTACATCTATCATGTGTCCTTTCGACCGTTAGTGCCGTTTCGATTTTAAATAGCCTCAATTCTCCCCAGATCTTGCCGCGTGTCCGAGATCGCTTTCGGTTTACATCGTAATATAAGTCGAAGTCCGAATGGGTCACTGTCGAGGGTTCCTACTGCCGACCCTCTATAAATACTCAAAGTTGGTGAGTTGTGGCGGTTTTCACCTTTTGCTTTCGTACTGCAAATCGCACTTTGCTTTCATTTGCTCTCAAATCGTTCAAGGTTCCCAGAAACTTCTTTTATTCCGCCGTCCGATTTCCTCATTTCTTCTCTCTAAATAGGTACGTCCTTTTTCTTCTTCATTCCTTCATTCCTTTAGTCCTTTTCTTGATAGTCATGTCGACGGGTAGTTAGGAGCATGGTGGAGGTGCAGAGAGATGTCGATGAGGGAGAGAAAGGATGGCTTAGTTGTGGAGTTCCCACCTAAGACTGCATCGTCTATGACTGTGGGAGAATTGAACAGATTGTGCATCAGGTATAATATCCCTACGTCTTGGAGGCCCCGACTGGCTTTGAAGCATGAGCGGATCCACAACAATTTTAGTGGATACTTCGCCGTCTCCAGGAGTTTTTTCTCAGTGGGCGGCCTGAGGCTCCCGTACGCCCCGATTGTGGACGAGGTGTGCGTCTTGTTCGGGTTATTGCCGAGCCAGATTCCTTCGAACAGTTGGAGGTTTATAAACGGGTTGGCGTTGCTGTGCCATCAGTTCGGTCATCCGCCCACCGTCGGCGTTCTGCGCTATTTCCTGATGATGAGCCACAGTCCGAGCTCAAGGGCTGGAATCCCCTTTCTTCAATATCGAGATGCTCGGTATCGCCCGGCCAGGACATCCTCAAAAATTTCTTCCTAGCGGACGAAGTATTTCTTTGTGAAGTCCCCAGAATCTTCCTCCGAGTGCCGACCGTGGAGGTATCCTTTGGCCGAGCAGTGGAACGATTCGTCGGCCTTGTCCCTCAGCAAGGAGGAGTGGGAGGTGGTCCGTCGTATCAAAGAGCTCGGCAGATACGACTTTGCCAGGCTCATTCAGGGGTATCCCAGGGGGGCCTCGGCCGATTCGTTCCTTGTCGATCCCCCTCCACGTATTAGCGGACTGAAGGAGGAAACCGCCCCGTCCGGTTGACTCCTCGTGATTGTATTAATTTTAAACTTATATCAATTTTGTTTTCTAACTCAATTTAACATTGTGCAGCCATGGTGAGGATGCCTACCCAAACTTCCACGTCGAAGGAAGCAGCCTCAGGAAGAAGGGAGTGAGGCGGAGACCCGTGAGGCGTCGCTTTGTCGAGGGGTTGGTCTCCTCGTCTCACGTCGGTGGGTGCTCCCCTGGGGACCTTCCTGTGGCGATTTGAGCCTTAACAATTGTTCCAGTGGTAGAGGAGGAGGAGGACTTGGGCCCTCCTCTTAAAAGGAAGAGGTTGGTTCGATTGGGTGACCTTCCACCCCGCCAGGCCAGTGAAGCTAGGGCGAGTAAACAGAAAAAGGGGAAGGAGAAGGCACAGGCCGTGAGCCTTGGGCAGTGGGAGCCTGCCATCAAGTTGGACAAGGACGTAAAGCTCGGGGACCTCGAGGTGTCCCGCTACCTTGCTGAGAGGGTTACTCCCCCGGCGGACGAGGGGTTTATGGAGAAGAAGGAGAACCTGGAGTTGGGTTCCCACTGCTTCAGATTGGCATCGCGGGCTGCGACAATGTCTTTTGTCGTCTTTGCAGTAGCTTGGAGACTATGGACCAGGAGGTTCAGGATCTCCATGATCAGATGAAGGGTTTGAAGGCGGTGGCGGAGGTGGAGGGAGGACCTCCTTGAGCTAAAACGCATCTCTTGAGGAGGAGAAGGCGGCCCAGAGAGGGAGGTGGGAGCTTTGGCTACTGACCGGCCGAGGTAGAGGGAAGAGGGAGAAAGAGAACGAGGAGGAGGAAGACGGTGAGGCGGAGAGGAGATCAGCAGGAAGTGCCGCCAGATTGCCATTCATTGTGATTTGAGAGAGATAGAGCGGAGAAAACCTTGCGAGAGGTGCGGTGCTCCATGCGGGAGCAGCGGATTGAGGCCATCAAGCGATGAAAGAGGCGGTTCTTGTACGAAGAGAGTTTAGAGCTCGCCTGCGAGGTAGCCCTTTCGATTTTTAAGAGGGGCCACGAGCTCTACGCTCCTGAGGGGGTGGCATGCCCTTCTTTTAAAGACTATGCCGAACCACTTATTCCTGAAGCCTTCGGGCTTTCTTTGGAGGGGATCACAAAGAAAGTCGAGGGGGAACTGGTCGACGTTCCGGATGAGAGGCTAGATCTCAGCTCCGAAGAGGAAGAGCTCCCTCATGATGTTCCTTCGGTCGTTTCCCCGGGTCCTGCTCCTGCTCCTGTTCCCGTTGTGTCGCTCCCCGGAGAAGAAGAGCTTCCCAGCGAAGATATTCTTCCGGTTGCTCCCCCGGGTCCCGCTCCTACGTCTCTTCTGCCCGCTTCCGAGGCTTCCCCTGGGTATTTCCCTGGGTATTCTCCTTCTCCTTCGGCTGTTGGCGGTTTCCCTTC
Source organism: Erythroxylum novogranatense (assembly GCA_029891385.1). NCBI lineage: Eukaryota > Viridiplantae > Streptophyta > Magnoliopsida > Malpighiales > Erythroxylaceae > Erythroxylum > Erythroxylum novogranatense. The sequence continues at coordinate 99,995,065 of CM057232.1, forward strand.
TCCCATGTTGTAGAGCTCACTTGGCCGGGCTTGTGGCCAGGGTGAATTTAATATGAATGAAAATCTCGTTTCCTTTTCTCCAAGTCACTTTTTCGAAGTCAATTTTTGTATTTATGTTCCATGTTTCAGACGTAGAGTAGGGTCAGGTGTTACTCGCGGTCGGCCGAGCGAGATCCCAAGGATCTCGTCTTGGCGATCGATAGATCGTAGACGATCTATGGCGATACCGAGCGAGGTCCCAAGGATCTTGTCTTAGCGACCGATCGACCGTAGCCGATCTATGGAGATACCGAGCGAGGTCCCAAGGATCTTGTCTTGGCGACCGATCTACCGTAGCCGATCTGTGGAGAGTGTCGAGCAATGGCGATGGCGAGGGACCCAGGGATCTCGTCCTGGCGACCCGACCGATCTTAGTCGGTCTATGAAGAATGCCGAGTAATGGCGATGGCGAGGGACCCAAGGATCTCGTCCTGACGACCCAACCGATCGTAGTCGGTCTATGGAGAATGCCGAGCAATGGCGATGGCGAGGGACCCAGGGATCTCGTCCTGGCGACCCGACCGATCTTAGTCGGTCTATGGAGAATGCCGAGCAATGGCGATGGCGAGGGACCCAGGGATCTCGTCCTGGCTACCCGAACAATCGTAGTCGATCTATGGAGAATGCCGAGCAATGGCGATGGCGAGGGACCCAGGGAAAAAAAAAAGAAAAAGAAAAGAAAAGAAAAAAAATTCAGAAAGAGAAAGCAAATGATTTGTCGTAGAACACTCATATTTTATTGAATAGAAACTTGTCAATTTATACAACTTTTCTCTAACTCAAATTCAAAACTAAGATAACATCTAATCTAAATCAGCATAGAATAAAATCTAATTTATTTGATGACTATCCCAATAATATCTCTAATAATATCTTTGACTATTTCAAAGTCACATATTCAACATGAACTCATTACAATCATACTACTTTCTTCTTTCTCTTTTTACTTATCTAATGCATTTAATTAGTAAAAAGGATTACCCTTAACATATTTGTACAATTCCCAAACGCTTCCAGAAAAACTTAAAGAGAACTCCTCAGGCAGCCATGACAGGGAGGCTAAGGAGGCCTAGAAGTCGTTGCTTTTTCCATTCTTTCACACTGTTCTTTCTTTAATTTTTCTAAAAGGAGACGTTCGGTAAACCGTTCACAAACTAGATTTGTATTGAGATTAAGCATGGGTGGGGAAAATATTAAATATGTCCCATTAAGCAATCCTTTTTCCATACTCCTCTTCCACCTCCATGACTCGGTTCTCTTGAGTGGGCCTCAAATCATTTCATGGCTTCTGCAATTTGTTATCTCTTCCATATTGACCACTCTTTCATTTTTCTCCCCCAGATCTGTTACACCCGGGTCCTACATCGTATATCTCTTCACTTGCTTTGTCATCCGTAAATTGCTGTAGTTGGAGCCGAATAGAACTCAATAAAACAGCACAACATCATGGATCACATGGGGACACTACCAGATGCAGATGGGTATACATCAGTGGACCATCACAATAAGTTTACTAGAACAGCCACTGACATGGACAATGGAGAAGTAGAACATTAACTGATAAAAAAGAATCTAAACCAAGCTGCTGACATTGTTTCAAATTCTTTTTAAGTTCAAAATTGCACTAAATGTTGCAACTTGTAGGGCTCAGCTAAATCATATTGGCTAACACTTGTTAATTGCCATATGGACGGTTCAGCTAAGCCAGCTAAAATCTATCTATATGAGTTGTACTCTTTGGGAAAGCTTTTCAGAAATGTTTTTGTTTTTCTAGATTCTCACAACCAGTTAAATAGCTTATCAATACTAGCTACAGAATATGGATGCATTCACAAGCCTGTGCACATTTTCCAGCTCCCTAATTTCTTGTCCAGTTCGTTGCAGTATGCAAAACCAGTCTCAGTGACAAAAGAATGGATATTATTCGGAAAATGGACATAAATACCTGTATGTGTAAGAGAAAAAAAACTGAAGTTCTCTCAGCCAAACCAATCTTAGTTTTTTGATAATATTGGTGACGTCAGTGGAGGAAGGGCAGGCAGACGATCAATGTTGCATATGATGTAGTCGACCAGATAGAACTGTAATATGGCGTAGTGGCCAACCACTAACTCCTACTTGATCATTTCTCCACTGTAAAAATTAGGATCTGGTGATGATCCACTGACAGATAAGATGCAACATGCATTGTTAACATGAACAATGCGATGTTTCCACTCACAAATAACAGCCAATTAGCAGTGAAAAGCAATAATCATGCTTTGCACCCTTTTGATGTTAATTAGTTCGTGCAACCATGCATTTAGAAATAAAGATGTAGGTGAGTTAGTCAGGGACTCTCTTGGTTTAAGTGAAGTTGAGGTTCAAACTTTCCTCATATATGCAGTCATTTAATACTTGAGGTTAGAGTTTTGCCTCCCGCAAAAAACCTATTCGACTCGAGCGAGAATTAGCCTGAGTGTAGATGATTTAAAAGGTTAGGACCCTTCTATTAAAAAAAAAAAAAAGCAACAAGCAACAAGCAAATCACGCTTAATATTTTCCGCCCTCTTTTCACCAATCTGTTTTGACTGGGATAGCCTCCACAAGTGGGTCTGTCTAGCAGACCGGCATTAATCAGTGCTATGGGGTCCAGTGAAAAGTTGATGTTCTTTTTGTAACATACAGAACATGATATGGCCATCCTCATAAACCAGTTCCTATAAATACCGCATATCTAATGGTATACCAACCACTCTTACACATAATAGAACGAACTTATTTATGCAGCCTATTTTCCTCCATAAGCAGTCGCTAATAGAAGCCATGGGAAATTGCCTAGTTCTGCAAGAAAATGTCATCAGGGTGATGAAACCAGATGGGAAGATCCTTGAATACAAAGCACCGATCATAGTTCAGCAAGTCCTGTCAGATTTTTCTGGTCATGCAGTATCCGGTTCTCTTCAATCTCTCCAACATCTCCCGCCAGAGACCAAGCTTCTTGGCGGTCAATTGTACCATCTCGTACCTGTCGGAATACCATCCCCACAAATTAAGAAGAAAGTGAGATTTTCAATTCCAGAGAAGGAAGATGAAGGCAGCAAAGTTGTTAGGATTAAATTGGTCATCGGTAAGAAAGAACTGCAAGAGATGTTGAAACAAGGGGGAGTTTCAGTTGGCGATATGATTTCTCAGCTACAAGGTCAACACAGAGTACACCAGGTTGTTACGTCATACAGCGATGATAAAGGTTGGAAACCTGCACTGGAAAGCATAACTGAAGTAAACTAGCAAAAGAACTAAGGTGTATCTTAGGATATAGAACAGAATTCTTAACCTATTGTCTAGTTTGCTACCTTATCATGATAAATGAATCATCAGCTAACATGTCAATCAAGTTTGGTCATTAGATTTACAGCACCATTCTATACTTTTTGCTGCCAATCTTCATGGAACCCTTAAAACCATGCAGAATCCTTGACATATTCCAAGTTGAATTGAGTCAAATGAAAAGTTGATGATCAAGATCATGGAGACACTAGATAATAGCCTAATAACCTAGCGAGTGCTAGATCAGTTCTTTCCTGGTCCTACAACACCATGAATCCTCGCTGACATGAAATCAGCCTATACTTCGTATGCATGATATGATCCAAAATTTTCAGAATAAGTCGAAATCCTCAGCAAACGTGACGCGCACCGCGGAAAGATTGACGTCGATAGGATGATGATTTCAATGGGTATTTTGTCTTATGAGGTTTTGACCTAAAGGAAATAAAAATGATAGATATTTGGAATTCAGCAAACAAGAAAATAAAGGATACGCAAGGTTTGATTTCTACGACACCTCTCGAAAACTTGTTCCGAGCAATCCCGATGATCAAAATAAAACCAAGAAACGAACAATAACAAAAAAATAAAGGATACACAAGGTTTGATTTCTACGACACCTCTCGGAAACTTGTTCCGAGTAATCCCGATGATCAAAATAAAATCAAGAAACGAACAATTAACACGCCACAATTGAGAAAACAATTGATAAGTGAAAGATGGTTCGAAAAGTAACAAGAACAAGAGAACAAAGTTCTCCCTAAAGCCATCGACACTCAAAACAACATCATCTCATAATTGTAAAACCCTAAAACATAAGTATTTATACCTAGGTCAAATAATAAAAGGTTGGGCTAAAAAAACATGGAAGTCCAAAATAAAACGAAGTCCAAAATTAAATAAATAAGTTTGATATCTTCTTGGGCTTAGCATTAAATAGCCCAAGTCTTCGTGTTTTCAAGCTCCAAGTGTATCCGGTCCAAGGATTTGAGTTAACTGGATTAGTTTGGGCTCAATCCCATTAAACTTTTCTCCAATAGGCTCGGAGTTCACCATCTTCTCAAGATCCTCACTCCTGCTCACATCAAAACGTGTGTCTTCACATGGACAAGATGATCAAATTACTTCGCAGTTGCGACTTCTCTTAACAGTACTAAACCTATAAAAAGGCTTATTTTCCCCTTTTATCAAATATGAATGTCAAGCTAACTCAGAAAATTATGAAAAACGGAAAACGGACTGAGAATGATCTCAGCATTACCTACATTGAGACTTTGGCCTCCTGAATACTCATTTTTGTTGATCTACAAATTTCCAAGGCTGTTAGTAACATGATGTGCCACTTCACTATCCAAGAACCAGTTTGGATCTATTATTGTTTGGGGCGTGGCAATCATGGCTGACATTTGTGATGGTTGATACTGCTACCCCTAAGACATCTGTTGATTTGGTTGTTGTTATTGAGACTATCCTTTGTAATTTAAATCATACTGATAGTAATAGATTGTTGCTGTGTGTCCAGGTTTGCTACAAACCTGGCATACTGGTCAGTTGTGTCCACGTCTTTTGTCTCTGTAACCTCTTCCTTGTCTTGTATTATTTCGGCCTCTACCACAGTTTTGGTTTAAGTGAGTTCCAGAAGTTTGAGTGTACCCTGGACCTCTTCCTCTTTGATGTCTAGTAATAGCAATATTGGCTAAAAGGTTCTGCATATCAACAACGGCCGGAACATTGTACTGTTCTAGATGAGCTTTTTGGTTCATTAGTATTGCATAAACTTCACTGACACTAAATTTATCAGTCTTTGTTGTGACACTAGTAATAACGAAATCATATTCAATACCAAGTCCAACCATTACATACATTATAATATATTCATCAAACACCACACATCTGATTGAATTTAGATTATCAGCAATGCCTTTGATTTCATTAACATATTTAGTGATGCTCATGGATCCCTTTTTAGTGATTTGTAACTTAATTTTAAATTAAAGGGTTCTTGCTCGTGACTATGATGTGTTTGTTACCTCAATAGATTTCTATAGCTCACATGACGTATCGCAGTTATCAAGTTGATTGAGAACAAACTCAAATATTGAGGATTGCAACCAGTCTAAAATGATCTGGTCTTGCTTACTCCAAGCAATATATTCAGTGGACAACATTTTTCCTAGTAATGATCCATCTAGCGAGGTTGAATTCAGCACAAACTTTGATGGTGGTGATACCTTCTTGTTGATGAATAAATCAAGACCAAATCCTCTTAGTATCGGTAACACTTGAGACCTCCATACTAAGTAATTATTACGATCTAATTTGATTTATTACCCATGAGGAAGAGGAAGACAGTATAATCCATCTTTAGTTGTACCCTTGAGAAGCACTTTCCCCATTCTCCTGTCCTTAACCAAATATAGATCCTTGAGAAATTCAACAAAAACATGATTATCGTTAGTGAGTTTGTGGACACTTAATAAATTCTTGGTTATTTTAGGGACGTGCAAGATGTGGTTTAACAGGATATTAGATTGAGGTGTAGCTAAAGAACTTGAGCCAAAATACATGATGTTCAGTTACTGACCATTACCTATAGTGACACCTTGACCTCCTGAATACTCATTTTTGTTGATCTGCAAATTTCCAAGACTGTTAGTAACATGATGTGTCGCTCCACTGTCGAGGAACCAGTTTGGATCGGTTACTGCATGCAACCAGAAGCACTTTGCAATCTTTGCACCATGATCTGACATGTTTCCTGACAAGAGGATAATTAATTTGTGTCTTGGACATGCTACTCTAAAATGTCACCAAGTGTGTTTCGGTTTTCTTAAACAAAGAATTTGCCATAACCAACTCATACGCTACGGTCATGTCCAATAAAACAATCTCATTATTATTTTTAGTGTCATATCCAAAGTTTCCATGAGTTCCTGTATATCCGTCTGAAACAACCCATATATATCCATTAACTAGGATGATTGTTCCATATCAGAGAATTGTAGAAGCACCCCATCCAACACCTCCTAGAACAGACGTTTTTGTTGTACGTCTGAACCAACTTGAGGTGCATACGCACATACGACATTGAGAACCACCTTGCTAAAAATAATTTTTGCCACTATAATCCTATCATCGACCCTAGTAATCAATGACGGAGTCAGGACTTTAAGATAGGAGGGTCCAAATAAAATATAGATTTCACAAAAATTTTCATATCAAAACTAAATAAAAAAATAAAGTTTTATTAAGAATATAAAATAGTTAAAATTACAATGATCATCGCCTACTTTTCATAGATTGAAATCTTTTCATAACAAGATCATTGTCAATATTTGCAAATACATCTCTTTCAATGTAACACACTAGACAATCATTCAATATGCCATCTCCCATTTTATTACAAAGTGAACTCTTGATAATTTTTATTGCAAAGAAAGCTCTCTCTACTGTGGCTGTAGCAACTGGTAAAAGTAATGACAAATTGACTAACAGATAAACCAAAGGAAATACATGATGTTTTCTTGTAGCCACCATTCTCTTAGCAAATTCTCCAATTTCACTCAATTCAGAGAAATTCTTATCCATATGTACATCAATGATAAAATTTTCAAGTTGATATTCAAGTTCAATTAAAGCAATAGGAGGAAACTCTGATGAATAGAATTTTGCAAGTTTAATCAATTTGTCCATGTACAAAATAATTAAAAATATATATATTAATTATATATCATCATCATCATCATCATCATCTAGTCTGAAATCCCGCAATAAAGTGAGGTATGGGGAGGTCCGATAATACGCAGCTGTTAGAGTAGTGCCCTAAAGGCAATCGCCTTTAGCGCGTTTTGTACAAAATTGTGTACATTCTTTATAAATAAATAAAGAAAGACATTTTTCATTACGTTGTTGTTCATTATTTATGAACTGATATTGATCAATAAGCAAATTAATGAAGTCCATGATATATGACATAGCATGAAGGAAATTATGATGTGATCATACTACTGAGATTCCTATCATGTGCAATTATGTCAGTATCTTAATTATCCCTAGTTATAGGATTACTGAGACTGGACATTGATAATCCAGAAAGACTAGCACATCTCAAGCTCCTTGATTTGATCAAGCAGTGGATCTCAGAAACTGTACATATGAGATATTTAGGGTTGAGATGTGGATGCTTACTAAAGGTAGTAAGTACATTGGATGACCTGCTATGAGATCACCACATAGATGTCCTATTCTAATGTCAGTGATAATCTCATTATAGCAATGGTGCAAGTATCCTTAGACTTGAGGTACTCAAGGATATCTTGGATACTGATTCTGTGCTTTGACTCTATTCCTTGTTGCCTTACAGAGATCGCTCATAGGGTGGTGATTGAGTACAGTTTGAGGTATTCGAAGGTAATTGAGTAGCCAATAGAGGATTCACCACTTCTGTGATAGCAGAAGATGATACCCATGGCCTCTTGTCAGGGTCATTACTTGGAAATCTCTGATCAGAGTACATATGTCATGAAGAGTGTCTTCATTGACATATTAAGTATTAAGTAATGAGTCCCAGGACAAGAACTGAAATTACTTGGACTAGATTTGACATAGTCAGTCTAGTGAGAGTTGACACATTGCCCATACTCATAACCAAGTGGGGTATAGCATGGTGAAAGGACGAATTGCACGGTAATTGTCTATGGAAGGGTTCGTGATATGGTCCATGATGAATATAGATTCATTCGTCAAACCAATTACTTTCCGGTCAATTGGGGGTCATGATGTTTTGCTAGATACCGCTCATGACTTGCTTAGATTAAGTGTTAATCTAAGTGGCCAACATAACCGGGAACCTAATGGGTCACACGCATAAGAGTGTCTCGGAAAACTCGTAAAATAGTTTTAAACTGAGATCCAATAAATAGAGAGCAACTGGATTAAATAGATCCCGATGAGATCGAGATATGTCCCGATGAGATCGCGACATCAATATTGCTGAAAAACGTTTCCGGGGGTTTTTCCCATATTGGGACCCGGTAGGCCGGTAGGACCGACCCCAGTGTGACTCGACCACTTCAGCATTTATTTATATATATATATTATTAATTAATTAAGTAAGTAATTAATTAATATATATATATATATATATGTATGTACGTGGATGGAGGAGAGGAAGCATAAGAAGCTTCCATTTATATGCTTAGTCATTAATGAATTTAATGGCTAAATGACAAAAAACAAAAAGGTGAGATGATGATGCTCGTTGATGATGAATAAGAAGAAGGTTTTGGAATAAAACCTAAGGTCTTAAAAGAGCATCTTCGTGGGTTTTGGCAAAAAAGAAGAGAAAGAGTTCTCCATCTTTCAAGCTCTCCAAAATCATCATCTCCAAGCTTCATCCTCCTTCCTTCTCCATCATTTTCCAAACTCTTCAAGAACAAGGTAAGATCTAGCAGTCTTCAACTTGTTCTAGCTATTCCCGGGTCAAAGGGTTTGTCTCGGTTAGGTTTTCTGATCTCTGCGTGGATACCGTTAGAGACGGTCTCCTTTGGTCGTTTTGGTTTGACTTTGTTATATAGTCACATGGATCCTGACTTTCGGGAAGGTCCCGGAACAAAAAATTTTGTTTTTCGCACCGTGGGCATGTGATGCTCACACCGGGATTTTCCTACAGTGGTATCAGAGACACTTGTGTCGTATATAACAACGAAATCATGACTAGGTCGGAGTTGCCTATAGCTTGTGATGATGATGCATGTTGTATGTGTTGAATTTCGAATTCAGTATGAGATATAGTTTTCAAAATTTTCTTGCCCAGATATGTTCACAAGATGTTGTTGTATATGTCTGTGGAAGCCCGGAATTTATCAATGTGATTTGATATGGTTTTGCTAATTTATTCTCTAATGTTTTGGTTGTTGTATTTGTGCACATTCAATGAACAAGCATGCTTATAAATTCGAGAATAAATTGTGAAAAATGGTTTTTTGGATTTTCTTTCACCGAAATGTCTCTAAGATGTTTATTAATGTCTATGAGAAAGGAAAAATGTTTTCGAGGTGATTTACTATTATTTGAGAATTTATTGTGTGCTGCTGGGAATAACTGTGTTGAGGAACACAAATTCTACATTGGCTTTGTTGCTGAGGTTGAATGAGTTTTTGATGGAAATAAATCCTGAAAAAATTCATGGAGCATGTTGTGAACATGTTGTAACCTCTGTAATTTTCTAGGAATTTATTGAAATTGTTTCAATGGGTTTTTCAAGAAAAACATAGAGCTTGGCAGTTTTGAGAAAGTTGCTAGAGCTGTTTTGTTTGGAATGAGAAATTGTGTAGATTTCAGTTCCAATGCCTTGGATCATTTTTAATGTGATTAAAAATGTGTTACATTTATGTTGTATGCTTGCCTAAATGATTTTCTTGAAATTGGGTTTCCAAACAATTTAGGATGTCAAATGTGTCTCATTAGCGTCTCGTTAGTATATTCTCTTATCTTGATTGTTTTGGCCGTCACAAATTTTGTGACAGGTGCCGAAATAGTCTTGATAAAGTGTAGACTACCTAGAGATACTTAACGTGATAATTTGATATTCTTAAATTATTTGGAAATCTAAATGAATAAGAGTTTATTCATCAATTTCAAGTTTCATATATAGTTTGACTATATGGTAAGCATGGTACAATGAAAGTGTTTCATTGGTACTTCATAATAAAGGATATTACACTTGGTATTGTGAATTTGATCTACACGGATTGAGAAATTAGCCGATTAGAGAGCAGGCCAAATTTCAGTCGACTAGAACATGCACCAGTCGACTGGAAAGTGGATTCCAGTCGACTATAATATGTTCGGTCATTTGGAAAGTGCTACGATAATCAATTCGATCGACTAGAACATGTTCTAGTCGACTGGAACGTGCACAGTAACCTTTAGTCGACTAGCACAAGTTCCAGTCGACTAGAACATGCACCAGTCGACTACAACAACATGCATAGGTGGGATGATGAATGATTTTAGGTATAAACTCAATGTGATTGATGAAATACCCTAAATCATTCCATATATTCATGGTAACTATAATCCTAAAGCTTGGAGAAGAAGTAGATGAGACCTGAAAACCCTCACACTTAATATGAAAACTAACACCTTCCATTAATATGGGGAGAACCAGAGTCCTTATAGAGTTGGGTTGTTGGGCAAACCCAAGCTCACTCTATACGAATATGTTCGAACCATGGAAAATGAGATTTTCGGATTAATGGGTCGGTTTTCATTAGAAGCGTTGATTTGTTGAGCAAACTCAAGGTCAACGTGGACAGAGGCGAAATTGGGTAGTGTACATCAGATGTACACGCATCAAGAGTTGATGACCCAATGTGTGTGCATACATCAAAAGTTGATAGCACTAGTCGATAGTTGCACCTAAGATGGAAATGGTATGATTGACACCTGCCGATTGAACTAAGGTGGCTTGTTGGGCAAACCCAAGGTCATTTTAGGAATGTCGGATTTCTATCTATGATGCAATTGGTATGATCGATACCTACCGATTGAACTAAGGTGGCTTGTTGGGCAAACCCAAGGTCATTTTTAGGAATGTCGGATATCGACCCACTAGGACATTTTGTCATAATGTTTCTTGGATTCGTACTGAGGGTTATGGATTCTTTGAAACTAGTGGGAGCCATATGCATGACATGCAAGTCCTTATGATCATGCATTTAATTCTATTCTAACATTCTTTCTCTCTTTCTTTTTAGGTTATTGAAGATGTCTTCTAGTGTGAATCTTCGCTCACTAATGGATTCCATTATCCCTAGTCATAGGATTACTGAGACTGGACATTGGTAATCCGGAAAGACTAGCACATCTCAAGCTCCTTGATTTGATCAAGCAGTGGATCTCAGAAACTGTACATATGAGATATTTAGGGTTGAGATGTGGATGCTTACTAGAGGTAGTAAGTCTGATGGATGACTCGCTATGAGATCATCACATGGATGTCCTATTCTAATGTCAGTGATAATCTCATCATAGTAATGGTGCAAGTATCCTTAGACTTGAGGTACTCAAGGATATCTTGGATACTGATTCTGTGCTTTGACTCTATTCCTTGTTGCCTTACAGAGGTCGCTTATAGGGTGGTGATTGGGTACAGTTTGAGGTATTCGAAGGTAATTGAGTAGCCAACAGAGAATTCACCACTTCTGTGATAGCAGAAGATGATACCCATGACCTCTTGTCAGGATCATTACTTGGAAATCTCTGATTAGAGTACATATGTCATGAAGAGTGTCTTCATTGACATATTAAGTATTAAGTAATGAGTCCCAGGATAAGAACTGAAATCACTTGGACTAGATTTGACATAGTCAGTCTAATGAGAGTTGACACATTGCCCATACTCATAACCAAGTGGGGTATAGCATGGTGAAAGGACGAATTGCACGGTAATTGTCTATGGAAGGGTTCGTGATATGGTCCATGATGAATATAGATTCATTCGTCAAACCAATTACTTTCCGGTCAATTGGGGGTCATGATGTGTTGCTAGATACCGCTCATGACTTGCTTAGATTAAGTGTTAATCTAAGTGGCCAACATAACCGGGAACCTAATGGGTCACACGCATAAGAGTGTCTCGGAAAACTCGTAAAATAGTTTTGGACTGAGATCCAATAAATGGAGAGCAACTGGATTAAATGGATCCCGATGAGATTGAGATATGTCCCGATGAGATCGCGACATCAATATTGCTGAAAAACGTTTACGGGGGCTTTTCCCATCTTGGGACTCGGTGGTAGGTAGGGGACCAAATTCTAATATGACTGGACCACTTCAGCATTTATTTATATATATATTATTAATTAATTAAGTAATTAATATATATATATATATATATGTATGTACGTGGATGGAGGAGAGGAAGCATAAGAAGCTTCCATTTATATGCTTAGTCATTAATGAATTTAATGGCTAAATGACAAAAAACAAAAAGGTGAGATGATGATGCTCGTTGATGATGAATAAGAGGAAGGTTTTGGAATAAAACCTAAGGTCTTAAAAGAGCATCTTCGTGGGTTTTGGCAAAAAAGAAGAGAAAGAGTTCTCCATCTTTCAAGCTCTCCAAAATCATCATCTCCAAGCTTCATCCTCCTTCCTTCTCCATCATTTTCCAAGCTCTTCAAGAACAAGGTAAGATCTAGCAGTCTTCAACTTGTTCTAGCTATTCCCGGGTCAAAGGGTTTGTCTAGGTTAGGTTTTCTGATCTCTGCGTGGATACCGTTAGAGACGGTCTCCTTTGGTCGTTTTGGTTTGACTTTGTTATATAGTCACATGGATCCTGGCTTTCGGGAAGGTCCCGGATCAAAAAATTTTGTTTTCCGCACCGTGGGCATGTGATGCTCACAACGGGATTTTCCTACAGCAGCCTTACCCTTACATAATAAAGATGCTGTTTTTGATAAACCCACATGCAAATAAGACATTATAATAATGATGCAAGTTACACAAACAATTCATTAAATAATAATAATAATAATAATCAAGGGGAATACCTAAAGGAAGCCAAATCTGCAAGAACCTAATAAGCTACAAAGTCCATCCCTCCTTGTCACGCAGTAAGTAAAGGGACCTCCCTTAAAGATCTTGTTAGAATGGCCCCCTATTGTCCCACCCCCTGGACTTCTCGGGCAATCTACACATGTGACACGATATCTCCTAGTAATTGTTGTACTGATTTTGGGTAACTGGACGGTTAATCCTTTACCCTGATCTGATCGCGCTAAACTTTTCTATTTCAAGCGACTACCTTGTTAAGGGCCAACTCTGACATATCCTCCTTGATCACTTCCTGCCAGTTCTTGTAAGGCCTCCATCTTCTTCTCTTATAGTCATTAAGTGTTATTCTCTCACAGCTTCGTACTGGAGCATTTGAGGGCCTCCTCTGCACTTGCCCATACCGCCTAAGCCTAGTCTCTATCAACTTGTCGGCAAAGTTGGCTACCCGTAGTCTATTTCTTATCACCCAGTTCCGGACCTTATATCTCCTAGTAATGCCACACATACACCTAAGTATACGCATTTTTGCTACCAACAACTGTCTTATATGCCTACATTTGGTAGGCTAACACTCTATCCCATATAACATGGTTGGACGAATCACCATTTTATAAAACTTCCCATTAAGTTTTAAAAGAATCTTCCTGTCACATAAAACCCCTGATGCACTTCTCCGTTTGGCCCAGCCTGATATAATACGATGTACAATATCAGCATCGATATTCCCATCACTATGAATGATAGACCTGAGATACTTAAAACTCGTCCTAGGTGGTATGACATCATTGCCAATTGCTACTGCCACGTCATGCTCCACCTAGTTTCCTGAAAAGTTGGATTCTAAATACTCCGTCTTAGACCTGCTCATTTTAAAACTTTTCAACTCTAACGCATCTCGCCAATAATCTAACTTGGCATTGACCCCCTCCTTGGTCTCATCCATTAGGACAATATTGTCTGCAAATAACATACACCAAGGTACCTCTCCTGGAATATGTTTGGTAATCTTATCTAACACCAATGTGAACAACAAAGGACTTAACGCAGATCCTTGGTGGAGACCAACATTGATAGCAAACGCTTTTGTGTCCCCTCCTAACCGTCCATACGCTAATCAATGCTCCTTTATACATATCCTTGATTACTTTAATATAGGTGATAGGAATACCCTTGGCCTCCAAACGTACACCTCCATAAGAGGTCTCTAGGAACCCTGTCATACGCCTTCTCCAAATCAATAAAAACTATATGCAAATCCCATTTTCGTTCCCTGTAGCATTCCATGAGTCTACAGAGTAGATGTATCACTTCTGTCGTGAACCTACCAGGGATAAATCTAAATTAGTTGACCGATACAGAAGCAGCCCTCCGGATTCTCTTCTCAATTACCTTCTCTCACAGCTTCATAGTATGACTTATTAGTTTGATGCCTCTATAGTTGTGACATTGTTGGATGTCCCCTTTGACCTTGTATAAGAGAATCAACCTACTTAATCTCCATTCATCTGGCATTTTAGCTAACTCTAAAATCACATTGAAGAGTTGAACTAACCATACAATACCGACAACTCATATTCGTTTCCATACCTCTATAGGGATCTCATCTAGCCCTACGGCCTTACCGCTCCCCATCTCTCTCAATACCTTTACAATTTCACCCCTCACAATCATCACCCATACGTCCCTTTCATGAACATGCCCCGCCGCAAAGAGTTGTCCTAACTCTACGTTGCCTACTATCTCTTTGTTATACAGGCCATGAAATACCTCTGCCATCTCCTCTTGATGTCTTGGGACTCTGTGAGTACTTGTCCTGCTTCATCACGTATACCACAAACTTGGTTGAAACCATTTGTCTCTCGTGCCCTATCTTGTGCTAGCTTGAAAATCTTTTGTGCTCCCCTAAACGTTGCCAAGTCACGATACATAGTCTCATATGCTTCCCCTTTAGCCACTGCGATAGTTTTCTTAGCCCTCCCTTTTGCCAGCCTATACCTTACTCTGTTAATGTCCCTCTTCGCCTCCATTGAACTAGCTAAAAGATCTTTAAAAGCTCTCTTCTTCGCCTTAACCGTCCCTTAGCTAGTTCAACGGAGGTGAAGAGGGACATTAATAATAATAATAATAATACCAATAATAATAGTAATAATAATAATAATAATGATAATAATAAGAATAAGAATAATACTAATGAAACACTAAAGCTAGTAAGAGAATAATAATTATTACAATAATAATAGTACCGGTAAAAATACAAAACTCAAGGTATAGGAAAATCAATGCAAATAATACTAAAATACTATTCACTAATAATAACAATAATACTAATAATAATAATACTAATAATAAAAATAACACTAATAGTATAATACTAATAAGAACAATAATAATGGAAAACTAAAGCATGTAAGAGACTCAATACAAGGATAATAATAGTAAAATAATAATAACAACAACAACAACAACAATAATAATAATAATAATAAGCTTACTAAACTACTAAGAAGAAGAAAATTAATGAAGAAAACGTTAATAATCCAATAAATTGAATAATAAGAATAAAATACTAAAGAAAAGATAAAATTAAAGGTAAATATATAAACTCAATAAAAGGCTAGAAATAAAGGAATAATAATAACGATAGTAATAATAATAATAAAAGTAAAAGTGAAAATATTAATTCTAAAGAAGATAAAGTTTGTATAACAATAATAATAATAATAAATAAATAAATAATAATAATAATAAAAATTAAATCAAATCAAATCAAAATACAAAAGATTTAGCAGTAGTGGACAAGAAATCCAGGCACGATATTGTATGGGAAGGGCAAGTAGAAAAATAATGCAAGTAACTTGGATCAACAGGAAAATGAAAAAAAAAACCACGCTAGAAATAACTTAGACATGCAGAAAGCCCCAACCACAAATTTTGCTTTAGAAGGCTTTAACTAAACAATGAAGAGGCAAGTTAAAATAAAAGGAGCAGCTACGGGAAAGTCTTATATAAATATCTTCGAAAGCTTCTACAGTGCAACCAACGGTATTCATGCGAAACGGTAGGCCACCTTTTGCGCACCACAGTGAATTTGTCAGGCAGCTCAAAGAAGGTATACGTCAGACACTAAACATTAGTGACAAACGTCAGGCCAGAACGGGCAGCGAAATACCCAACGTTACAGCTTCGTCGAAAATGGTGAAAAGAAAGAGCAGGGATTAAAAAAAAGATGAGCTCTATCAGTTGCGAAACACTGAAGATGACCGCTAAAATTATGCCGGAAAACTCACGAACTTTATCCCCTTCTACAACTAAAGAACAACTACCAGCACAGAATAAAACTCTCGACTAAAGAAGTAACCCCCATTACCATCACAAAATTACTCGCGTAACTCGACACAAAATTAGAAAAGAAACATCTAACGAATCCAAATAAACAACTTAACAAGCACAAAGTGAACACTGCGCACCTAAGAACTGGCTGAGGCGGTGTCCTCATGCCCTGCATATAATACCAAAATAATAAAAGTAGTTGTTACCTTCACCGAATGGAGGATCTCCGAGCATATGCTGTCAACAAAATGTATGGCATGCATTTTCTTCAGCACTTGATCTTGTCATATATTGAGGAGACGCTTTCGGTTGCTTTAACTTGCTTCGACGTCCCTGAGAAAAGCTAAAAACAGGCAAGAGAAATACTAAAGTGATCCAGGAATGTTACCAGTCGGCGATGGAGTTCATTTGTGAGAAATCTGAGCTTTGACCAGAAATCTCATTTCCTGCAAGATTTAAGCTTTTAATTTTGGGAAATGCAGCTCCAAAACCAAGTGGTAAAGACCCACTACGCTTGTTTCCTGAAAGATCCATGAAAGATAGTGACTTGCAATTCATAACGTCGAATGGTATGCTTCCCTCGAACCCATTTCGATCTCATTTAAGAAAGCTCAAGTTAGCTAGAGAATTGATAGATGGAACATATGAATGATTTCCATTATTAACACACGCAGCAAGTTTCCGTGCCAGCTTGACTTCATTGTCTCTCTCTCTCTCTCTAGACCCTATTGAGACTCAACTCAAGCTCAACTAGTAGAAGCTAGAAGCCGATCAATGTCATCGGACGACGAGGGTCAAGAGGAGTGTCTTTTCAAAATCGTTATCATCGGAGACTCTACCGTTGGCAAATTTCAACATTTACGTAGACTCTGGAATGTTTGCTGCTAGCCCCAAGTAACTCCGTCACTGCTAGTAATCCCCACCACTCGGTTTATAAGTTCCTTAACCGTTAAGATACCTATCTCATTTTACTTCTGCGTACTTCCTGAATATTATAGTTTGAAACCTCCTATCGTCTTTGTTTTAGCTTCTGATCACTTAATCTCCTAAATGCAGACTATTTGTATCCTATGCTTGTCTAAAATCTTCACTAATTCCAAGGACTTTCCTGTTAGAGTCCCAATATTCTAAAAGCCTATTCTCATTCTGTCATTTCCTTTTTTATCCCTGTATGCTTCATGCAATGACCCGCTTGCACTGATTCCAACCGCTCGATTTAAAAGCATCCCTCCTACCTCGTGACTTTTGCTCTTTCCGTAGGTACTATTTTAAATATATTATTATCAGCTTTTTAAAGGACTTCTTAGGATAGTACCTACGAAAAGAGCATATATATAAAATACTAATAATAATTAAAAAATTAATAAAATAAGAAAATCAATAAATAATTAAAAATAGTAATAAAATAAAACTAAGAAAAATAATAACTACTATGCCAATCGTAAGGGTCCTCAATCCTGCAGAACACACACGTTGTCGTCACAGTGGAAAAGCTCATAAAGAAAATACTAAATTGGCATGTGAGGAGGTATCTGTGCCTGGTAAGGAGAGATTCTACAGAGGAAAAGATGTTGAATAAAACACTTTATAACCACAACGAATAAAAACCTTGACTTACAAAGGAGGTCACATAGGACAAAGTAGTGTTCTAGTAACAGGAAACAATAGGAAAAGACTGATGGGAGACGATTGTAACTTATCAACGAGCTCCAGTCGTATTTTGACGTAGGTAAAAGGTCTGTCCTAAGCTGTGGCGCAATAGGTGATATTCCTAATTAAGGAAATTGTAGATTGAGCAGTTTCTAATGTAAGAAAAGTTTTATCTGCAGAGGGTTAATAAATGCCTTACTAAAACAATAAAAAGTATTTTCAAAACACACAAGCTCTCTCTCTCCCTCAGTCTCTCTCGACATCTACAACTACAACCTGCTTTTTTTAATGTAAAGAACTCCAACCAGACTACATTACATATTACACAAGCCTAGTCTTTAAGAAGTAATAAAACTGAAGTTGCTAACCGTTTACTGTAACTAACAGCTACCATCTAACGAATACATCTAACTGACAAATAGAGAAGAAACTAAGTTAGAAAAAGGGGGACTTTGATTTAATAGCAAGGAAGATGAAGCAAAACCTCCTAACCTCATTTTGCATAAATTGAAAAACACAACAGAAGCTAATGGAAGAACATGTATGCAGAGAAAAAGCTTCACACCCTACGTAAGGAATACCAAAAAAAGAAAATCAGTGACACCTTATTACCATAAACTCTCATTTCTCATGACAAAAAAAATGGTGAGCTTTAGCCAGTAACTTAAAAAGGAAGAAACTAGCTGTAAAGAGTGTTGTTGTTAAACTAATAAACAAACTCAAAACCTCCAACAGCCATTGATATATCAATGCAAGAAACTTACCGTGCTCAGCAAAAAAAATGGGTACTGATCACAACATAAATAAACACAAGCATATCCAAAGAATCTTGGCCTCCCCAATCTCCAAAAACACAAAACCTTGATTTGAAAAACTCTGGACTAACCCCAAAAAGCGCAAGAAGGATACAAAGAGAAAACAAAATAAGTAAATGGGGAATTTGGAAAGAGTAAAGTAGAGAGAGAAAAGAAATCTTACTTGCATCAATACCAAAACGAAAATGCTTAATAACTCACATACCTTTCATTGGTTAAGACAAAGCCACTCTAAATCCTGGTGGGTTGTTGTTATCTAAAATTTTTCGAACCCTTCATAATATTTTGACCGTAGGTTCTCCATAGTCCAGCGATTGGCAGCGAGAGAGATTTTTCTAAGCAAACAGATAGAGAAAATACAAAATTCTCAAAGAGAAACAAACAAACAATGAAACTGAACTTGGAAGGCCAAATGTGGATAAGATCGATGATGATAGGCTACTCAACTTCTTTACCTTATTGACGCTATTGCAAAACAAAATACTTGTTAACCATAACCCTAACTCTAGCTTGCTTCCTCACTCTCACTGCCCCTCAAATACATGCCTCTCCTAGCAGTGTCAACACTCCAATAAGTTGTTATTATTTAATTGTTTGTATATATTTGTATATAAATAAAAATTAAAATAAATTAATTATATATATAAATCACCTAGAATAAAAATAAAATATATTAAATAATTAATAATATTTTATATAATTAATAATAAATTGTATATAATTAATAAAAAATTAAAAACTTAATAAAATTTTATTAATGAAAATAGAAAAATATAAAATTATTCTTTAATTATTTTTATATAAAAATATAAATAAATTATTTTAAATATAAATCAAATAAAATAAAATAAAATATATTAAATAATTAATATTAATATTTTATATAATTAATAATAAAATAATAAACCTTCTGCAACAACCATTTTAATATAAAAAGTATAACAGTCATTTATTATACATTACATTATATTCTATCCATCTTTCAATCAGCATTTCACTACATTACATTATGAACCATTCCATCCCACCCAAACGTCTTTTCACTATATTATACTTCATTTTATTATAAACCATTATGTTTCATTTTGTTCCGTTTTATTAATTAATATCCAACTAAACAGGCCTTGAATTGCGCATACTCTTAAAATTTTAGACTTTCATTAAGCAAAATGTAGGTTTAAGTCTTAAACTAATCAAAGTTAAAAAGATTAATTTCAATTTGAGCTTTTAGCCCTTCTATTTTTCGTCCTCGATCGTCTTGGTTTTGGCAGAAGCAGCGAAGAAATTGAGATACATTGTACTTTGGCTATGTTGGCTCCAAGAAAAAATGTCATTCAAAAAGAAGCTACCTTTGCCAATTCTCAAAAAAGTCGATCAACCCTTCGGACCGCCAAAACCACCTCCGCTGCCGCCCCTCCCGGATCCTCCGGCGACTCCTCTGAACCCAGCTCCGACTCTTACTCTCACCCCAACTTCTCATTACACCCATCTCTTGGAATTCCTCGATACCCACCTTTCAAAGAAGCCATTGACTCCTCATAACCTACTTCACTTCCTCAAATCCAAACTTCGTCACCATCCTTACTTCTCACACTATGACTTGCACGTATTCACCTGGGCTTCCACTGTTGACTCCTTTCGCCATGATCACTCAACTTTTGAGTGGATGGCAAGGACTCTTGCTGTTACCAATCGCCTGTCAGACCTGAGTTCGCTTCTGGCTTTCATGTCATCAAACCAGTGCCCATGTTCTGAAGGTATATTCTCTTGTCCTAGGATTGAACCAATTTATCAGTTTGCCATCAATGCTTATTGTAAAGCTGGGAAAATGGATGATGCTTTGATTGCCTTTGAGAGGATGAGGAAATTGATTGATGGAAGGCCTAATATTGTTGTTTATAACGTGTTGATTCAGGGGTATGTTAAAAGTGGACAGCATGATAGGGGTTTGGGTTTGTATAATAGGATGTTGAAGGATAAAGTAAAACCTGATGTATTTACTTTTAATATCTTAATTAGTAGTTATTGTAGAAATAAGATGTTTGAAATGGCTTTGGAGATGTTCAAAGAAATGAGGGAGAAGGGTTGCAGTCCTAATGTTGTCAGTTTTAATACATTGATTAAAGGATTCTTTAGGGAGAGGAAGTTTGAGGAAGGAGTGAAGATGGCATATGAGATGATTGATTTGGGTTGTGAATTATCGAGTGTGACTTGTGAAATTTTAGTTGATGGCCTTTGTAAAGAAGAGAGGGTTCTGGATGCATGCGACTTGCTGATTGATTTGTCAAGGAAAAGAGTTTTGCCAGGTAGTTTTGATCATTTTGTTCTGATGGACATGCTTTGCAATAAAAGAAATCCAATTAGAGCATTGGAGGTGCTGGATGAGTTATGGAAAAATGGAAATGTTCCCAGCTTGATATCTTGTACCACTTTGATAGAAGGTTTGAGGAAGTTGGGAAGCCTTAATGAAGCATTTGAATTGATGCAAAAAATGCTGAAACAGAGTATTCTTCCAGATATTGTAACGTTTAACTGTCTTTTGCAAGATCTTTGCTGTGTGAAAAGGACAATTGATGCCAACAAGTTGAGATTAGTTGCTTCTAGCAAGGGTTTGGAGCTAGATGAAATGACGTATAACATTTTGGTATCTGGTTACACAATAGAGGGCAGAAGGAAGGAGGGGGAAGTTCTGGTGGATGAGATGTTGGATAAGGACTTCATACCAGATCTTGCTACATATAATAGGTTCATGAATGGGCTTTCTAATGTAAGAAGTTATGCACAACAAAAAGTTAATCTTGTTGGCCGGTGAATAAGTGTCAAGTGTTTGCAACATTTTGGGGCTTATGATTGTCAGGTATCCTATACCAGGAGCCTTTTGCAATTCTGGTATTTCTCTTGCTTATATGAAGAAAAAGCATCGGAAGAAAATGGACATTTGCTGTCAACAGTAGGTTAAGGAGGTGGTAGCCTAAGACACTGAAAAGTGAGACTTAACTGTATGGTGCTTGTTATTTGGTCAAAAGATGGTATATGAGATATTCATTTATTTCTAGTCCTCAATGGTCAAAAGAGATCTATGATTATGTGATATACATGCTGGATTTGGTATTTAGCCACTGTCAAAATAATGAATCATGGTCTGTGTCGAGGTTTAGTATATGCAGTCCTGGATTTTGGTATTTATTCCACCTATACATTGCGTTCTTCACCAGCCGATGTGACTTTTACTGATATTCTTTTTTAAAGAGGTTTGGGCTTATGTTGAATAACAATCAACTGCTGGAACAATTGCACCAAAGGCGTCTACCAGACTGTTAACATCATGAAATTGAGGTGGAATTGAATGCAACAGGAGTGAATGCTCCATATTACAAAATTGAGGCATCTTGTGTATGACTGGAAACTTAATCTTTGTTGCCTGGAGCCAAGCCTGAGGTATGGTAGGAATGGAGAACTTTGGTGGTTTTTTTTTCTGAAGTTTCCAGTTTCCACTTGATGTTCTTGGGGACACACTGTGTGGTCTGATAACAGGCCCTTTAGATGACAGTTCTCAATCAAGAAGTGGAGACGGGGTTACGAAATCAAACTCGGGTTTTTCTCTATCTTTACAAGGTGCCTGCAGTTAATATTCCCCACCCATGAAGTCATGTTATGATGAGTCATCATTTTTCGAAAGGACAAAAAGCTTGTTCTCCCAACGCTCCTGTCCTAGCAAGTAGTTTGGTAACTTTCTTACAAGCAGAGATGTAAATTTCTCATGAACGAAGATGGACACAAATTTTCCTTTTCGGGTATAGCAGAGAACATTAAAATTTCAATAGTCGGAGGTTTTGGCAAAATCTTTAATTTGGTTCTTATAATTAAACTTTTAACTTAACAAGTTTTGGTTCCATACGAAAAGGAAGAAATTTGTATAATTCCTCACTCACAAAAAGCAAACTTCATCCACTTTCAACGGAACATTTTCAGTAAATTTTAACACCGTAAAGGACTGAATCAAATTTAATCAAAAAAATGAAATATAAGAACGAGAAAAGATCGACTATGAGTTTATCCGTTTGGCCAATGCTCTGGTTCTTATTTATGATACTAGTAGGTTAATATTGCGTAAATGCGCAGTGAAAGTGCTCTGTGAGTTTATATGCAGCGCAAAATTTCACATGATAGTTAAATAAAAAATAATATAAAAATGTAATGAAATAATTATCGGTTGGGAGAAGAATTAAGATGAAATGACTTTCTTTCAGATAAGATAAAAATAGTTTACATGTCTACTACTGACATCTGTAGTATAAAGATGCCTTAATCTATAAGATTTTAATGTGTGCTTCATAAAATTTCCTAGTCTCGAAGTTTACTTCTTTGAGATCGTTCGCCATCTTTATCATTCGACTAGTTTCATACATCTCGACGTAGCGAAGTCCATCTGAACTATTATGTGCCTTTTTATTCCGTGCATAGTATTGGATAAGTAACTCATCTAGCTGATTTTGACGATCATACGTGTCCTTTATGATATTTTCAAATATCTTTTGCGCTCGAAATAGCTGGAATTCATATCTGGCATTAAAATAACGAAATTAGTGTATAAATGTGATAATTATTTTACAAATTTATTGAGAAGGAAGAATAAGACGAAAGTTGGAGTGGCAAAATGCAGCACAGAATAAGGAGGGAACCTATAAAAAATGTTGCGTAAAGATAAAGAAAGGGTTTTTTACATTATAAATTGAAAAATTAGGATGAAAAAGTAATCGAGAAAGAATCGATTCTTGACACGAGCAATCGTTCTTTGTTTGTTGAAATAGAAGAAGTAACCTTGACTATTACTATCTTTCTGAAATGGAGAATGCGATGTATTTAGGTTAAACAAGAAGAAGGCAAAAGAAGAGGAGAGGAATTGTTTGACTGAAGTTAGAGGAGAAAGGATATAAAGTTTAAATATAGAGTTGTTAGGGACCATATGGAAGGTGAGACTTGAAGAGTTGCGTGGTATTAAATAAGGGCGATCTCGAAATGATTTTCCTAGAGATAGGCAAAACATAGCTCATTATCAATTGAAATGTCAATCTATGTTTTGATCTTATGTTTGTTTACTTCTGCAATACGTTATTGGTAGTATTTGACATTAGTATAGCAGTTAGAAGATTACTCGATATAACGAAAAGACGTCTCGATATCTGCTTTGTAGATTTTGGGGGTTATATGTTTTCGAAGAAGGATTAGTCAATTCGTATACTCCAAGAAGAATTAGGGAATTGGTAAGTGAAATTTAATCGGAGTTGAAAATGACATCAACTGAACTGCTTTAAATAAAGAAGAACAAGAGCAAGCTCAAAGAAGCAAAAATAAGTTGAAGTAGTAAGAGGTTGAAAAGCAGACGAAAGAAGAAAAACGGACGGAAGTTCAAAACTAGACGAAAGCAAAAGCAGTTGTTATACTGGATAGATAATCTAATGGAAAATCTTCAACACCTTGGCGAAAAAATGACAAACAAGGGTCATCTGTTGATTGATCTGTGGTAAAATGGTGGAAAGAATGAGACGAAGCAGAAAAGGAAAAGTAAGACGAAGTCAGGAAAGCAGACGGAAGGTGAAAAGCAGACGGAAGGTGAAAAGGAGATGGTAGTTGAAAAGCGCATCAAGCAAAAGCGAAAGCAAAAGCGAGCAAGCAAAAAAGCGAGCGCAAAGCAAACGAGACGATGATACACAATTCAAACCACGTTTGAGTTTGAAGATTCTGGACAAAAAAGAAGCAGATTCTAAGAAAATAGGAACGACTGAATGAAGAATGTTGTTATATTGGACAGATAATCTAATGGTATGTAGATATCATAAGAAATATATCTATTAGTGATTCGTGTTTCTAATTTTTTTGCCAAGGTGTTGAAGATTTTCCATTAGATTATCACAAGAAATATATATATTAGCGATTCGTATTATTTAATATCGTAATGTAAATAGTATTATTTCTATTAGGTATAATAAATTTTTTGCTTCTATTAATAAAACAAATATGCAATGAACCGTTATTATGATTGTAAAAAATATGAATATATGAATGAAGTTGAATAATAATAATGAATTTAATAATCATGATAAAAATATTTAGAAACTGATATTTCAAATGAGAATAAATATATGAATGAAGTTGAAAAATAATCATGAATTGAATAATCATGATAAAAATCATTAGAAACTGATATTGCAAATAACAATAACATTAGAAGGTGATGAACCATCTGTTAAGTGAAAATGACTTCACATTTATGATTTTGATTAAGAACAAATACTCAGTAGAAAAACAGAGAGAGAAAGAAAGATAGACGGAGAAAGAAAAACAGACTAAGTAGAAAAACAGACGGATAATGGAAAACAAACGAAGTAGAAAAACAGACGGAGAATAAAAAACAGACGAAGTAGAAAAACAGACGGAGAAAGAGAAACAAACAGACGAAGTAGAAAAGCAGACGGAAGCTAAAAACAGACGCATATGTTACTCCAATCTATTGCGACAACACCAGTGCAATCAATCTGTCAAAGAATCCGATTCAGCATTCAAGAGTGAAGCACATAGAAGTCAGACATCACTTTCTGAGAGACTATGTTCAGAGGAAGGTGGTGCGTCTACAGTTCATCGAAACAAAGTATCAGTAGGCAGACATCTTCACAAAACCATTAAGTGAAGAACGGTTTCAGAAGATCAGACGCAATCTCAACATGGTTATGTTAAGTGAACAGTCGAGCTAAAGTAACGGCAAAACTAACGGCGTCAGAAACAGTGAGGTACAGCTGGTAACTTCTCTCATAAGAAAGTTATGGAGGGAAAGTCTGATAATCTCGAGGATTTTAATGACTCTAGAACACAGCGGACTATATCTCTACAAGTAGCCTAAAAGCAAAATCATTACGGTTATTCTTATCTCCAGACGGTTCATTTTGCTTTCCCAATTCTCTCAAACATCCAACCCTAAAAAGCTTACCAGAGTCAGTTTATCGTTCTCAAACAATGGAGGCAGCCATGATATTCGGAAGACATGTGGATTTCGAGTCATTGAGGAATGATGGTATAGATGTGGAACCAGAGATTGTAAGAGCTGGTTGGAGGAAATTCTTTGAGGTACGAGAACCAGTATACACAAATGAGGTTTTCGATTTTTGGAAGAATGCTCAGCTAGTAGACAACACTGTAGTATCATCAGTAGATGGTATATCCGTTGTTGTGACTAAGGAGTTAATAAAGAAGGTGACCGATTGTCCGTCAGTTGGTGAGACCCTATCTACCAAGTCCGGATGGATGTCCCAAGTCGGTATGAGAGAGGAAGATGTCAGAAGACAATTATATGGAGCCTATGATGCATGGGAGAGGAAGACCTCTAGTTTGGTTCCGAAGGCGAGGATTCTCCATGCAATTTTGTTTAATTGCATTTTACCCAGAGCAGGTTCAAGGCATTTGGTGACTACGTTAGATGAATAATGCTTGTGTTACCTGCTAAATCGCAATCCCATCGACTTACCCTTCTTAATCTTTCACTACATGATTAAGGGGATGAAGGATACAAATAGCTATCCTTATGGTATGTTGCTTACAAGGATTTTTAACGAATCCGGAGTCCTCCTACATCAAGGACATAGAAGGATTGTACCTGTGAAGAGTAAGATTGATTCAATCACAATACGGCGAATGGGTTTGAGGACTGTAATCAAAGAAGAAGCCGACTCTTCAAGGAGAACTAGGACTAAGGGGGAGCATGTTTTGAAGATGACTCCCGCTTCAATTTCTGGACCTCAAGTGAGTACGAGATCGCCTGCGGATGAATTAAGAAGAATGATTGGAAGACCGCTAATAAAACAGGCGAGTCCTCGAATCGAAGCAAGTCAATCCCGGAGGATAGAAGAAGGTGCGCCAAAAAGACAAGGAGAAAGTCTTTTAAGTGAAATTACAAAGAAGGCAAAGAGATCACCGAGGATTCGGAAGAAGACCGTGTCAACTGCTGGGGAAGTTAGTCGAGAGAAAGAAAACGTTGATGTTGCTCAAATAGAAAAAGAAACTGAACAGAGCACAGTTTAGGAAACCCCCATTGCTCAACAGGAGGAACCAGTGGAGCAAAGCCTGGTTCAGGAGAATCCTAGTGAAGCACAACCAGAGGCAATGGCAAAATCAGACTCGGATAGTGATGAACCTTGTCTGATGGTATACAATTATCATAAGTTTTTGAGAAAACAGAAGCTGAAGATCAGAATGGTGCAAGTTGTTACCAGAAGGAGAACTGTTATTGCAATCTGTAGTCCACCAGTATAGAAGATAGTGGCTGTGGTACGACCTATGTTGATTAATAGTAACACATGGGAATTACTAAAAGAAGATGAAAAGATCTTCTACGATGCTTTGAGGGATGCTGCTACTAAGCCATACCCTTCAAAACGTCCCTGCAAATCGTGTACTATTTTTTCGATCACTGAAAACACGGAAATAAAGGTTGCACCAGATATCTAGCCAAGATATCCTCTGGATTTGACTAAGGGGAAGTCAAAATTATTTCCTGAGGAAGCACAGAATAAAGATGAAGCGAGCTGCAGCTATACTGACAAGAAGGAAGACTGTCCAGTGGGGGGAAGAGTAATAACAGGGACATTTATTGAGTTCCTTGTTGAGACAATTCTGCGTATTAGACCTTTGTCTAATAGACTGTCTATTCAAGCAGATGCATTACCCCTGTAAGGAAGACAGTTGCTGATGCTGCCTGCTCCATTTGACTTAGATCTTCTTGAAGCTGAAACGTTTATTCGTCCACCAATGATTGAGATAAATGAAGAATACATTCCGAACTTAGATGCTTATACTACTTCAATCCCATTCACTCCTCCCTCAGCAGATGTTGATCAAGCCTCCTCGTCGATTGACCCAGCAGATGAATTCAACAGATTACGTGGTGAAGTCAATGAGATGAAGGAGACGATGAATGATCTGAAGAAGATGACGACAAAACTGCTAAAGAGCCACCATCGTTAATCATTTTTGATTATAACAAATAGGGGGAGAATAAGAGCAGAAAAGAAGAGAATGAACAAGGGGAGAAGAGAATGAGCAGAAAAGAAGAGGGTGTTCAGAAAAGAAGCTGTGAATGAAGCAGACGAAGAAAGGAAGAAGTCAAAGAAGAAGTTCTGAAGATAATTTTTTGTTTTCTTCAAAACTTTGTAATTTTGTTTTCTTTTGTATATAATTTGTTATCATCAAAAAGTGGGAGATTGTTAAGTACAAATGACTTTACTTAGATATGATTTTGATGAATAACAAAAAGAACAAACAAAAAAGAACACAGACGAAGTCAAGCAGACGCAGACACAAAGCAGACGCAGACGCTAAACAAAGCAGACGCAGACACAAAGTAGACGCTAAGCAAAGCAAACAAAGACGCTAAGCAAAGCAGACGCAGACGCTAAGCAAAGCAGTCGCAGACACAAAACAGACGCTAACCAAAGCAGACAACAGACGAAGACGCGTATAATAGACGCAGAAAAAGAATGAAGAAGCAGACGCAAGAGTCAGTTCGAGTTAGTTACAGAACTCAACTCCCATTCACTCCTCCCTTAGCAGATGTTGATCAAGCCTCCTCGTCGATTGACCCAGTAGATGAACTCAACAGATTACGTGGTGAAGTCAATGAGATGAAGGAGACAATGAATGATCTGAAGAAGATGATGACAGAACTGCTAAAGAGCTACCATCGTTAATCATTTTTGATTATAACAAATAGAGGGAGAATAAGAGCAGAAAAGAAGAGAATGAACAAGGGGAGAAGAGAATGAGCAAAAAAGAAGAGGGTGTTCAGAAAAGAAGCTGTGACTGAAGCAGACGAAGAAAGGAAGAAGTCAAAGAAGAAGTTCTGAAGATAAGTTTTTGTTTTCTTCAAAACTTTGTAATTTTGTTTTCTTTTGTATATAATTTGTTATCATTGAAAAGTGGGAGATTGTTAAGTACAAATGACTTTACTTAGATATGATTTTGATGAATAACAAAAAGAACAAACAAAAAAGAACACAGACGAAGTCAAGCAGACGCAGACACAAAGCAGACGCAGACGCTAAATAAAGCAGACGCAGACGCTAAGCAAAGCAGACGCAGACTGTTGGAACCCCTCCCTGGTGCGACACGTGTCCGACGTCCTGCGTGACATCTGAACGCGCATCCCACGAGGAAGGGATTCCTCACCACGAAAGAAACCTCGAATTGAACTTAAGTGCATGTCATCCGAATAAACTTGCTAATTTGACCCTAATTATCCTCTAATAACAATAATCTTCTTAGGGCTCATAATTAAAGCTGATTCCTAAGCTAATTCCATATTTTTAGGTCAAATGAAAACAAAAAATACCTCAATCGAATCTTTATATCTCACAAAAACGCAATTTCGCACAAAACCGACACACATCGGCCATAAAGTCCAATGAAGACCCGACACTCTCATTGTACCAAAAAGGGATAGAAAATGTTACTAGTTAATCAATGCTTCAAATTTTGTGCAAATCGGAGATAACCTTTCACCCCAAATCCGAATTTCGAAGAGTTAATGTTTATCGAAACATAAACGGAAATTCTATAACTTCCAGAAGGATTTAACACATACATCCGTTAAGAAGGTCATACATGGTTTTCAAATTTTAGCCCAACTCAAATTCGCCTACACTATGCCAAAAGTTTGAAAATTCATATCGTTTGATATCAAAAGCGAAAAATGTCCTATTTTACCTTCGGAAAGATTAAAAGATGTTTTACAACTTTCATGAAGAAACAAAAGGCATATCGATCATCAAAAGAAGTAGAAACTTGATTAAAGATATTGTCTAGCTAATTACCATATGAATAGTAAAAATAACCAAATGAATAGTAATCAGAAATTTTCAAATGCCTATAACTTTTTCATCCTAAGTCGGAAATTAACCCATTTTATACCGTTTTAGAGATCTTAACAAGCTCTACAAACTTTAAGAAATACCTCTCACTCAAATTCCTACTCTAACATGCTCTAAAAGCCAAATCAAGGTGGCTGCCCATTTTAAAAAAAAATGGACAGCACCTCCCCTAAAAATGCTCTAGCCAAAATCTTCAATTTTCCAACCTAACTTCCACCTACACAGAAACACTTCAATCTCCCAAATTCTCACACATATCCAACAACCAAACCACATCAACTCCAAATGGCAACAACACAATCTTAGGTATCTAGCATTTCATCATTTCAATTTCCTAAAGAACTACCATCTCATCTTTGCTTTTATCAATTTTAACCATACATCCATACATGCTTAGGAAACATATACAATATACAATGAAAACTTCAAAACCTTAATATTTACATGAAATAAGCAAATACAATGCTTTAAAGAGAATTTTAGCCCGAATACAAAAATTCCAAAGAAAGTTTACAAAATCCAATCTTTGTCTAAAATGCTAGCCAAAGCATTGTTTTCAAAAGTATGACTTCAAAAACAAAAGCATCGGAGTAATGCCTCAATCCCGATGCGACGACCCGGTTTCTCACTCAATACCTGTGGAGGGAGGAAGGAGGGTGAGCACGACGGCTCCGTGGGTAACAAGTTAATAGTCAAGCATAAGCTAAAGCATGCATCAACAATTAAATTTCAAGTCAATATTCAACAACTTCAGTTTCTAATACAATAAAACATTTACAACAAAATCAATGAATGTCATATAATAACACAAAATCACATATCAGATGGTTTGAGTGATCCTAACAAGACGTACTACACATGTCCGACAAGCGACCATGTGTAGCCGTGAACAGAGGGGAATCCGATTTCGGAACTCCTATGCCACTAGCGGGCAGGCGGGAGAAGCCTAATAGACAAGTGCTGTTGGACCCTGAACTTTTGAGGATAATAGAAATATTACAATGAATTTAAGTGAGAAAGAATTGGTGAGAATGAGAATGAATTTAAGGAAATGTGATGAATTTAAGAAAAATGTAGGAGAAAAGAATTGTTTCGGTTAGAGGAATTTGATATTTGAATGAATTTTTATGGATTATGAGAGGAAAGTGGACGAGTTGATTGAAATGAAGTTAAATAGCAAGAATTAAAAAGAAAAAGTGTGAAAATTTGAAGGATTTAGAAAGTTTGACTTTTTGGAGAGAGAATGTTTGACTTTAAGAGTTGACTTTTGTTTGAGGCAAAATTTGATAAAATGATCTACATGAAACTTGTAGATTATGTTAAGAGCTTTCTGTAGCCATAAAGTTTGTAATTTTTCGATATCGGGAGTGAAAGTTATGTTCAGTCAAAGTTTATGTTTGATAAGGTTGACTTTTGACTTTAAGTATGACTTTGACTGAGAAATTAACCCAGTTAGCGGTTAATTGAGTTTTGATGTTCTTTATGAAAGTTGAAGGATTTGTTTTGATCTTTATTTCGATACAAAGTATGCAATTTTTCGATCTCGAATAATAAGTTATGATTTTTACAAGTTTGATAGAGGATAGTATCTTAGATCGAAAATGGACTCCGTAGGAGTCAAATTGATTTTATGTCCTTCGTGGAAGATGTAGAGCTTCCTTTAAGCTTTCTATAGAGACTAAGTTTGTCAAAATTGGAGTTCGGAATTAAGAGTTATGAATTTCGGAAGTTTTGGATTTTAAGGGAAAAAAAAATGAAAATGAAGTTGCTCAGTCGCTAGGCGACTCATCGCCTAGTGATGACGAGCTTTAGCTCAAGATCGCTAGGCGACGATCGCCTCTAGCGATGGCGGCGTTCGCTCACATCACCAGGCGATCGTCGCTCGGGCGAGCGAGCCTCGCCTCCCCCAAAGGCGACGCCTGCTTTGCCCTTTTTGTTTTCTTGATTCCTTCTTTAATCCGACCTTTGTTCACTGTTTTGCTCATATCTTTTCCGTCCGACATCCGATTGAGTTGATTCTTGCGGCGTTGGATTCCTAAGACAATTATGTACATCTTCATAGAAATTTGTGAATTTTTGAGATTAAATTAATTGTGATTAATTTAATCAAAGTGAGTCAGAAAATTTTCTGAACATAGTTCAGTATTTTGAGAAATTTAGGATCTGTAGAGATCCGATTGAAGCGATTCTTAAGGCGAAATAAAGACAAGACAAAGGGCTACAAATCATATGAAGACATGAAATGTCAATTTTTCCCCTAAGACCTTCGAATTATGAATGGAAGTTCGGATTAGAGTGTAATTTTTGGATTGGGAACACCTATGCGTAAATTGAGCATAACTTTTGATCTGGGAATCAAAATGAGGCGATTCTTGTTTTGAATTAAACTAGAGACATAAGGCTACAATTGTTATGAAGAAATTGAGTTTCAATTTTGGGATTAAGAATGTTAACTTTTGGACGGAAATAATCGTACATGGAATATATGTTAGAATGTGGATATACCCGAACTGTTTTGCGTATAACTTTTGGTGTAGTGATCCGAATTGAGCGCGGTCAGTGGCGTTGGATTCGTATGATTGAGAGGAACATTTCTCGAGAAGGAAGTTTTGATAAATTCCTTCAAATTGATAGTGCAAATCAGACCCGCAAGTGAACATGACTTAAAGTAACATGACAAGGGCATTTTAGTCTTTTCATCAAAATTTAAATGACATGGCCCTTAAAAATCAGATGATGTCGTGGGAGAAGAGGAGATTCACGATTTTTCTGGAAAGAAGAAGAGAAAATAAGAAGAAAGAGAAGAGAAGAAGTTTTTGTATGGAGGAAAAAAGGAAAGAGAGAGTAAGATTTCGATTTTTTTTGTCTTTAAGCATGAGTTTTGCATGGATTTCAAGAGGAAAGGGGAAGAAGAACATGGAAACTTGCTTGGAGCTCTCATGGCCGAAACATAGAGAGAGAAGGTAAGAGAGAGAAAATTTTTATGTTTGAATTTTGATGAGTTTATTAGTTGATTTAGCTTAATATGGTTATGAATTGAAGTTTTCTATGATTATTTGAAGAGATTAGACTATGGTTATGTTTAATTTTGGTTATGGAAGATTCTACAGAGAGAAAACTTAGTAAAGAAGATGATGAATAGTAAAATTTAGGGGTTTTTAAAATTGATGATTTAGATAGCTTGAATTAGTGATGAATTTGAGATATCCTAAGTTAATTTTGATGTTTATGCTTTAGGTGAAGTTTAATTTGAAAAAATTATAAATTGGGGGTTTAGACCAAATTAGAAATTTGGGGATTTTGTGAATTAATGGTGGAGAATCATCAATACTAGTATGAATTGATTAAATATGAAATCAATTTTGAGGAAATTGTGAATTATGATATGAAATTTGTGTAAATTGGTTTAGGTCAAATTTTGAAATTGGGGATTTTAGAAATTTCTGTTTTAGAAAACTTGGAAATATGATGATTATAAATTTCCGATAGTCAATTTTGAGATTTACGCAAATTATGATGTAGAATTTGGGTGATTATGGCTTAGGTCATTTTTAGTTGAAAGAAGGAAAGAAGCAATGATCAAATTGAAGCTTGGAACAAGTTCCTAGCGTCATTTCGAGGTGGGTAGCATAATTATATTTTGATTTATAGGCAAGATACGAATTTTCAAAAATGAAAGAAAGCAAAAGTTTGGATTTTGATAAATTATTGTTTTGTAAATGTTTGAAAATAAGAATTGATTAAAAGTTTGAAATTTTAATTTCCGAAGGTTTTCTGAAAAATTATTATAAGCTGATTTGATAAATTGATAGAAATTTCTGAAAGTGCATTTGTTGTGTATGCATTATTCAATTGCTGAAATTATTGTTTGATTGAATGATTTGATTGTTGAATTTAGTGAACGATAGATTGAATAAATTGAGTTGTATGCATTTTGTGGAAAATTTGAAGAAAATCAAGATTTTGAAAAGTGCCTTGAACGATTCAATCTCTTTTTAAACACGTGTTATGTGGGTTCGGTTAGGTCCTCTGGTGAGTCATTGTCCGTCTCTATTTGTATAGCCTTCGCTTTGCTGCCCGCTAGTGGCACGGAGTCCGATTTCGACCCCTTCACGGCTACACCGACCGCTTTGAAAAGTGTAATACGTTCGCTCACGATCGCATGTGACCGCTATGCGAGAATGTGCAATCGCTCTGCTTGGACCGAACTGCACCATTTTGATATGTTTTGTGATTTTGATTTTGTTTATGTGCATGAAATTTTTCGATGTGATTGCATTCATGTTTATGAGAAATTTTGAAAAAAGAAAAGGGTTTTAACCAGAAATTTTAGAAATTTGATATGTAAAGTTTGGAAAATTGAAAAGGGTTTGAGAAAATATTTGAAAGTTAAAAGTTTGAAAACTACGCCTTTTGGCAAAAAGCTTGAAAAATAATTTCGCTTATTTATCGATTTATAAATGTGTTATCCACGAGCTGAAGCTCACCCCTCTTTCATCCCCATCTCCGTGTTTCGACGGAGATCGGATGAAAGAATGTGAAGACTTTTGGGTCCGTTTTTGCATCGTTAGTATGGTTGTGGAAATATTGAGATTTGGAATATTTTGTAAATGGTTTGAATTTCCATTAGGTGATTATGATGTTTTTCATAATGTATGAAGATTATGACTGAATGTTTGAGAGTAAGAAATTGTATATGATTTGGAAATTTGTATATGAGTTTGGTATTGAATTGAGAATTATGGAAGTATTAGATTTAGGTTTGCGTTTTCTTTGGTGTTTGGATTCGGTCGGAGAGTCCGATGATTCGAGATCTGTTTGACTTTTAGAAGTGTATTTCTTTACCCTTGCGAGTTTGGGTTAGGATTAAAGCGTACCGTTATGTTTGTCGAAATTTCGATAAAAATTAGTATGAATATGATTTTTGGGATTAATACCAATGTGTAAGAATATGGTTAAGTTTTGAGATTTCGCATGAGAAAGAATTTCCAAGGAAAAAGGATATAAGATTTCTTTGTATGAGTTTGATAAATGAGTAAAAATGGTTATAAGGAAAAAGAAAAAAAAATTTATACCGGATTTTGGAACGTCTTAGGGTTTCCAACGCGATTGTGTTCCTGTGTTCCTTCTTGTTCTCGGATGTCGGACATTTGTTAAGTCTCGACTCGCTTTTCGATTCCATGTTACTTCTTACGCTTTCGTTCGTTATTTATGATTCGATTCTATATTCGATTCGCAATTTCGATACGGAATTTCCGTTTCCATTCGATTCCGTTTTCCGTTCTGCTTTTCCGATTGGGATCCGGTTCCCGGATCGGGTTCCAACATAGATGGTATCAGAGCCCAGTATTATGATCGTATTTGGGCGTTTGTGTCTGACTGATTTGTCTAAGAGTGTTCGAGCATAAGATTGAATTTATGAGATTGTGATGAAGATAGAGTGCATACCAAAGTGATTGATAGATGAAGATGATAAGAATGTTGAGTGATTTTAAGAGATTGTTCATGAAATTGAGATTTGAAGTCCATGAGGAATTCGGATGATTTGATTTTGTATATCCATTTGAGAGTGAACGATGAGACAACTTGAGTTTATATTTATATATGTAAGGCATATTGAATTGTGGATATAGTGAAGTGATATAATAGTGAATGTGGTGTACTTGATATAAGAAGTAAGTTACGAATATGTATGATGAGGAAATTAGATAAGAGAAAGTGATTGATTATGAGTTTTGGAAAGAAATTAGTAAGAAAGTACTTGATGATCTTTGTTTAAAAAGAAATTTATGCAAGAATGAGTTACTTGAAGTTTATAAGTATGAATTTCGAGGACTAAATTCTTTAAGAGGGGAGAAATGTTGGACCCGAACTTTTGAGGATAATAGAAATATTACAATGAATTTAAGTGAGAAAGAATTGGTGAGAATGAGAATGAATTTAAGGAAATGTGATGAATTTAAGAAAAATGTAGGAGAAAAGAATTGTTTCGGTTAGAGGAATTTGATATTTGAATGAATTTTTATGGATTATGAGAGGAAAGTGGATGAGTTGAATGAAATGAAGTTAAATAGCAAGAATTAAAAAGAAAAAGTGTGAAAATTTGAAGGATTTAGAAAGTTTGACTTTTTGGAGAGAGAATATTTGACTTTAAGAGTTGAATTTTGTTTGAGGCAAAATTTGATAAAATGATCTACATGAAACTTGTAGATTATGTTAAGAGCTTTCTGTAGCCATAAAGTTTGTAATTTTTCGATATCGGGAGTGAAAGTTATGTTCAGTCAAAGTTTATGTTTGATAAGGTTGACTTTTGACTTTAAGTATGACTTTGACTGAGAAATTAACCCAGTTAGCGGTTAATTGAGTTTTGATGTTCTTTATGAAAGTTGAAGGATTTGTTTTGATCTTTATTTCGATATAAAGTATGCAATTTTTCGATCTCGGAATAATAAGTTATGATTTTTACAAGTTTGAATAGAGGATAGTATCTTAGACTGAAAAATGGACTCCCGTAGGAGTCAAATTGATTTTTATGTCCTTCGTGGAAGATGTAGAGCTTCCTTTAAGCTTTCTATAGAGACTAAGTTTGTCAAAATTGGAGTTCGGAATTAAGAGTTATGAATTTCGAAAGTTTTGAATTTTAAGAGAAAAAAAAATGAAAATGAAGTTGCTCAGTCGCTAGGGCGACTCATCGCCCTAGTGATGACGAGCTTTTAGCTCGCATCGCTAGGGCGACGCATCGCCCTAGCGATGGCGAGCGTTTCGCTCACATCACCAGGGCGACGCGTCGCACTGGGGCGAGGCGAGGGCGTTTTGCCCTTTTTGTTTTCTTGATTCCTTCTTTAATCCGACCTTTGTTCACTGTTTTGCTCATATCTTTTCCGTCAGACATCCGATTGAGTTGATTCTTGCGGTGTTGGATTCCTAAGACAATTATGTACATCTTCATAGAAATTTGTGAATTTTTGAGATTAAATTAATGGTGATTAATTTAATCAAAGTGAGTCAGAAAATTTTCTGAACATAGTTTAGTATTTTGAGAAATTTAGGATCTGTAGAGATCCGATTGAAGCGATTATTAAGGCGAAATAAAGACAAGACAAAGGGCTACAAATCATATGAAGACATGAAATGTCAATTTTTCCCCTAAGACCTTCGAATTATGAATGGAAGTTCGGATTAGAGTGTAATTTTTGGATTGGGAACACCTATGCGTAAATTGAGCATAACTTTTGATCTGGGAATCAAAATGAGGCGATTCTTGTTTTGAATTAAACTAGAGACATAAGGCTACAATTGTTATGAAGACATTGAGTTTCAATTTTGGGATTAAGAATGTTAACTTTTGGACGGAAATAATCGTACATGGAATATATGTTAGAATGTGGATATACCCGAACTGTTTTGCGCATAACTTTTGGTGTAGTGATCCGAATTGAGCGCGGTCAGTGGCGTTGGATTCGTATGATTGAGAGGAACATTTCTCGAGAAGGAAGTTTTGATAAATTCCTTCAAATTGATAGTGCGAATCAGACCCGCAAGTGAACATGACTTAAAGTAACATGACAAGGGCATTTTAGTCTTTTCATCAAAATTTAAATGACATGGCCCTTAAAAATCAGATGATGTCGTGGGAGAAGAGGAGATTCACGATTTTTCTGGAAAGAAGAAGAGAAAATAAGAAGAAAGAGAAGAGAAGAAGTATTCGTATGGAGGAAAAAAGGAAAGAGAGAGTAAGATTTCGATTTTTTTTTGTCTTTAAGCATGAGTTTTGCATGGATTTCAAGAGGAAAGGGGAAGAAGAACATGGAAACTTGCTTGGAGCTCTCATGGCCGAAACTTAGAGAGAGAAGGTAAGAGAGAGAAAATTTTTATGTTTGAATTTTGATGAGTTTATTGGTTGATTTAGCTTAATATGGTTATGAATTGAAGTTTTCTATGATTATTTGAAGAGATTAGACTATGGTTATGTTTAATTTTGGTTATGGAAGATTCTAGAGAGAGAAAGCTTAGTAAAGAAGATGATGAATAGTGAAATTTAGGGGTTTTTGAAATTGATGATTTAGATAGCTTGAATTAGTGATGAATTTGAGATATCCTAAGTTAATTTTGATGTTTATGCTTTAGGTGAAGTTTAATTTGAAAAAATTGTAAATTGGGGGTTTAGACCAAATTAGAAATTTGAGGATTTTGTGAATTAATGGTGGAGAATCATCAATACTAGTATGAATTGATTAAATATGAAATCAATTTTGAGGAAATTGTGATTTATGATATGAAATTTGTGTAAATTGGTTTAGGTCAAATTTTGAAATTGGGGATTTTAGAAATTCTGGTTTTAGAAAACTTGGAAATATGATGATTATGAATTTCCGATAGTCAATTTTGAGATTTACGCAAATTATGATGTAGAATTTGGGTGATTATGGCTTAGGTCATTTTAGTTGAAAGAAGGAAAGAAGCGAGGATCAAATCAAGCTTGGAATAAGTTCTAGCGTCATTTCGAAAGTGGGTAGCATATTTATATTTTGATTTATAGGCAAGATACTTAATTTTCAAAAATGAAAGAAAGCAAAAGTTTGGATTTTGATAAATAATTGTTTTGTAAATGTTTGAAAATAAGAATTGATTAAAAGTTTGAAATTTTAATTTCAAGGTTTTTGAAAAATTATTATAAGTGATTTGATAAATTGATAGAAATTTCGAAAGTGCATTTGTTGTGTATGCATTATTCAATTGCTGAAATTATTGTTTGATTGAATGATCGATTGTTGAATTTAGTGAACGATAGATTGAATAAATTGAGTTGTATGCATTTTGTGGAAAATTTGAAGAAAATCAAGATTTTGAAAAATGCCTTGAACAATTCAATCTCTGCTTTAAACTTCGTGTTATGTGGGTTCGGTTAGGTCCTCTGGTGAGTCGGCGCTATCTCTATTTGTATAGCCTTCGCCTGCCTGCCCGCTAGTAGCACGGAGTCTCGATTTCGCACCCCTTCACGGTACACCGGACCGCTTACGAGAAAGTGTAGTACGCTCGCTCACGATCGCAGGGACCGCTATGCGAGAATGTGCAATCGCCTATTTGGACCGAACCGCACCATTTTGATATGTTTTGTGATTTTGATTTTGTTTATGTGCTTGAAATTTTTCGATGTGATTGCATTCATGTTTATGAAAATTTTGAAAAAAAAAAAGGGTTTTTAACCAGAAATTTTAGAAATTTGATATGTAAAGTTTGGAAAATTGAAAAGGGTTTGAGAAAATATTTGAAAGTTAAAAGTTTGAAAACTACGCCTTTTGGCAAAAAGCTTGTGAAAATAATTTCGCTTATTTATCGATTTATAAATGTGTTATCCACGAGCTTGAAGCTCACCCCTCTTTCATCCCCATCTCCGTGTTTCGAAGGTGAGATCGGATGAAAGAATGTGAAGACTTTTGGTCCGTTTTTGCATCGTTAGTATGGTTGTGGAAATATTGAGATTTGGAATATTTTGTAAATGGTTTGAATTTCCATTAGGTGATTATGATGTTTTCATAATGTATGAAGATTATGACCTGAATGTTTGAGAGTAAGAAATTGTATATGATTTGGAAATTTGTATATGAGTTTGGTATTGAATTGAGAATTATGGAAGTATTAGATTTAGGTTTGCGTTTTGTTGGTGTTTGGATTCGGACGGAGAGTCCGATGATTCGAGATCTGTTTGGCTTTTAAGTGTATTTCTTTACCCTTGCAGTTTGAGTTAGGATTAAAGCGTAGTTATCTTTGTCACGAAATTTCGATAAAATTAGTATGAATATGATTTTTGGGATTAATACCAATGTGTAAGAATATGGTTAAGTTTTGAGATTTCGCATGAGAAAGAATTTCCAAGGAAAAAGGATATAAGATTTCTTTGTATGAGTTTGATAAATGAGTAAAAATGGTTATAAGGAAAAAGAAAAAAAAATTTATACCAGATTTTGGAACGTCTTAGGGTTTCCAACGCGATTGTGTTCCTGTGTTCCTTCTTGTTCTCGGATGTCGGACATTTGTTAAGTCTCGACTCGCTTTTCGATTCCATGTTACTTCTTACGCTTTCGTTCGTTATTTATGATTCGATTCTATATTCGATTCGCAATTTCGATACAGAATTTCCGTTTCTATTCGATTCCGTTTTCCGTTCTGCTTTTCCGGTTAGGATCCGGTTCCCGGATCGGGTTCCAACATAGATGGTATCAGAGCCCAGTATTATGATCGTACTTGGGCGTTTGTGTCTGACTGATTTGTCTAAGAGTGTTCGAGCATAGGAAACCATTCAAGTAGCTCATTACTCAATTATTAAAAAGTTACCCACCTTGACTTCTTTGGCTTGGAAATTGATTAACTTGTCCCAATTGATTATCTTGACCCTCCTCAATCTCCAAACGCCTTAAATGACCTTAATCAAAGTATAACAAGTCTAATTAATCACAAAGCACAATGCTGGAATTTTCAAAAAAATGCCGAAACTTGAATTTAAACCTACCGAACCTTATCTACACCTTTCCTATATCTTTCCTATGCTATATTAACTAAAACCTCTCTCAATTAATTCCATTATTTTCGAAAATTCTCAACCCTAGAGCCATCCATGCATGCTGATTTTTTTCACCAAGCTTCCCTAAATTTTCTTCTTTCATCTTTCCTTCACAACACACTCTCCAAACCACCATTAGACAAACCCTAATAATAAAGCCATGAAATTTCAACTTCTTCTTCCCCTAGGACACCCACGACATCACCCTACTAGTTTCTAACGATAGGAAACTCTTTCCTTTCTCATTTTTTTTCTCTAAAACCTCTTCCAATCATCCATTTAAAACATGAAAAACAAAACTCTAAAAAAATAATTCATAAATTTTGAAACCCCTAATCCATACAATGTAGCGCCCCCTCACCATAGGGTACACACTGGGACGCCCGTGGGTCGTACCGACGCATATCCCACAGCAAGGAAGTGCTACCGCTCGCAACTATCACTAAATACTCGCATGGCATCAATATAATTAAACCACAATAAGCAAATCACTAAAATTTAAAACTCCAATTTCATTGCATAATATCAATCCAAAATATGACAAGTCTATCACCCCCTAAAGTCTCAATACAAGAACCCAAAAGGAAACCGATAAAACGCCTATACTAGGTCATCCTCAAAAGTCGCCCCAGCTGACCGACCTGTGTGCCATCGTTTCACTTGACCAAGAACTCGCACAGTAGGAAAACGTCTATCTCGGGAGCTAGAAACCTACTAACGCTGCCCTGAAAAATATTAGCAATGTTGGGTGAGCTTGCGAACTCAGTGAGAAACCATCATCGATGGTTCACCCAACTCATGCATATACACATAATATATCGCATAGTACACTTTAACGCAATTTAGAACACTGTACACAATTTACATATTTATACGATAACATAACTCAAACATATCACTTCACAATTGTCATACATCACACGCATTCTCGATTTCACTACGCAGTCAGATGCATAATGTATGCAATTTCTCATTTTATGTCGTTGTTGTGACTGAGCGTTAACACTTTCCCGATTTGAGCACTTTTCACAATGGTCACAATTTCGGCAAGTAGGAGAGCCCTCTGGGTATGCACTACTGCCCACTCACTTTAGAGATAGGAGAGCCCTCTGGGTATGCACTATTTTCCTTTTTGGCCTTAGGCCTATTCACTGATATTCGAGCTTAAAGCTCTGCACACTGAATGCTTCAGTCACAACTGTTTAATTACCCCTTATAATCATGCCTAGCATGCACTAATACTTTCACAGTCACTAACACATATATTATCACTTCACTCACTTGTCACGATCGGAACACTTACTCGTAACACTATACACTGATTCATAATCACAAGTATTCACATTAGCAACACATTCAGTACAAACACTCACAATAAGAACACTTATTCATATTTGCAACACATTTATCTCACATTTGTATCACTCACATTGACAATTGATTCACACATTCACAGCACAGATTATCACGCAAAGATCGAGGAACCAACTAGGTTACTCACCTGTAACTTTCGAGCTACTGCCTGGAAGTACCAGCAATATCTGTGAACTGACGATCCAACAACGCCTCTATAACAATACAAACGCATTCTCATCACTATATGCTCAATCAATAAGATTCACTAATGCACATGTCTCACATTTAAAATTATATGATGCATGATCATGATTTCCCAGCGCTTTAGTCCCATTCCGCTTTCTCTCGATTCACAACTAAAATTCACTACTCATTAGGTCAATAACATCCATAAATTTCACAAATCTCTCATTTAAACTCTAATTATACTCCAATTGATAATACATAACTCTTAGGTCACTTAAGGAACCGAATCGACTCTTTTCTATGATTGAGAACTCATGAATTTAATTTCAACTCTTATAATTTACCTCACTCAAAGACCTCTTTCTCTAGATCATAACAACTCTGAATTACCCCAATTGGAGGTCTACACTAAAAGATATACCCTAAAACTAATTCAATTTCTAAAATTTTGTCCCCATGCGACCTCATAACCCTCTTGGCCAAGACAAGGGACGCCGCCACATGGCGGGGAACGCTCGTCATGGCGAATAACTCTTCTGCGCCTCGCAAGGTGGTGCTTAGCAATCACTGTCATGGCCTAAATTGCTTGCTCAGTAGGAACATCCCGGAGGTACATCATATGTACGGCAGCGGAAAACAAAATTTTTGTTCCCGAGACTTTCCTTAACGCCAGATCCGTGTATCGGTATGAAGACATCAACCTAAATAGCCAAAGAGACTATCTCTAAAGGTGATCCACGCAGAGATCGAGAACCTAACCGAGTCAAACTCTTTTGACCCGGAATAGCTAAAACAGATTAAAGGTCGCTAGACCTACCTACGTCACGGAGGGCTTGGAAACCACGTTGAAAACTTTATGCTTGGAGAAGAGAAACGATGATGGCTTTGAGAGAGAAGGAAAATATGAAACACCTTTCATCTTTAAGCTTAACACTTAAGCTTTTCTTCCTCCTTCCATAAGCCATCCAACCATCATCTTTCATCCACGAAATTCAGCTATATATATGGTGTTTTAACTTTTAATACACCAATTACAAGCTTCCAAATGGATGGCACACCATTTAAGGAATAAAGTAATGATATTTGACTTTTCAAAACACATCTCTTCTCCTTTCTTCAAGTCCACGTACATGGGCTTAATTTATATAATTAATTAATTAATTAATTAATTAATTAATGATATAAATAATTGCCGAGGTCCATCCAATCGGGCCTGGTCCTACTGCCTACCGGGTTCCGATCAAACAGCTCTAAACCTTTCTTAGCAATATTGATGTCGCGATCTCATCGGGACATATCCCAATCCCATCGGGATCCATTTAATCCGAATGCTCTCCATAATTGGAACTCTGTCCAATTACTATTTTACGATTCTCTCGAGACACTCTTATCGTGTGACCCTTTAGGCTCCGGTTATGTTGGCCACTTAGATTAACAATTAATCTAAGCAAGTCATGAGGTATCTAGCAACACATCATGACCCCAATTGACCGGAAAGTAATCGGTTTGATGTATTCATCACGAACCGGATCACAAACCCTTCCATAGTCAATTCTGTGCAATTCGTCCTTTCACCATCCTATACCCCACTTGGTTATGAGTATGGTCAAAGTGTCAACTCTTACTAGACTAAGTCTAGCCCAAGTGATTTTAGTTCCTCCCCAGATCCATTACTATATATGTCCTCAAGACAATCTTCATGACATATCTGCTTTGGCCAAAGACTTTCAAGTAATGATCCTTACAAGAGGCCATGGGTATCTCTTACATTATTCCGTAGTGGTGAATCCTTTATTGGCTACTCAATTACCTTCAATACCTCAAACTGCACTAAGCACCACCCTATGAGTTACCTCGGAAGGCAACAAGAAATGGAGTCAAAGCACGTGATCAAGATTCAAGATATCCTTGAGTACCTCAAGTCTAAGGATACTTGCACCATTGCTATGATGAGATTATCACCGACATTAGAATAAGATATCCATGTGATGATCTCATGACAGTCATCCAATGTACTTACTACCGCTAGTAAGCATCCACATGTCAATTCTAAAATATCTCATATTTACAGCTTCGAGATCCACCGCTTGATCCAATCAGGAATATGACATGTGCTAGTCTATTCGGATTAATGATGTCCATCTCATTAATCCTATGACTAGGAT
Organism: Erythroxylum novogranatense; assembly: GCA_029891385.1. NCBI lineage: Eukaryota > Viridiplantae > Streptophyta > Magnoliopsida > Malpighiales > Erythroxylaceae > Erythroxylum > Erythroxylum novogranatense. The sequence continues at coordinate 100,038,953 of CM057232.1, forward strand.
AATTTAGATAATGACATAATTGCACATGATAGGAATCTCAATAGTATGATCGCATCATAATTTCCTTCATGCTATGTCAAATATCATGGACATCATTAATTCGATTAAAGATCCATATCAATTCATAAACAATGTTTATGAATATCAAATTAATGAAATATGCCTTTCTTTATTTATTCATAAAGTCTGTATACGACTTTGAACAAAACGCGCTAAAGGGGATTGCCTTTAGGGCACAATTTAAACAGTTCCGTCCTTGCATAAGTCAACTCACCCCATGTACATGTTGACTTATCGGTACTGAATGCGTGTAAGTCAACTTACACTTACAAATCTCCCACTTGACCTAAAGCCAATCGCCTTAGTACATAATACCATAAGCGAGTCCATGAGAATCACAATTCTCGTGTGACAACGGCTTTGTCAACGGAACAGCAACACATTGCTCTGTGGGAATTCTCTCTATGAGGATATCATTTCAACTAATGATCTCCCGAATCGGCGGAGTACGTGTCTGGATCGTCGATAAGACCTTGGTTCCTTTGCCTGCGCACTAACCCCATTGTATCACAATACAATCCTATGGGCCCATCACAGCTAGGGACCAGATCAAGTTTAGCAATGAACTTCTGATCCAAACCGCTTCCTCTGCGATCTCACGCGGTAATGTACTTTGCCTCGGTTGATGAATCAGCAGCCCTCTCTTGTTTGGAATCTTTCAAACCGACCGCCACGCTATTCGGTGTGAATGTATATAACCCGATCATGATTCGAATCATCCTTATCGATTAAATACTAGCATTTAAATGCTCGCTCACTGGAGATTTCCATCTCCAAAGATGAAGAAAACATCCTTAGTGCTTCACAAGTACTTGAGGATATTCTTGATCGCCACCCAAAGACCCTCACCAGATCCGATTAGTATCTCGCTTTCGTAACACTTAGAGCATACGATACATCGAGCCTCGTATAGCATAGTTCCATGCTAAACCCCTTCAAAGATCTCATCTATGTATTTATGATTGTGAAAGACCAAGCAACCTTTTGATTTATCTCTATAAATCCTTATCGCGAGGATAAAAGTTGCTTTACCAAGGTCTTTCATCGCAATTGATTAGACAACCAAATTTTAACTGATTGCAGCATAGAGACATCGTTTCCTAATATCAGTATGTCATCTACATACAACACAAGGAATACGATTGCAGTCCCACTAACTTTCTTGTACACACAATATTCATCCGAATTTTGTGAGAGATCAAACTCTTTGATTGACTCATCAAAACGGATAATCTAACTCCTGGATGCTTGCTTTAATCCATACATGGATTTATAAAGCTTGCATACCTTTTCGCCATCATAGGAGGTGAAACCATCTGGTTGTGTCATACACATCCTCGGGTTAGATTTCCTCTCAGGAGATCTTCTTCACATCCATTTGCCATATCTCATGACATGATGAGCGGCAATGGCTAGGAGTTTCCGAATGGATTTAAGCATTACTACTAGGCTGAAGGTCTTGTCATAGTCAACTCTTTGTCTTAGACAAAAACCTTTAGCCACAAGCCTTGCTTTATAGGTAATTAGATTACCATCCATGTTGGTTTTCATGGCACGAAACCATTTTGCAGACTCAACCTTTCGTAACCTCTTCATAGGTAGCAGGCTCATCATCTCATATGAGCAATATGTCATTCGCTCACTTACGAAATCCATATCTCTCGGGCAAAGGCGTATCCTACTTAACCTCTGAAATTGTGTGTAGTAGAAGGTTGAACTGCTACCTCATCTATATGAGTAACAGCTTTCAAGCTCGTGCAGTTGATCTATGTTTGTTCGAGCATCTTGAACTTTTCCAAGTTCAACTTTGCTCCCACCGCCTTCTTGTAAAGAACTCTTTCTTCAAGAAAACAAAAAGCTTTGAAACAACCAACTTTTGTTCCTAAGTAAGGTAGAATTAATATTCCACGAACAAACACTTGTCACTTTACATTAAATGTATCTCGATCGTGTCCGCTTCACGTAGCAGACAATCCCAAACTTTCGAGATGAGAAAGATAGGGCTTTCGGTTAGTCCACATCATTATGGAGTAACATCAACTGCTTTTGAGGGAACTCTGCTTAGCAAGTAAACAGATTGTCTCGAGCACATATTCCCAAATCTGCAAAACCTATCATCAATCGCACCATGTTTAACAAGGTTTGATATCTCCTTTTAGCCAGCTTAAAAGTGGAGTATCTTGAGATAAATTCCATTATCTTCGAGATAACCCAAAACCCGTTGGTTTAAGTATTTCCCACTACGATCGGATCGTAATGCCTTGATACTTTTACCAAGTGGTTTTCTACTTCATTCGAATTATTTGAGCTTTTCAAATGCTTGATTTGTATCTCGTCGAGATACAAGTACCGATATCGAGAACACTTATCGATAAAGGCAATGATGTAGTACAACTACTTACGCATGGATGGACATCAGGCCATATACATCTCAATGTATTAGGTCTAATACTCAGTCCACTGCTCACCCTTTCCTTTAAAGGTAACTTAGTCATCTTGCCTAATAAACAAGATTCACATGTGTCATATGATTCATAATCAAATGACTCTAACCTCCCACTCGTGGAGCTTAGCAATGTGTCTCTCATTTATATGGCCGTTCGACAATGCCATAAGTAAGTTGATTTTAAATTATCTCGATTATGTCTTTTCGTGTCATTGACATTCAAAACTAGATATGACATATCTAATATGTCAATTCTATTGCATAATGTACCCGAGACGATAGAGCATTCCATTCAACTAAGAAAACAACCATTGTTTCTAAAATCAAATGGAAATCAGCTCTAATTAAACATAAAACATACAATATGTTCTTTGTTTAATCTGGTACAAAATGTCAATCGTCCAATTTGAATACAAGCCCAAGAGGGAGTGACAAGACATAAGTGTCTCACGGCTAATGTAGCAACTCTTGCTGCATTACCTACACGAAGGTCTAGTTCTCCTTTATGAGCTTTCATCGCTTCTCGAGGCCCCGCACATCATTTTATATGTGAGCCACAACCGTATCAAAGACCGATATGTTTTGATCAGAATAGTATTAACCTCAATGACAAACATAATTGAAGGAGTAGAGGCATCGATGCCTTTACCGCTCTGGGACTCCAGATAGATTTTACAGTTTTGCCTCTAGTGGCTAGACTTGCCACATTGAAAGCAAAATCCTTTTGGGGCAGTTTCTTTGGTTTTTCCTCGATGGCACTTCCGTTTGGTTTTCTTCTTGAACCAAAAGAAGAAGCATCCACCACTAGCACTTGCTAGCTATCTTGATAGCCAGCTCAGCTGTCATGAGCAGATTGATCAGCACAGGAATTGTTGTGGACATTTGGTTCATCTGATAGTTTATCACTGAACCGTGAATAATCGTCGACAATCCAACCGTAATTAAGTCTCTACTTAACTCATAATCCATTACAAATCCTAAGACGACCAATCTCTCAATATAGCCATTCATCTTTAGGGTATCTTTGCAGCGCTTGTCCCCGGAGCCATCTTTGTGATGAAGAGAAGCCTTGAGGTCTCGAACCTTTGCATCGAAGCTTACTCATCAAACGACTCCCAAGATGAAATACTACAGAGTGAGCATCCATGGACTCGTCTTTGCTTCTTCGCGCTCTAGTGACATCAAGGCAAGCATAAAGCAAGTTTCCATATCAACGCCCTTTAGATGCTTACGCTTTGTTTTCTGATCCCCATCAGAAGCATCGACAGCATGTGCAACTGGAAGTGGAACATCTAGGACCTCAGATCTAAGAACAATTATCAGAGTCCTCAGCCAATCAAGAAAATCGGTCCAAAAAGGAGAGCGAAAATTCACACTGAAAGACTTCTTCAATCAACTTAGCGCAATAGAGAGAAGGAATGACAGAATAGATATGCCTGCATGATCATAAGGACTTGCATGACATGCATATGGCTCCCACTAGTTTCCTAGAATCCATAACCCTCTTTACTTAATCCAGAGAAACAATGTGACATAATGTCCTAGTGGGTCGATATCCGATATTGCTAAGAGTGACCTTGAGTTTGCCCAACAAGCCACTTCTTAGGTCAATCGGTAGGTATCGGTCATACCAATTGCATCATCGATAACCGACATTAAGAATGACCTTGAGTTTGCTCAACAAGCCACCTTATGTCTCGGGAGGTATCGATATACCAATTACATCTTAGACACAACTATCGATCGCTATCAACTTGTTGATGTGCACTTCATCGGGTATCAACTCTTTGATGCGCATACATCCGATGTATGCTACCCAATTTCGCCTCATCCACGTTGACCTTGAGTTTGCTCAACAAACTAACGCTTCGGTGAAAACCAACCCATTAATCCGAAAATCATATTTTCATAGTTCAACATATTCAGTATAGAGCGAGCTTGAGTTTGCCCAACAACCCAACTCTATAAGAACTCGGTTCTACCATATTAATGGAAGGCGTTAGTTTTCATATACCGAGGAGGATTTAGAAACTCTAGACTCCAAGTGAAAGATCATAGTCGCCAGACTATATGGAATGATTTAGGTTTCATCAATCCAATTGAATCAATCCTTATAATCATCCATCATCCAACTTATGCATGCCACAAGTCGACTTTCATCAAATGCAAGTCGACTTATGCATCTGCCCACACACAAGTCGACTTGTGTAATACAAGTCGACTTATGTCACCTGCCCATGAACAAGTCGACTTATTCTGAAAACAAGTCGACTTATCAAACAAACAAGTCGACTTGTTTGTTGGATAAGTCGACTTGTTTGCAGAATAAGTCGACTTGTTCGAACAAATGTAAGTTGACTTACATGCTCGCCGCGACGTCTCAAACGGCGAACACGCCTTTTCTCACCGCGGTGTGGCCCCTTTACAGACGTCGCGATGTGCGATCCAATCGTCTTCTCCGATCGTCATTTCCGCCATTAATACTCTTAAAACCTCCATAAAACACATTCAACTACCCCAGCTAACACATTAAATACCATAAATGCCATAAATAACCATAAATACAACATTAAAACACAATAAACTTACCAAATCACAGATTCGATCGAAGCCCTAAAAATCGTAAACGTCCGAGATCCTCCAGCTCAAACTCCCATTGATTTCACTCTCAACCCAAACGAAAACATCATCAACTCTCAATCACAAACAAGGCTTTCTCAATAAGGAACAAACCACAAAATCCCCAAGGAGGAAAAGTGAGATCGTCGACGGAGGAAGAAGAAATTGCCTTAGGTTTTACAAAGTTAAAACCAAGAGGATTTGAACTAAGAACATTAAAAGGGTTGATTTCAACCGAGACCCAAAATCTACAAGTCTTCAAATTCATTCAATCTCGCCTCTAAATTTCAATGGCTCTTCACAATAATTCTTAAACTCACAAATCTAAATTTTCCAAGCCATTTACCACTCACTTTCAAACCGAATCACAATCATCGCCTCTAAGTCATTTTCCTATCCAACACATAACTCTAAAAATTTCAGAAAAATTCCCATAATTCCTCAAAAATATAAAACACTCGATCTCATACTCAATTTTCAATTTTCTAAAATTCAATTCTCACTCTAATTCCACTATTCTACTCGAATTATCCCTAATTTCATTTTAAACCAAATCTAACTCAATTATCTCAAAATTCACAATTCAACTCATAATCACAATTTAAATGCTGGAAAAATCATGAATGCATATCACTATGTATATGCATGTGCAAAATGATCTATCTCAAAGGCCACAAAACACTCGATCACTAAATATGCAATTACGACACTATCCGTGCCAATATGCTCATCGCATCGGTAACGGGATGTTACAATTCTCCCCTCCTAAAAAAAATTTAGTCCCGAAATTTCATACCTGACCGGTCTAACAGATGAGGGTACTGCCTCCTCATGTGCTCCTCAGTCTCCCAAGTTGCTTCCTCTGATGAGTGGTTCTTCCATAGGACTTTCAACAGTGGAATCACCCTGCCCCTCAATTGCTTGACCCAAGATTCGATAATACGCACTGGCTCCTCAACATAACTCAGATCACTAACTATCTCAATCTACGAGCCGAATCACATGAGTCGGGTGCAGCGGTATCTCCGAGCATACTCACATGAAAACATCATGCAATTGGGACATCTCACTCGCAACGCTAATCTATAGGACAACGGTCCAATCCTCTCGATAATCTCATACGGACCGATATATCGGGACTCAACTTGCCCTACGGCCAAATCTCAAAGACTCCTCTCAAGGTGATACTGGAGGAACACTCATGTCGCCTACATCAGACTCCATCTCTCGCCGATCTTGATCCACATAACTCTTCCGCTATCCCGAGTCGCCTTGATGCGACTCAATCGCCTCACTTTATCCATCAGATCTGGATCATTTCGGGGCCTCAAGCATCCTCACACCCTCTTCATCCCAAAGAAAGAGGTGATCTACACGGCCTCCCATACAAGGCCTCATACGGTGCCATCCAATCTTGCTCTGATGCATCGATTATTGTACGAAACTCAATCGAGCCAAGCATCGTCCCAAGCACCTCTGAACTCTAATACCTGAGCTCTCGGATATCCTCAGCAGTCTTGATCGTCCTCTCACTTTGCCCATCTGTCTGAGGATGAAATGTTGTATTAAAGTTCAACCTTGAACCCAAAGCTAACTGTAGGCTCCTCCAGAACCTCGAAGTAAATCTGGGATCCCTATCTGACACTATCGATACTGGGACCTCATGCAGTCGCACAATCTCTGCCACATACTTCTGGGCCAACTGGTCGAGAGTATTATTCTCTCGCACTGGCAAGAAGTGAGCCGATTTGGTCAACTGGTCCACTATGACCCAGATCGCATCATGCTGCCTCGGCGTCCTAGGCAACCCCATAATAAAATCCATAGTGATCCGCTCCCATTTCCACTCCGGAATGGGTAACGAATGCAATCTCCCAACTAGGGCCTGGTGCTCAGCCTTGACCTGCTGGCACGCCAAACATCGAGAAACGAACTCTGCCACTTGCCTCTTCATGCCTGGCCACCAGAAATGTAATTTAAGGGTATTATACATCTTGGTAACGCCAGGGTGCATCGCATAAGCGACCACATGCGCTTCCTCCAAAATCTCTCGTCTCAGATCATCAACATCTGGCACACACAATCTCTGACCCATCCAAAGAGTCCCATCTCTCAACTCAAAATCAGTAGTCAACCCTGATTCGACTCTATCCATCAGTCTCACTAACACTGGATCTCGATCCTGAACTCTCCTGATCCGATCCTGCAACATCGGTCTAAGCCTTAAAGTAGCAATCAAGGCTCCATCCTGAGCCAAATCTATCTGCACATCAAACGCTCTCAACTGAATCAGGCTAGGCAATCTCTCAATCTGAATATGAGCTGCACTGATATGAGATCTCCTACTCAACGCATCTGCCACCACATTGGCTTTCTCTGGATGATACTCAATCGTGCAATCATAGTCCTTCAACAGCTCAATCCATCTCCTCTGTCTCAGATTCAACTCTCTCTGACTCAACAGATATCTCAGACTCTTATGATCAGTGAAGATCTGGAACGTCTCTCCATACAAATAATGCCTCCAGATCTTCAGGGCAAATACTACTGCGGCCAACTCTAAATCATGCACTGGATAATTCCTCTCATGAGGCCTCAACTGTCTCGAGGAATATGCTATAACTCTTCCATGCTGCATTAAAACACAATCTAAACCCTGCTGCGAAGCATCACTGAATACCTCGAAACCTCCGGACCCTGACAGCAAAGCTAACACTGGTGCCGTAGTCAATCGATGCCTAAGCTCCTCAAAGTTCCTCTGACACTCATCAGTCCATCTAAAAGCCACATTCTTCCTCGGTTTTTGTCAAAGGCCGAGATCACCGAAAACCCTCGACAAACCTCGGTAATATCACTCGCTAAATCGAGGAAACTCCTCAACTCTGACACGTTCCTCGGAACCTCCCAACTCCGCACTGCCTCAATCTTGTGAGGATCCACCCAGATACCCTCACCAAACACAATGTGTCCTAAGAACACCACCTCATCCAGCTAAAATTCACACTTAGTGAATTTGGCATACAACTGCCTCTCTCTCATGATCTGTAACACAATCCTCAGATGCTCCGCATGATCTTGTCTACTCCTCGAATACACTAGAATATCGTCAATGAACACAATCACAAACTGATCCAGGTAGGGCTGAAATACCTTATGCATCAAGGCCATGAAGGCTACCGGGGCATTGGACAACCCAAACGGCATCACTAAGAACTCGAAATGCCCATACCTGCTCCTGAAAGCACTCTTAGGCACATCGGCCTCCGCTATCCTCAACTGATAATACCCAAATCTCAAATCCAACTTAGTAAACACTTGAGCTCCCTGTAACTGGTCAAATAGATCATCGATCCTAGGCAGTGGGTACTTATTCTTGACAGTAACCCGATTGAGCTGCCTATAATCGATGCACAGCCTCAAAGTCCCATCCTTCTTCTTCACGAACAACACTGGAGCTCCCCACGGTGAAACACTGGGTCTAATAAACCCCTTATCCAACAACTCCTGCAACTGAGCCTTAAGTTCCCTCAGTTTCACCGGTGCCATCCTATATGGAGGTATAGATATAGGAGCGGTACCTGAAACGAGGTCAATCCCAAACTCCGTCTCCCGATCTGGTGGAAAACCCGGTAACTCATCGGGAAAAACATCCAGAAATTCCCTAATTACGGGAATATCCTGCAACCTCTGCTCAATCCTGGTGTCCACCACATGAGCCAAATACGCCTCACAACCACCACGCATCAATCTCAAAGCACTTAGAAAGGAAATCATCCTAGCTGGCATTGCCTGACTAACGCCTCGAAAACCAACTCTAGGCTGACTAGGAGAATCTAACACGACCTCCTTGGTATAACAATCCATCACAGCCCTATGCGCAGTAAGCCAGTCCATCCCTAGAATCAGATCAATCTCTCTCAAAGACAAAACTATCAGGTCCGCACTCAACTCTGCTTGATCAATCACTATCGGACACTCCTTGCAGACCTCACCCAAAGCAGTAGTACTACCCAAAGGTGTACTCACCTGCAACCCACACTGCAATCTCTCCCTATCAAAATGCAGTCTGCATGCTACATACGGTGCAATAAAAGAATGAGTGGATCCAGGATCCATCAATGCATATGCTTTAAAACCAGAAATCAGAAGCATACCCGCAACAATATCTGGAGACTCCTGAGCCTCCTGCCGAGTCATAGCATAGACTCTGGCCTGGGACTGTTGCCTGCTACTCTGTCCCTCAGACCTCACTACAGATCCCTTAGCTCGGCCTCGGCCTCGACCTCGACCTCGGCCTCGACCTCGACCTCGGCCTCGACCTCGGCCTCTCCAACCAGATCCACCTCCACGACTCTGCTGCACCGAGGTAGTACTGCCTGATCTACTAGTCGTAGCGGACTGGGCCTCCACAGTAAAAGGACACTCTCGGAGCTGATGGTCCATGGAACCACACTTGAGACACCCTCCGGTAAACCTCCAGCACTCCCCACTGTGTCTCCTCTCACAATACTCACATAGCGGGATCATCTGACCTAAACCTCTATCACCGCTACGGCCACCACTAGACTGAGCAAATCTGCCCCTCTGCCCAAATCTGGACTGTCTACCTCCTCCAGACGACCTGAAGGTCCTGCTGATTGACCCAAATTTATACTATAAATTGGCCCAAATTTCTTAAGTGATTATGCACTTGTTGACTCCTAATTCATGATTTTTGTGCTTAAATTGGTTTCTCATATCGAGCTTTTATAATTTGCATATTGTCAGTATTTTGTTGTCATTTGATATTAATTTCTGCATAACTTTTATTGGGACAATTGATACTGCAAATGTGTTGTATTTTTGTAGGAACAATGGAGTCAACAAGAGAAAGTCAATATGCTGTGAGAAGCCATCCATTCGTCGGAGCGAACCAACGCAGACCATTCGTCATGATTTAATTTATTAGTATAAATTAATTAAATCATGACGAGTGACCATTTTTATCGTCATGACGAACTTTATTCATTAGTCCCGATTTAATGTGGATACCCGCCCTTAAATGGCAATTTTACGCTTGTTCAGGCCGGCCCGCTTACAGCTCCTATAAAACCTTCCATTTTAGGTTAAATGAGGATGGCCGCATTCCCGAGGTAGCTCTCCATCTTTCGTCTTCTCTATTTTTTCTGATAGGTTTTGTTTACTCTATTTTGCAGATTCGGCGCCACCTCCAGACGACATCCACCATCACCATCTTTATCTTTTCCATCGTTCATAGCACTCACTCTCAACTGTTCGTCGTTGGAGTCATGGACCGAGGTGATATTCCAGCAGTGATGGACTCACCCGGCATCATGCGTGGCTAAGGCGTCGGATCTCCTGAAGATGTAGCAACGTTCTGAGTTCCATGAGCTTCAAGGGGTAATCGATCGTTGTTTTGAATTTCTGTCATGGTTTTGCAACAACTCCGAGTTGGAGATTGCATTGTATGACCGAATGAATCTTGCTATAGTTTAGTAGGATGTTAAACTTTGATCTATGTTAAGGATTGGTTTGTGTTGAATATTGTGCCTGAATACATGAAGTCTCATGTATATCAGTCAGATTTTGCATTAATTAACCTAATCTGCCTAGTTGTGTTTGGTTATGTTATTATCTGATTGATTTATTGCATAAATCATTTCATACCATACACTAAGGGTTTTAACAAGTTTCAATTTATCGAGTTGATCAATTAAATCTTGGACTTAACGAGTTGTTAAGGTTGTGTTTTCGAAACTTAGTGGATTTCAAACCCCGACATTTATTTTGAACGATGATGACCCGAGCTGTATTTTCAGGAGAACTTTAGTTAATTGTTTTCAATCTTAATTATTTCAAATTGTCTTGCCTTTCAAAAAGCCCAAAAACATTTATTTCATACTTAGCTTTCTTTAATTTTAAAGACTAAATCAAAACCCCCGTTTTAACTGCTTTCTTGCATAATTCAAATATTAGGCTAGTCTTAGGATCAATTCTGCACTGGTTCCTTGAGAGTCAACCCGAGGTTGCACCCTGTGTTGCAATTCTTGGTATAAATTGATTTTGACCGGTTTCCAAGGATCAATCTTAGGATTGAATGATAAGCCGCAAGCAAATTGGCGCCATTGCCGGGGAACCAAATTAATTGGTTTTCTAGGTTAGCCAAGTGTTTGTTTTACATTTTAGTTTAGTTGTTTGCATTTCATAATTTTGTTTTATTCTGTTTGCTTCAATCTTTTTAGTGTTAATTCTGTTTTGCTTTAAGTGTTTAGTTTGATTGTTCCTGTTTATTGTGCCTAATTTCGAGTAATTGTGTTTTGCTGTGATTCTTGGCTGCGATGAGTTCATCATTCGTCGCAACGAGTTCATCGTTCGTCGCAACGAGTTTATACATTCGTCATTTAATATTATAAATTTTGTTACATTAAATGCAACGAGTTCATACGAGTCGCGACAAATAGTGGTGAATTAAACCCTTTCTTTCTGCTGTCGTTTTGGTGAGCTATCTAGGGTGAACTTCTTTTGTGCATGCCCCGTAGACTTAGGGTAGTTCATTTTCAACCGAAATTGGCGGCACCTCGAAAACTTAGGAAAGAAAGAAGAGAACAAGAAAATTTTAGCGCGCTAGAGCAATTAGAAATTGATATGGCTGAATATCAAGAATTTCCCGGTCACCAACCTAGGAATGGAGATCATGGATTAAACGGTGACCAGGAAAGAGTGGATGACAACAATGAAAATATCAGGCGTAGGACCATTAGAGAAGCTACGACCTCCGATGTTCACTACGATCCTTTCACTGCTGCCTGCCCGAACTTCGACGCAAATTTCGAAGTTAAAGGTTTATTGATTAATTCCCTACCCAAATTTCATGGTTTGGCGGGAGAAGACCCCTACATGCATCTTCAAGGCCTCACAATGATCTGTCAAAGCATGAAGCCTGTAGGTGCTCATCTGGACCAGGTGTTGTGGAAGGTATTCCATTTGTCTTTAGAAGGAAAGGCCCGGGAGTGGTACATGAGCCTCCCAAGGCATGTCACGAATGCCTACCATAGTTGGGCCAACTTGAGAAAAGCTTTCCTGGAAAAGTATTTTCCAGCCTCGAGGACGTCGTCAATGAGGAAAGAAATCTATTATGCTAAGCAAGACTATGACGAGTCCTTGTATGATTTTTGGAACAGATTTCAGGATCTGTTGTCTCGGTGCCCCCATCATCAAATTCCTGATGAACAGCTTGTTCAATATTTCTATGATGGGGTGAAGAATCAGGAAAAGGGAATGTTAGATGCTGCTTCGGGAGGATCATTGATCGACCTCACCGCAACGGAAGCTTGGGCCTTGATTAAGAGGATGGCCCTAAATCATCAGCAGTATAGTGTCAGTGATTCCAGGAGTGTCCATGAAGTGGGAGCCATGTCGGCTCAGACAAAAAGGATGGAAAGCCTGGAATCAAAAATGGATTCCCTGGAACATCGGATAACTTCACAGTTGTCCTCGATTACGGCGGAGTTAAAGAATTTGAATGTACATCGCTCATCGCCTTCCACTGAACTGGTCGCACCTAGTTGCGAATCTTGCGGATCGGTGATGCACATAACCAGTGTCTGTCTCGGGAGGTATGAAGAAGTCTCTGCAGTGTACCCGGGGAGATAAAATCCTAAGTGGGACCCGTACTCCAACACGTATAATGAAGGATGGCGATCTCATCCTAACTTTAGTTGGAGGAGTAATGAGGGAAGAGCACCCAACCGCTTTCAACAAGGGAGTGGAGCTGGGCCATCTACAACCCAGTTCCCTGATCAGCAAGCATTGACGGTGCAACCACAACCGCCAAAAGAGGACACCAACCAACTGTTACATGGTATGATGACGTTGATGAAGGAAGAAAGAACCTCCACGGCTAATCAATTCAACGCCATCACAAACTTAATCCAACAGGATTCCGCCAAGAATGCTGCCCGCTTTAGTGCCTTGAAGAAACGGATGGACCAATGGGAGACCAAGGCAGAAAACCTGAACTCATACGTCACTCAGTTATCCAACAACTTGAGTGAAAATCAAGCGAGGAGTAGCGGATCAATTCCCTCCAACACAGTCATAAATCCGAAAAGCCTGAACGTAATTGAATTAAGGAGTGGAAAGAAAGTGCAGTTTAGCATTCCTGATGACGAAGAATGCGCCGAAGAAATTGAGGTTGAAGAGACATCTCAAGTAAGAGAAAAGAAGGCTGTGCGATCAGAGAGTGATCGCGAAGAAGAATTGCTGAAGAGAAAGAAGAAATCAACCATTGAGGAAACAGAGCAACCATCAGTAGTCCAAACAGAAAGTGTCTTTGAAGGAAAAATCTAGTAGAAGTGAAGTAACCAGTAGGGAAGTGAACTTAAAGGATCTCCCTTTTCTAAATTCTTACTTGATGAGTAAGAAGGTCAACGAGCTCAAACATGAAAAAGAAATTATTGACCTGTTTGGAAAAGTGGAAGTGAATGTGCCCCTGCTGGACCTGGTGAAGAGGATTCCGGCCTACGCTAAATATTTGAAGGACTTGTGCACAAACAAGCGTAAGTTTAGGCCGAATGAGAGAGTCCAGGTGAGCTCAAACGTGTCAGCTTTGTTTAAGCCCCAAATTTCGGTAAAGTGTCAAGATCCAGGATCGTTCACCATTCCTTGTATCATAGGAAAGGTGACAATTGGAAGAGCGTTGTTGGATTTGGGAGCGGCAATCAATGTGATGCCGAAATCTGTTTATGAAGCCCTGGGAGTTAAGAGCGTAAAACCTACTTCGGTAGTGTTATAGTTGGCTGACAGATCCTTCCGACATCCTGTGGGCATCATCGAGGACATTCTAGTCCAAGTGAAAGGATTAGTGTTCCTACTTGGATTTTTACGTCTTTGGATATGTCTCTTGAAGTGGTGCAGACACTTCTCAATCCTGGGCGACCCTTCCCTCGGACGGCAAGTACAATGATCAGTATGAAGGAAGGGAAGATCACCATGGAGGTTAGTGATCAACACGTTAGCTTCAACATGTATGAAGCTATGAAGCACCCTAACGAGGATTACTCCTTGCTTGGGGTGAATATGCTTGATGTTGTGATTGATGATGCTTGTTCTAAATTTGCAGAAACTCTAACCCCGACCACTAATGATCTCTTTGGAGGGAGTTTCTATTTTGATGATAGTGCAGGTGCTTATTCGGATACGGGAATGGACATGGAGCTGCCCAGGACCCAAGTTGTTGACATGGAGCTTGGATATCAACCGCACGTCCATCCCGAGCTACAAGATCCACCGTGAGCACCAGGTGTTTCTTTTCCTGCATTTTCAATATATTTGTGCACATTATTTGATTTGACTTGAAATGTTGTGTTGCATGAATGTGTTGATTAAGTGTGGGGGGAGCAACCCATCCAGTAGGTTTAGCTGTAGTTAAGTAGGATTTTCATTTCTGTTTCAATAAATTGATTCCCTCTTGTTAGCTCCACATGTTCTTTGTTCGATGAAGCATGAAATAGATTAATGAGATTGAGTGATATGTGGATTGATAAATTGAATGTTTGTGCAATTCAAATAGGATCCTTCGAATTTGCATTTTTTTTGGGCGGTTCGTCGCAACGAACGTACCTTCTCGTCGCGACGCTTCTAGGGCTTGTCTATCTCGCTCGTTGCGGCTAACGAGTTACTTAGTCGTGACGAATAAATCGAGTTTTATCCCTCCGGACCGCCGGATTTCTCTTTTGTCTGCGACCCTTTCCGTCTTTTTGTCTTCGTCCTGTCCTATTTCTTCTCCTTTTTCCTCTTTCTCTTTCTCCCTCATTCTCTCATTCCTTCGCCACCTCTGTCGACGGTGCTTCATTTCCTCCGCAGTTGTCTCCTTTGATTCCCCTTTCACTATCGACTCTAGTAAGCCTCTTTCCATTTGTTTTTTTCCTTTGTCGCTTTCATTTTCGTTGATTAGTGTTTAGTTAGGGTTCGTGCGAAGCGCCGCCATCGCGCGTGTCTGCGAGAATCGCCGCTTCGTCGCGACGAGTTCCATAATTCGTCATGACGAAGCGAAGAAGCCCATTCGCCGCAACGATCGTATCATTAAATCACGACGAATGGCTGCGGACCTCGATTCGTCGCGACTACCGAGCGTTAGTCGCAACGAGACGGCTGATTCTGTGTGATGTTCCTCGTTAAGTTCTTGTTTCTAATGCTTGTATGTGCAGGACTATGCCTCGAACTCAAAATGCTAGCAGCAGCGATCAATCCCTACCTCCTTCCTCTTTCGACTCGCTTGATGAGTTTTCGTCGAACCATTATCCCTCCCCTCCTCTCCCTATTGCTCCCTTCGAGGTTTTGCCTCGTGAGTCTACTCCACCTGCAGTTGCTCCAGCTCCCTCCGAGGTGGCCCTGCTTCGAGCGGACATCCTTCATCTTGAGGCTCAGATAGCTGCTGACCGCGCGAGTTCTTCCGCTCCATGCTGAACATGATTGCAGCACGTCTTTAGTTGCCCGTTCCGCCTCCGGCATCGGCTGTTTTTGCTGCCCCTAGCTCTTCTGCCGCAATTCCGTGACACCTTCTTTTTCTCTTTCGTTCTCCTAGCTCTTCGCTTGTTGCCTCCAAATCCGCTCACTTGGTGGCGATCCTGCAAAGTAGTTTAGGCTCGTTTATTTTCCTTTCTTGTTGTTGAATCTTTTCTTTTCTTTTCCTTGATGTATTGTTTTGGTTGGTTCTTTGGATCCTCCATGTTGCGCAACTTGTCTTTTTGAGCTTAATGATATATCCACATTTCTCTTTTGTCAATTTTTGTTTCCTGCTTCTATTGTGTGCCTTGCTACTTCTGCCATTGTGGACAATGCCATGTTTAAGTGTGGGGGAGCTAGTTCCCTATTATATTTTGCATTGCATACCTATTAGAATTTGTGCATACTTTTGTGGGCCCACCGCTTTTCGATAAATTTGAAACTCAATCGGACATTTTCTTTTGTTCTTTTGTGGCCCTTGCATGCAAATCATTTACAAGTTTCAAAATCGATACTTGAGTTTTTGAAAATACTCTCCATTCTTCGAATGATAATTGGTTTTGGCAAAAATTTTACTTTTGAAGTTTTCAAAACAAAGTGAATGGGAGCATGTTAACAAGGTAGCATTTTTAGTTTTTAAGACTTGAGATTGATCATTGAGACAAACCCTTGTTGGAAGGATATTCGAGCCCAAATTTTTCTTCTATACCTTTGTGTGTGCATCTGCTTAGTTCATACTTGTCTAGAACTTGTGTCAATTTTTACTCAAAGCTTGATGGACTAGAATTTTGTTGATATGATAGAGGCGTTCGTTCTTTCAGCCCTTTCCCCAAACACCAACCCTTAAACACTTTTTCCTTTGCTAGCCCCTTGAGCCTTTATTCTATGAGCATTTTCATACATATTAAGATGATGTCGGTAGTCTGTGTTTTGTTATTAGTTCAAAAAAAAAAAATGTTGGAAAATGAAAAAGTGTTAGTCTTGTGTATCCCAAAAAGGGATAATAATGTGTTGTATCCCAAAAAGGGATAATAATGTGTTGTATCCCAAAAAGGGATTAGCATCTCAAAATGAGATAGCCAAAATGTGAAAAAAAATGTGTATTCAATTTATTTCATTGTTTAGTTTTAGTTTGGCTGTTGACATCAATTCCTCATTTAGTGCGCATGCTCATATTTTTTCTTTCTTTCACTTCATCCATTCATCTAGCCCTCCGCTCATTACAACCCTGAAAGACCTCTTGATCTTCAAAATGATAGTCCTTGTAGTGGAGAAATAGAATTGATACAAGCCTATGATAGGAGATGCATTAAGCAGATTGAGAGAAAATATCCTTAAACACAAGTGAGTTGAGCGTAAATACCATATCTCGAGTGATTCTCTGTTGTTCAATCTCATGTGCTTAAATTCTTTCAGTGTTTGTTTTATTAGCACTCTTTCAATTTGCTGCGTTTAAATTCTGATGAAGTGGATTGCGTCAATTCTATTATTACTTGAGCATGGGCGAAATTTTCTTTTACTCTTGTACCTTTTTGACTCTTGTAAGCTTTGTCCAGGAGTACAAAGGTTTAAGTGTGGGGGAATTTGATTGAGCCAAATTTATACTATAAATTGGCCCTAATTTCTTAAGTGATTATGCACTTGTTGACTCCTAATTCATGATTTTTGTGCTTAAATTGGTTCCTCATATCGAGCTTTTATAATTTGCATATTGTCAGTATTTTGTTGTCATTTGATATTAATTTCTGCATAACTTTTATTGGGACAATTGATACTGCAAATGTGTTGTATTTTTGTAGGAACAATGGAGTCAATAAGAGAAAGTCAATATCTTGTGAGAAGCCATCCATTCGCTCGGAGTTTAACCAACGCAGACCATTAAATCATGATTTAATTTATTAGTATAAATTAATTAGTTGCGACGGTGACCATTTTATCGTCATGACGAACTTTATTCATTAGTCGCGACGAATGTCGGATACCCGGCCCTTAAATGGCAAATTTTCGCACTGTTCCGACCCGGCCCGCTTACAGCTCCTATAAAACCTTCCATTTTAGGTTAAATGAGGACGACCGCATTCCCGAGGTAGCTCTCCATCTTTTGTCTTCTCTATTTTTTCTGATAGGTTTTGTTTACTGATCAGCGGTTTATCGTTCAATATTAAAATTGATCCCTGGAAACCGGTCAAATTAAATTTATACCAAGGATTGCAATACAGGATACAACCTCGAATTGACTCTCGAGGAACCAATGCATCAATTGATCTAGACTAGCCTAATGTTTGAATGATGCATGCAATTAAAGCAATAGAAGGGGTTTTGATTTGATTAATTAGAAATTAAACTAAGCCAAAATAAGAATAAATGTTTTAGAATTTTTAAAAACTAAATGATTGAAATTAAACAAGTTTGAAGTCAAATTACTAAAACTCTCACGAAAATGTAGCTCGGGTCATCATCGTTCAAATAATGTTGGGGTTTGAAATCCACTAAGTTTGAAAATAAAACCTTAACAACTCGTTAAGTCCAAGAATTAATTAATCAACTCGATTAATTACAACTTGTTAAAACCTTAGTGTATGCATGGATTGATTAATGCACTAAATCAACCAAATAATAACACAACCAATTCAATCAAACACAACTAAATGATTAAATTAGTTAATGCAATCATTTAAGCGATATACATGAACTCCATGTATTTAAGCACGAGATTCAACAATAGTCAATCCATAACACAAATCAAAGTCTAACATCCTACTAAACTATAGCGAGATTCAATCGAAATATATTGCAAAATACCAACTTCGGATTGTGCAAATACATTACCAAATCCTAAACTAAGATTGATTACCCGTGTTTAGTTCTGGAACTCCAACCCTCGCAACATTTCAGAAGACTATGAGCTTAGCCACTCATGACTACGGACGACTCCATCATTGTTGAAGTATCACCGAAGACCATGCTCAGACGGCGAATGCGGAAGAGTAGAGATGAAGGAAATGATGCGATGATAAATGCTTTGTGACTAAACACGAAATCAAACACGAATGAGAGACCGTTAGATCAAAATAGAAAGCGAAAAGAAGAAAACGAAGAAAACCGGAGAAGACGAAGAGAAGAGAAAACGAAGAACTCTTTTGTAGGCCCCTCTCTCATTTGCCCTAAATGGTAAGGTTTTATAGGGAACTGTGCGGGCCGGGTCGGAACAGTGGATACTTTTGCCATTTTTGGTCCGGGTCACCCGACATTCGCCTGGCGAATATTTGTCGTTATTCGCCAAGGCGAATGAATTTAGTCACTCGTCGCAATAATGAATTAAAACCATTAATTAGCCGCGGCGAATGGAGAGTCTGATTCGTCCCAGCGAACTCGCGGCGTGTTGACTTCTTAATTGTTGACTACTTTGGTCCTACAAAATACAACCCATTTGCAGTATCAATTGTCCCAATAAAGATTATGCAGAATTAATGACAAATGACAACAAAATATTGACAATATGCAATTTATCAAAACTCAATGTGCGGGACCAAAATAAGCATGAAAATTATAGATCAGGAGTCGACAGATGCATAATTACTAAAGAAAATGGGCCTGATTTATAGTATAAATTTGGTCGATCAAATTCCCCACACTTAAACCTTTGTACTCCTGAACAAAGCTTATAAGAGTCAAAAAGGTACAAGAGTAAAAGAAAATTCTGCCCATGTTCAAACAATAACCAAAATTGACTCAATCCACTTTATCAGAAGTCGAACGCAACAAATTGAAAGAGTGCTAATAAAACAAACATTGAAAGAATTTAAGCACATGAGATTGAACAACAGAGAATCACTCGGGATATGGTGTTTACGCTCAACTCACTTGTATAGTAGGAATATTTTTCTCTCAATCTGCTTAGTACATCTCCTACCATAAAGCTTGTATCAATTTTATTTCTCCACTACAAGGACTATCAATTTGAAAATCAAGAGGTCTTTCAGGGTTGTAATGAGCGGAAGGCTAAATGAATGGATGAAGTGAAAGAAAGAAATAGTATGAGCATGCGCATGAAGTGAGGAATTGATGTCAACAACAAAACTAAAACTAGACACTGAGATAAATTGAATATACACACTTTTTTTTTTTTGGCTATCTCATTTTGAGATGCTAATCCCTTTTTGGGATACAACACATTAGTATCCCTTTTCGGGATACACAAGACTAACACTTTTTTCCTTTTTCAATTTTTTTAAATTACAAAACATAGACTACTGACATCATCTTAATATGTATGCAAATGCTCATAACAAAAGGCTCAAGGAGCTAGCAAGGAAAAAGTATTTAAGGGTTGGTGTTTGGGGAAAGGGTTGAAAGAAGGAACGCCTATCATATCAACAAAAATCTAGTCCATCAAGCTTTGAGTAAAAGCGGCACAAAGTTCTAGAGAAGAATGGACTAAATAGATGCACACACAAAATATAGAAGAAAAATTTGGCTCGAATATCCTTCCAACAAGGTTTTGTCTCAATGATCAATCTCAAGTCTTAAAAACTTAAAATGCTACCTTGTTAGCATGCTCCCATTTACTTAGTTTTGAAAACTTCAAAAGTTAAAATTTTATCGATCCAATTATCGTTCAAGAATGGAGAGCATTTTACAAAACTCAAGTATCAAGTTGAAACTTATAAATGCTTTGCATGTAAGGCACAAAAGAACAAGTGCAAAATTGTTTGATTTGGGGACCAAATTTATCGATTAAGCGGTGGCCACAAAATTATGCATAATGTTCTAAAGGTGTACAATGTAAAATATAAAAGGAATGGCTCCCACACTTAAACATGGCATTGTCCACAATGGCAAAAATAGTAGGGCATAGAGGAGACCATAAAAGCAGATAAAATGCGAAATGTGGATATATCCTTAAACTCAAAAGTGTGGACGAAATGAAGAATCCAAAGAACTAACTAAAAATTACAACGAAGAAAAGAAAATACAGGAAAAACAATAACGACAAAAGAAAGGAAATAAACAACCTATACTATTCTGCAGGATCAGTAGCGGGCGGATCCAGAGAGGCAGTGTAAGAGTCAAAGGAGAGTCGGAATAGGCAGCCCGAGGTGAGCCGCAATCATGGTCAGCATCGAGCGAGTGAACTCGCGGTCGGCGGTCATCTGGACCTCGAAAGTAGATAGCCGAGCCTCAAGCTGAAGGACGTCTTGGCGCAGCAGAGCCACCTCAGAAGGAGCAGGTGGAGCAGAAGGAGGGGAAGACACGGGTGTAGAGATAGGAGGCGGAGAGGAAACAGGAGGAAGGACGGGAGGTGCGAAGAGGGGCTGGAGGGATGGAGGGGAGAGGGAGAAGAAGAGAAGCTGGTTGGGCGGGAGGTGGTGGTGGAATGGCACGTGGGCATCTAAACGGACATAGACAAATGGAGAGGCGGGGGAAGGTGAGGTCAATTGGATGTTCTGGGACTCGAAGGCCTTAATAAGTCGAAAATGAGATGGGAAAAGAGGAGTTTATGTTTGGGGTTGGTGGCGAGGACACACTTGGCGGGCGGAGGAAATGGCGAAGCTAGGTCGATTGGGGTGGCGGTCATAAGGTGTATATGTCTGAGGCCTGCTCCTTTGGGATGTTGGTGAGGTGGAGGGTGGTAAAATGTTGTTACATATAAAATGTAACCATGGGCGGGCTTGTGGAAGGAGATCGGAACGCTGGATATAGCGCTGAGCCCCCGGTTGAAGCCACCGAGTACCCTCGGGCGTAGAGTACGAATGCGTCGTCCCTGTGGGTATCAAATGATCGATTGTAATAGGGACAACGAGGGACAACAGGGAGGTGGTAGTGCTCTCGGATTATGATGTATGTAAAAGCATCTGGAATAGAAACACCTCGGAAGTTAATTAGTAGGTGTGAGATTGACGGGCATGGGTATATCTTCGGCGCACAAAGGAAAGGTTGCGGTGGTCCGAGGTTAGGCGAGGCGGTCAACTCGAGTTGGAAGAGTTGACCTACAAAGGGTTGGTAGCCGGAGTAAGAGGAAATGATTTTCTTTTAGTAAAGTTTGGCTAGCAACTCGCGTGGCTAACTGTATATACTCGGGATCTGCTAGGTGAGAGGGAAAGCGGAAGGTTGCGAGGAAGGAGAAAGGGTGTGATCGGAGGAAGAAGAGGATGATCTAAGCACTCCGATGCGGTGGCTTGTTTCATTCTAGGCATGATCCTGCACACACAAAAGTTAAAGCAGACAATTTATTGACAAAATCATACGAGAATCAAGTCTTTTAGCCATTTGCCGCAGCTAACAAGATCATTCACGCGCGGCGAGAGAGACTTCGCCATTATTGCGGCGAACAAAGACATTCGTCGCGAGCTGAAACCCTAAGTTCATCGCGGCGAATGGCGATTCTGCGACGAATACGGCGAATAACAGCCGTCATTGCTTGCCTTAAATCTAACGAATAACAACGAAAATGGACAAGAGGAAGGAATAGAAACACTTACGTAAGGGTGAAAGCGCAGTTGGAAGGGGATTTGAGGAGAATGGAAGCTTCAAACGGCGAAGGCACGGAGAGGACTACGGAGGCGGCGAGGAAGGCGGCGAAGTGAGAAGGAAAGGGAAGGAAGAAGAAGAAAAGAAGAAAGAGCGGAGACGCGAGGACGCGAGAGGAAAAAAGACCAAAAGGGCCTCGGACAAAAGAGAAATCCAACGGTCGAGAAGGGCAAAAAGTCCTTATTCACTTGCGACGAAGCGGTCGCTAGCATGGCGAATAAGATGAAAAACCTAGGTTAGCTGCGGATGACAACGATGCTTTCATTGCGGCGAACCACCTAGAAACGAATCACGATGTCTAAGGATTCTACTCGGTTTGCACAATCATTCAATTAATCATCCCAAATATGAACCATTTTCTTCAATCTAATTATGCTTCATTAGGAGAACACAGAGCTAACAAAGGGAAACATTTTATTCAAGCAGAAGGGAAATCCTACCTACTACTCTAATTCTCTTGGTTTGATCCTCCCCACATTTAAACAATATAATCATGTTCAACAATATGCACGTTGGTATAAAACATAGCATAATTATATAGTAAATGAAGGAAAGAAAACACCCGCACTTAAGGTGGGTCTTGTAGCTCGGGATGGACGATCGCTTGATATCAAGCTCCAAACGGCTGCTTGGTTGCTAGTCGCCCACGTCCATACTGCACCCAGATGTGCTCTGCAAAATCATCAAAGGAGAAACTTTCCCAAAAATATTGTCGGTGGTAGGAGACAAAGTTTCTACAAATTCGAAACAAGCATCGTCAATCACCACATCAAGCATGTTGACACCAAGCAAGGAATAATCTTCATGGGGTGCTTCATAGCTTCATACATGTTGAAGCTAACTTTTGATCGCCCACTTCCATGGTGATCTTCCTTCCTTCATACTAATCATAGTATTTGCTGTCCAAGAAAGGGACGTCCAGGATCGTAGAAGTGTCATGCACCACTTGAGGTCATGTCCAACACGTAAAAATCCGCAGGAAACACTAAGCCTTTGACACGGACGAGAATGTCCTCAATAATTCCCACGGGATGCCTAAATGACCTATCGCCTAACGGAGAATAACAGATGTGGGCTTAATACTCTTCACTCCCAAGGTCTTATATCTTGACTCGGGCATCACATTTATCGCGCCCTAGATCTAGTAAAGCTCTACCTATGGTCACTTTCCCTAATGTGCAAGGGTGGTAAAAGATCCGAGGTCCCGACATTTCTTTGGTATCGTGTGGCTTAAACAAAGGCTGAAACATTCGAGCTCACTGCACTCTCTCATTGGGCCTAAACTTCTTCTTATTTGTACACGATCCTTTAAATATTTAAGCGTGGGCGAACTCGCTTTACCAAATCTAGCAAAGGCACATTCACTTCCACTTTCCCAAACAAGTCAATGATTTTTTTCATGTTGTTTTTCTCTCTAAGCGCTTGCTCATCAAATAAGAGTTTGGAAAAGGAAGGTCTTGTATACTTACCTCTTTACCTTTGCTGGATTGCTACTCATTTCTCCATCTTCAGCTTTATCTGTGGAACTTTCTAAAGTAGTTCCCTTGTTCTTTGAGGCTTGCTCCCTCTCTCTCAGAAGCTCTTCTTCCCTCACACTTTCTGATCTCTTCATCTTATCATGTGGTGGAGGTACTAGCTCACACTCAATCTCATCTTTACAAATCTCATCTTCTTCTTGAGGCTTGAACCTTACTTGCTTTCCACTCCTGAGGGCTATAGCATTCAAACTCTTCGGGTTAATCACCGTGTTAGAAGGAATGGATCCGCTACTCCTAGCTTGGTTGTCACTCAAATTATTAGACAATTGAGTGACATATGAGTTTAGGTTCTCGGCCTTGGTTTCCCATTGATCCATGCGTTTCTCCAAGGCACTAAAGCGGGCAGCATTTTTAGCTGAGTCCTGTTGGATGAGGTTTGCGATGGCGTTGAATTGATTTCTTTGTGGAAGTTCGTTCCTCTTTCATCAACGTCATCATACCATGCAGCAGCTTGGTTGGTGTCCTCCTTGGGTGGCGGTGGTTGTTGCAATTGTCAGCGCTTGTTGATCCCGAACCTGGTTTGTAGATTATCCACTCCACTCCCTTGCTGAAAGCGGTTTGGTGCTCTTCCTCGTTACTCCTCCAACTAAAATTTGGGTGGGATCTCCATCCCTCATTATATGTGTTGGAATCGGGTCCCATTTCCGATCCTGTCTATCTTGATACATTGCGGAGACTTCTTCATATCTGCCAGACAAACACTTGAAATGTGCATCATCGACCCACAAGATTCGCAACTAGGTGCGACTAGTTGATGGAAGTTGATGGGCGATGCACATTCAAATTCTTGACTCGCTGTGATTGAGGATAAGCTGGGAAGTTATCCGATGTTCAAAAGAATCTACCTTCGATTCGGGCTCTCCATCCTCTTAGTTTGGTGACATGGCTCCCACTTCATTCACATTCACGGAATCGCGGACACTATCTCGTTGATGATTGAGGCCATTCTCTTAATCAGGCCCAAGCTTCTGGCGCGGTGAGGTCAATCAATGAACCTCCCGACGCAGCATCCAACATCCCTTTCTCTTGATTCTTCACCCCATCATAAAAATATTGAACCAGTTGTTCATCAGGGATCTGATGATGGGGGCACCGAGACAACAGATCTTGAAATCTGTTCCAAAAATCATACAGGGACTCGTCATAATCTTGTTTGGCAGAATATATCTCCTTTCTCATTGACGACGTCCTAGAAGCTGGAAAATACTTTTCCAGAAAAGCTTTCCGTAAGTTGGCCCAACTGTGATAGGCATTCGCAACATGCCTTGGGAGGCTCATGTACCACTCCCGGGCCTTTCCTTCTAACGACAAATGGAAGACTTTCCACAGCACCTGGTCGAGATGTGCTCCTACAGGCTTCATACTCTGACAGATCATGGTGAGGGCCTGAAGATGCATGTAGGGGTCCTCTCCCGTTAAACCGTGAAATTTGGGGAGAGAGTTAATCAATAAACCTTTGACTTCGAAATTTACATCGAAGTTAGGGCAGGCAGCAGTGAAAGGATCGTAGTGTACGTCCGAGGTTGTAGCTTCTCGGATGGTCCTACGTCTGATGTTCGCATTGTTGTCATCTACGCGTTCCTGGTCACCGTTAAGACCGTGATCTCCATCTCGGGGTGGTTGACCGGGATATTCTTGTTGTTCAGCCATCTCAGATTCTAATCGATCTAGTGTTCTAAGTCTTTCTTGCTCTCTCTTGTTCTTCCTAAGTTGTCTAAGGTGTCGCTCAATTTCAGGTTGAAAATGAACTAGCCTAAGTCTACGGGGCATGCACAAGAGAAGTTCACCTAAGATAGCTCACTAAAGCGACAGCGGATAGCAAGGCTTCAATTCACTCAAGTTATTGCGGCGTGTAAGAACTTCGCCGCGCGAATCAATAAAGCTAGAATGTTATTGCGGCGAATATAAACTTCATGCTAATGACGGATGAACTTCATTGTGATTTAATGAGGAACTTCGTCACGACCAAGAAGCACTGAATAAGGAAGGCAAAATGAAATTAACTTAAAATTACGCACAATAAACAAGAACAATCGAGAATAAACACTTAAAACAAAGCGTAATGAAATAACAAGCAGGATTAACACTAAAAACACTTAAGCGAGCGAAATTAAATGAAATTATGCAATGCAAACAAAATGCAAACAAAATTAAAATCAAAACAAACAACGGCTAACCTAGAGAACCAATTAATTTGATTCCCAACAACGGCGCCAAAATTTGATCGGCGGTTTATCGTTCAATATTAAAATTGATCCACGAAACGGTCAAATTAAATTTATACCAAGGATTGCAATCTGGGATGCAACCTCGAATTGACTCTCAAGGAACCAATGCATCAATTGATCCTAGACTAGCCTAATGTTTGAATGATGCATGCAATTAAAGCAATAGAAGGGGGTTTTGATTTGATTAATTAGAAATTAAACTAAGCCAAAATAAGAATAAATGTTTTTAGAATTTTTAGAAAACTAAATGATTGAAATTAAACAAGTTTGAAGTCAAATTACTAAAACTCTCCTCGAAAATGTAGCTCGGGTCATCATCGTTCGAAATAATGTTGGGGTTTGAAATCCACTAAGTTTCGAAAATAAAACCTTAACAACTCGTTAAGTCCAAGAATTAATTAATCAACTCGATTAATTACAACTTGTTAAAACCCTTAGTGTATGCATGGATTGATTAATGCACTAAATCAACCAAATAATAACCTGACCAATTCAATCAAACACAACTAGGCGATTAAATTAGTTAATGCAATCATTTAAGCGATATACATGAACTCCATGTATTTAAGCACAAGATTCAACAATAGTCAATCCATAACACAAATCAAAGTCTAACATCCTACTAAACTATAGCGAGATTCAATCGAAATATATTGCAAAAATACCAACTCGGATTGTGCAAATACATTCTGAAATCCTAAACTAAGATTGATTACCCCGTGTTTAGTTCTGGAACTCCAACCCTCGCAACATTTCAGAAGACTATGAGCTTAGCCACTCATGAATACGGACGACTCCATCATTGTTGAAGTATCACGAAGACCATGCTCGAACGGCGAATGCGGAAGAGTAGAGATGAAGGAAATGATCTGCGATGATAAATGCTCGTGACTAAACACGAAATCAAACATGTAATGAGAGACTGTTAGATCAAAAAAAGAAAACAAAAAGAAGAAAACGAAGAAAACGGAAGACGAAGAGAAGAAAAACGAAGAACTCTTTTGTAGGCGGCCCCTCTCTCATTGCCTAAATGGTAAGGTTTTATAGGGAGCTATGCGGGCGGGTCGAGCAAAGGATACTTTTGCCATTTTGGTCCGGTCACCCGACATTATTCTGGCGAATGATCGTAGTTCGTCTGGCGAATGAATTTAGTCACTTTCGTCGCGTGAATGAATTAAACACCATTAATTAGCCAAGCGAATGGAGAGTCGATTCGTCCCAATGAACTCATGCGTGTTGACTTCTTAATTGTTGACTACTTTGGTCCTACAAAATACAACCCATTTGCAGATCAATTGTCCCAATAAAGATTATGCGAAATTAATGACAAATGACAACAAAATATTGACAATATGCAATTTATCAAAACTCGATATGCGGGACCAAAATAAGCATGAAAATTATAGATCGAGAGTCGACGGATGCATAATTACTAAAGAAAATGGGCCTGATTTATAGTATAAATTTGGTCCAATCATTTACTCTATTTTGCAGATTCGGCGCCACCTCCAGACGACATCCACCATCACCATCTTCATCTCTTCCATCGTTCGTAGCACTCACTCTCAACTGTTCGGCGTTGGAGTCATAGACCGAGGTGATATTCCAGCAGTGATGGACTCACCCGACATCATGCGTGGCTAAGGCGTCGGATCTCCAAAGATGTAGCAGCGGTCCGAGTTCCATGAGCTTGAGGGTGTCGATCGTTGTTTTGAATTTACTCATGGTTTTGCAACAACTCCGAAGTTGGAGATTGCATTGTATGACCGAATGAATCTTGCTATAGTTTAGTAGGATGTTAAACTTTGATCTATGTTAAGGATTGGTTTGTGTTGAATATTGTGCCTGAATACATGAAGTCTCATGTATATCAGTCAGATTTTGCATTAATTAACCTAATCTGCCTAGTTGTGTTTGGTTAAGTTGGTTATGTTATTATCTGATTGATTTATTGCATAAATCATTTCATATCATACACTAAGGGTTTTAACAAGTTTTAATTTATCGAGTTGATCAATTAAATCTTGGACTTAACGAGTTGTTAAGGTTGTGTTTTCGAAACTTAGTGGATTTCAAACCCCGACCTTTATTTTGAACGATGATGACCCAAGCTGTATTTTCAGGAGAACTTTAGTTAATTGTTTTCAATCTTAATTATTTCAAATTGTCTTGCCTTTCAAAAAGCCCAAAAACATTTATTTCATACTTAGCTTTCTTTAATTTTAAAGACTAAATCAAAACCCCCGTTTTAACTGCTTTCTTGCATAATTCAAATATTAGGCTAGTCTTAGGATCAATTTGCCGGTTCCTCGAGAGTCGAATTCGAGGTTGCACCACATGTTGCAATTCTTGGTATAAATTGATTTTGACCGGTTTCCAAGGATCAATCTTAGGATTGAACGATAAGCCGCGATCACCTGCTCTGACGCTTGCTGAACCCTCTATTAGCACTGCCCTGACTATCACTGGGCCTTTTGCCCCTGGGTCCCGATCCAGCCTCAAGTGACTCTACCTCAACAACTGCTCAATCCTCACAGCTATTGCCCTCAGCTCAATAAATGTACCCATATCCGATTGGGCCAATCTGGTACGGATCTCCATATTGAGTCCGCCTCGAACCTCAGACACTGTCGGACTACAAGCAATCAAAGCGGGGCGCATAAGCCGACAGTTCATTGAACCTGACCTTATAGCCTGCCATTGACATCAACCCCTGTCTCAGCTCAAGAAACTCCTGCATCTTCATCTCTAAATACACCTTGGGCATGAAATTATCCTTGAATGCCCTCAGATAATCATCCTAAGTCAACATGTAGGGCCTGTAAGAACTGCCCGGAACAGTCTTCCATTACTGAAAAGTCGAACCCTGAAGCAAAGAAACTACATAGTCAAAGCGCTCCTCGAATTCGCAGTCCATTTGATCGAGGACTCTCTCGGTCCTCTCTAACCATCCCTCAGCCTCTGCAGGGTCGGTGCTGCCATAGAAGTCAACCACTCCCTGCTTACGCAGTCTATCATACCTCCTCTCCCGTCTCACGGGAACTCTGGGAGGCAACTCATCAGAATGAGACATAGGGGACTCTCTACTAGCTCCCACGGATCCTAGGTCAGCTGGTTGATCCACTTGGTCTCCAAGAACGGATGACCTACAACAACAAGAATCAGATCAATTTCTGCTTTTCTCACTGAAATTCAAGCCTAAAACACTCTATGCCCAAAAGATGCCAAATCATGCTCTGATACCACCTAATGTAGCGCCCCCTCACCATAGGGTACACACTGGGACGCCCGTGGATCGTACCGACGCATATCCCATAGCAAGGAAGTGCTACCGCTAGCAACTATCACTAAATACTCGCATGGCATCAATATAATTAAACCGCAATAAGCAAATCACTAAAATTTAAAACTCAATTTCATTGCATAATATCAATCCAAAATATGACAAGTCTATCGGTCCCTAAAGTCTCAATCTGATAACCCAAAAGGAAACTAATAAAAACGTCTATACTAGGTCATCCTCAAAAGTCGCCCCACCGACCGACACATGTGCCATCGCTTCACTTGACCAGAACTCGCACTGACGAAAACGCGTCTATCTCGGGAGCTAGAAACCTCTAACGCCGCCTGAAAATATTAGCAATGTTGGGTGAGTTTGCGAACTCATGAGAAACCATCATCGATGGTTCACCCAACTCATGCATATACACATAATATATCGCATAGTACACTTTAGCATAATTTAGAACACTGTACACAATTTACATATTTATAAGATAACATAACTCAAACATATCACTTCACAATTGTCATACATCACACGCATTCTCGATTTCACTACGCGATCGGATGCATAATGTATGCAATTTCTCATTTATGTCATTGTTGTGATCGCGTTAACACTTTCCGATTCGGGCACTTTTCACATGATCACAATTTGGAAAATAGGAGAGCCCTCAGGTATGCACTATTGCCCACTCACTTTAGGGATAGGAGAGCCCTCCGGGTATGCACTATTTCCTTTTGGCCTTAGGCCTATTCAACGATATTGAGCTTAAAGCTCTACACACTTTGAATGCTTGATCCAACTTGTTTAATTACCCTTATAATCATGCCTAGCATGCACTAATACTTACATACACTAACACATATATTATCACTTCACTCACTTGTCACGATCGGAGCACTTACTCGTAACACTATACACTGATTCATAATCACAAGTATTCACATTAGCAACACATTCAGTACAAACACTCACAATCAGAACACTTATTCATATTTGCAGCACATTTATCTCACATTTGTATCACTCACATTGACAATTGATTCACACATTCACATCACATATTATCACACAAAGATCGAGGAACCAACTAGGTTACTCACCTGTAACTTCCGAGCTACTGCCTGGAAGTACTAGCAATATCCGTGGACTGACGATCCAACGGCGCCTCTATAACAATACAAACGCATTCTCATCACTATATGCTCAATCAATAAGATTCACTAATGCACATGTCTCACATTTAAAATTATATGATGCATGATCATGATTTCCCAGCGCTTTAGTCCCATTTCGCTTTCTCTCGATTCACAACTAAAATTCACTACTCACTAGGTCAATAACATCCATAAATTTCACAAATCTCTAATTTAAACTCTAATTATACTCCAATTGATAATACATAACTCTTAGGTCACTTAAGGAACGAATCAGCTCTTTTCTATGATTGAGAACTTCATTAATTTAATTTGAACTCTTATAATTTACCTCACTCAAAGACCTCTTTCTAGATCATAACAACTCGAAATTACCCCGATTGGAGTCTACACTAAAAGATATACCCTAAAACCAATTCAATTTCTCTAAAATTTACATCCCTCATGCGACCTCATTTCCCCATGCTTGGCGCCTGAAAAGGCGCTAAATCATGGCGTGGGAGCGTTAAATCGTCATGCGAACAACTCTTTTGCGTCTCGCCGCGACGCCTAGCAATCACTCGTCTCGGCGTCTAAATTGCTTGCTCGCCGCGACGTCTCAAGCAGCGAACACGTCTTTTCTACCACAAGTGGCCCCTTCTACGGGCGTCGCGACGTGCGACCCAATCGTCTTCTCCGATCATCATTTCCGCCATTAATACTCTTAAAACCTCCATAAAACACATTCAACTACCCCAGCTAACACATTAAATACCATAAATGCCATAAATAACCATAAATACAACATTAAAACACAATAAACTTACCAAATCACAGATTCGATCGAAGCCACAAAAATAAATAGCGTCAAGAGATCCTCCGGCTCAAACTCCCGATTTCACTCTCGACCCAAACGAAAACATCATCAACTCTCAATCACAAACAAGGCTTTCTCAATAAGGAACAAACCACAAAATCCCCAAGGAGGAAAAGTGAGATCGTCGACGGGAGGAAGAAGAAATTGCCTTAGGTTTTTACAAAGTTAAAACCAAGAGGATTTGAACTAAGAACATTAAAAGGGTTGATTTCAGCAAGGACCCAAAATCTACAAGTCCTCAAATTCATTCAATCTTAATCTCTAAATTTCAATGGCTCTTCACAATAATTCTTAAACTCACAAATCTAAATTTTCCAAGACATTTACCACTCACTTTCGAAACAGGAATCACAATCATCAGTCTCTAAGTCATTTTCCCGGTTCGAACACATAACTCTAAAAATTCCAGAAAAATTTCTATAATTCCTGAAAAATATAAAACACTCGATCTCATACTCAATTTTCAATTTCCAATTTTCTAAAATTCAATTCTCACTCTAATTCCACTATTCCACTCGAATTATCCCTAATTTCACTTTAAATCAAATCTAACTCAATTATCTCAAAATTCACAATTCAACTCATAATCACAATTTAAATGCTGGAACAATCATGAATGCATGTCACTATGTATATGCATGTGCAAAATGATCTATCTCAAAGGCCACAAAACACTCGATCACTAAATATGCAATTACGACACTACCCGTGCCAATATGCTCATCGCATCGGTAACGGGATGTTACATACAATCTGATTTTTCTCCTCTCCTCTAACAACAAATCCTTCTAATCACTCTTCTAATCACCAATATGAAACAAGAAAGATAAAATCACCAATATGAAACAAGAAAGATAAAATCCTAACAATATAACCAAGAAGTTCGAATTTCTCTTACCACAGAAGTGACTCTGAAATCTTCTTTTGCTTCAAAGATGGAGAACCTCTTTCTTTGTCCTTCCTTCTTACTTAAAACACATGAACCAACCTTCCTAAAGCTTGAAAACCTTGAAAACCTACCTTCTTCTTCTTCTTACTTGATGGCGAACCTCTACTCTTCTTTCTCCTTTGGATTTTGAAACCTTCTCCCACTCTCCTCTCTTTGTGATTTTAGGATGGCTTTGCTTCTTTCTCACTTATTCCCTAAGCAAAAGCGACATCACTTAGCCTCCCTCCCCTTCAATTTTCGTTGGTCTACTTTTAAGCATTAGGAAACTTCCTAAGCTTCCTTACATTAACCTAACTCTTTAACTTAAACCCTAAGCCCAAGTCTTGAAGCCCAGTAGTTTCCTCCTTATAACCTTTCCCAAATTTTCATTTCCCTCCTTCCAACTTCAATTTTGTGGGCTCCCTCTTAAAAGCCCAAATGCTTCCTTTCTTTTCATTTAGTTCTCCTTTAAAACCCTAGCCCTTGTTTGCTTTCCCCATCATTTAAATAACATTCCAAAGGCCTAAAGCCCACTTTAATAACCTAAAGCCTTAAAACCTTATAAACACTTCCTAATTTATCCTAACACTATTTTATGGCCTCATTACCATTTTCTTATTCTTTTAAAAATCTAACACCAAAATTAAAAAATTCTAATTTAACTAAATTCCTTCAATTAATAATTATTGCACTAAAATCCCAAATTATTCTAACCAAAAGACAATTTAAATTGCAAACCTATTTAATAGGGAAAAAGGGATCGGGGTCTAACATTTCTTCCCCCTTTAAAAGAATTTCGTCCTCGAAATTCTTACCTGAATCAATGAAGAGCTGAGGATACTTCTCCTTCATAGCTTCCACTGGCTCCCACGTGGCCTCTTCCACCGAATGGTTCCTCCATAACACTTTTACTAACTGTACTGTTTTATTCCTGAGAACCTTTTCTTTTGTATCCAAAATCTGCACGGGAAGCTCTTCATAACTCAAATCCTCACTCAATTAAACTTCATCAGCTTGAATGACATGAGACGGATCTGATCGGTATCTCCTCAACATTGAGACATGGAAAACATCATGAATCTGAGCTAACTCTGGAGGCAAAGCTAACTTATAAGCCAACGGACCAATCCTCTCCAAAATCTCATACGGTCCCACGTACCTCGGACTCAATTTACCCTTCTTTCCAAATCTCAAAATTACTTTCCGCGGAGAAGTCTTTAAAAATACTTTCTCACCAACTTCGTACTCCATCTCCTTCCTATGAGAATCTTCATAGCTCTTCATCCTGTCCTGAGCTGCCTTCAGACTGTGCTTAATCAAATTGACCTTATCAACGGTCATCTGTATCAACTCTGGACCCAAAAGTCTCCTGTCTCCCTCTGCATCCCAACACACCGAGTCAGACATCTCCTCCCATACAGAGCCTCATAAGAAGCCATCTGAATGCTCGAATGATACGAATTGTTGTAAGAAAATTCGATCAATGGCAAGTGTTCATCCCAAGCTCCTCGAAAATCCATCACACAAGCTCGAAACATTCCCTCAAGAGTCCGAATGGTCCTCTCAGACTGACCATCTGTCTGAGGATGAAAAGTAGTACTAAAATTTAACTTAGTACCTAAGGCTTCCTGTAAACTGCCCCAAAATCTTGAAGTAAATCGAGGATCTCTATTAGACACTATCGAATCTGGAATCCCATGCAATCTCACAACCTCATCATATACTTCTTAGCTAGCACATGCAGCGGATCTGTCTGTCTGATTGCCAGAAAATGAGCTGATTTTGTTAATCTATCCACAATCACCCATATGGCATCATGCCTCCTACTAGTCCTGGGCAATCCCATCAGAAAGTCCATAGTCACTTTCTGCCACTTCCACTCCGGAATGGATAAAGGCTTTAACTGGCCTGAAGGTGCTTGATGCTCAGCCTTAACTTGCTGACACACTAGACACTTACTCACATACTCGGCCACATCTTTCTTCATACCTTTCCACCAGAATTGCTCCTTCAGATCCCTGTACATCCTGGTGCTACCCGGGTGCATAGCATACGGTGCATTGTGCGCTTCATCCAGAATCTCATCCTTTACCTCCTTGACATCTGGAATGCACAGCCTATTTCTGACTGTCAGGAGTCTATCATCACTCATTACCATGTCAGACTTCTTACCCTTCTGAATCTCTTCCCACAACCGACTCAATTCTGCATCCTGAACCTGCAACTCTTTCACTTTCTCTTGAAGAATTGGTCTTACCCGAAAATTGGCAACCATACAATTAGACTCTTCCTGCTCTAAACTGATCCTGAGTTTAGCCATTTCTTCCAATAGCGGCAAATATACTGTCTGAACATATGCTATGGAAGACTTCCTGCTCAAGGCATCTGCAACTACATTGGCCTTACCCGGATGATACTCAATTAACAGGTCATAATCCTTGAGCAGCTCAATCCATCGGCTCTGTCTCAAATTCAACTCCTTCTGACTCAACAAATATTTGAGACTCTTGTGATCTGTGAAGATCCTGGTTTGCACTCCATACAAATAATGTCTCCAGATCTTGAAAGCAAAGATCACTTCTTGCTAACTCAAATCATGGGTGGGATAATTCACCTCATAAGGCTTTAGGCTGCCGTGAGGCATATGCTATCACCTTATCTTCCTACATAAGCACACATCTAACCCCTTTACGGAAGCATCACTATACACGAAAAACTCCCATCTCACGTAGGCAAAGCTAGGCGGAGCACTAGTCAATCTGTGCTTGACTCCTCAAAACTTCTCTGGCATTCATCACTCCAGACAAATTTCTGATTTTTCCTTAACAACTTAGTCAAAGGAGCAGCAATCAAGGAAAATCCCTCCACAAATCTCCTATAGTAACCAACTAAACCCAAAAAGCTCCTCACCTCTTTCACTGTTGTCGGAGCGTGCCAATTTACTACAACTTCAACTTTCTTTGGGTGTACATGCACCCCATTCTCAGAAACGATATGACTAAGAAAGACCACCTCACGCAGCCAAAATTCACATTTCGTGAATTTGGCATACAATTCTCTCTCCCTTAGTCTCTGCAATACAATCCTCAAGTGCTCCTCATGATCTCCCTCACTCCTGGAATACACCAGAATGTCATCGATAAACACGATAACAAACTGATCCAAAAATTCCTTAAAGACCCTGTTTATCAAATCCATAAAAGCAGCAGGAGCATTGGTCAGTCCAAATGGCATAACCAAAAACTCATAATGGCCATACCGAGTCCTGAAGGCTGTTTTGCTCACATCAGGCTCCTTAATCCTGAGTTGATGGTAGCCAGACCTGAGATCAATCTTGGAGAAAACCGTTGCTCCTTGCAGCTGATCAAACAAATCATCTATCCGGGGCAATGGATACTTGTTTTTCACTGTCACTTTATTTAACCTCCTGTAGTCAATGCACATTCTCCAGGTTCCATCTTTCTTTCTAACAAACAAGACCGGCGCTCCCCAGGGTGAGAAACTCGGCCTAACAAATCCCTTCTCTAATAAATCCTCCAACTGCTCTTTTAGCTCCTTCAGCTCAGCTGGAGCCATCCTGTAAGGTGGAATCGAAATAGGAGCTGTCCCGGGAGCCAACTCAATAGCAAACTCAATCTCCCTCTCCAGTGGCAAACCGGGCAATTCTTCTGGAAACACATCAGGAAATTCCCTCACAATGGGAATATCCTCCACCTTACTCTCCTTCACACTAGTATCCAGAACACACGCCAAGAAGGCTTCACAGCCTCTTCCCATCAGTCTATCAGCTAACAAAGCTGAAACAAGCCGTGGCAGTGTCAACTTTTTGTCTCCTCTGAAAACTACTTTCTGACCCCCACCCAGATCAAATTCCACTTCCTTTTTACCATAATCCACCTTGGCCTTATACTTCTCCATCACGTCCATTCTGACAATCACATCTAACCCTTTCAGATCTAGAGGTAGTAGATTTACTACCAACCTAGATCCATCAATCACAAGCTCACAATCCCGAAAGATCTGGCTCACGATAACAGTCCTCCCTAACGGAGTACTAACAAATAGTAAAGCAGACACAAAACAGACGCTAACCAAAGCAGACGCAGACGCAGACGTGAATAATAAAGCAGATGCAGATGCAAATATTAAAACAGACGAAGACGCCTATAATAGACGCAGAAGAAGAATGAAGAAGCAGACGCAAGAGTCAGTTCGAGTTAGTTACATAACTCAACTGATTAACCGTTTCTTTAAAGATTCAAGAAACAAGAATCAAGAAGCAGTTGGAGACGAAGGCTATAAATATAAGTCGAAGTCGAAGATTGCAAAGTTAGACAACGTGAGAAAAAGTGATCGTAAAAGCATTAATTGCAAATTTAGCCGAGAGCTATTTTACTGTAACAAGCGTTTAAATACTTTTCTGAGAGAAAGTAGTACATATAGCTTGCAGAGGCTACGTGTGAAAGAATATTGGTTGTAGAGAACTGAAGAGTCTCGCAAAAGAATACTTGTAACGTTGAAGAGATACTGAAATCTCAGAAGAAACTCTGAGGACTGGACATAGCTCAGGGTTTGGGGCGAACCAGGATAAATCTCTGTGTCGACCACTCTCACTCTCTATCTCTGTTTTAGATTCAAGTTTTATTACTACCTAGTTCGTAAAGAAAGTATTCAAAAGTTTTGATCAATCAGAATCTAACAAAAATTCTGTAAAGAATTTTACTTCTAACAAACAGTTTCAAAAGAATCATAAAAAAGGGGAATACACAATTCAACCCCCCCTTCTCGTGCATTGTAAGTATTGTATTAACGTGTTATTCACTTCATAGCTTACTGAACTGAAAGGTTGTTCTTTGCTGGTTGAAATAGAAGAAAAACATACGGAGTTGAAAAGCAGACGGAAGCAAAAGCATAGGGAAGCAAAAGCAGACGGATGCAAAAGTGGACGAGTGCAAAAACATTTTATAACTTTTATTTTCAGTAGGTCTTTTGAAAAGAACAAGTTTGTTAGACGAACTGGAAACCGAGATGAAGCAGTTACCATATTATGTTATCTAATATTACAATTCTTCAAAGTACAATCTTGATGAACGTATTTACAATCTTCCTATTGAATCACAAGTAGCTGCTATATGGATTGACACTGACGATAAACAACATGATAAATGTCCTCATATCCAAGTCTGTAGTAGGCATTCTTTATTTTCGGCATCCTTTTTGAGATTTGTCTCCCCTTAATGTAGATGTTGGAAGTTTGTGTCACTCAAAAACCGATTAACACATTATGAATGACTACAAGAAAGATCAAGATGGTTACAATCTTCCTATTGGATCATAAGGACACTGACGACCGACGTGGAGAATGATAGACATGATAAATCTCGTCATATCCAAGTCTCCACTAAGTCTTCTTTATTTGAGCCATCATTTTTCAGGACGGCAATATGATAAATCTCTTTATATCCAAGTCTGCTGTACGCCAAGAGTTGGTGAACACTGATATTCTTCGGCAATGATAAAAGTCGACAAACGACAACGAAACTCAAAAACATCTGTCGAGACGAAAAAAAGCTTAAGAAGATTTACAACAACAGCTACGACAAGCACCAGCACTGTCAGACAGAAGATACAAGAGAAGGTGAGGCAATGAGCAAGAAGACACTATATAAGCGATCCGAGGGCATGCATTGTGGGGCGCGTGCGTGGTCGCTGACAAAATATTGCATCGAGAAGATTGGGTCGGGAGATTGTGTGTATAGAGAAAACGACACAACATGAATGACAATATGAATGAATGAAAGATATAAACAGATATAAGTAGTCACAAGGGCATGCATTGCGTGACGCCGACGCCTGACAAAATATTGCATCAGAAGATTGGGTCAGAAGATTGCGTGTATATCGCGCGAAGACACAAGATAAAATATTGCATCAGAAGATTGGGTAATAGAAACGATTTGCCTTGAGATACGTTAAAAACAGTTAACATGTGTAGAGAGAAAAATATGCGATGAAATGTTATTATGATTATATATGTAGATATCATAAGATGATATTGCAAATGAGAATAAATATATGAATGAAGTTGAAAAATAATCATGAATTGAATAATCATGATAAAAATCATTAGAAAATGATATTGCAAATAACAATAACATTAGAAGGTGATGAACCATCTGTTAAGTCAAAATGACTTCACATTTATGATTTTGATTAAGAACAAAAACTCAGTAGAAAAATAGACAGAGAAAAAAAGACAGACGGACAAAGAAAAACAAACTAAGTAGAAAAACAGACGGATAATGAAAAATAGACGACGTACAAAAACAGACGGAGAATAAAAAACAGAGGAAGTAGAAAAACAGACGGAGAAAGAAAAAAACAGACGAAGTAGAAAAGCAGACGGAAGCCAAAAACAGAAGCATATGTTACTCCAATCTATTGCGACAACACCGGTGCAATCAATCTGTCAAAGAATTCGATTCAGCATTCAAGAGTGAAGAACATAGAAGTCAGACATCACTTTTTGAGAGACTATGTTTAGAGGAAGGTGGTGCGTCTACAGTTCATCGAAACAGAATATCAGTAGGCAGACATCTTCACAAAACTATTAAGTGAAGAACGATTCCAGAAGATCAGACGCAATCTCAACATGGTTATGTTAAGTGAACAGTCGAGCTAAAGTTACGACAAAACTAACGGCGTCAGAAACAGTGAGGTACAACTGGTAACTTCTCTCACAAGAAAGTTACGGAGGGAAAGTCTGATAATCTCGAGGATTTTAATGACTCTAGAACACACCAGACTATATCTCTACAAGTAGCCTAAAAGCAAAATCATTACGGTTATTCTCATTTCCAGACGGTTCATTTTGCTTTCCCAATTCTCTCAAACATCCAACCCTAAAAAGCTTACCAAAGTCAGTTTTTCGTTATGAAACAATGGAGGCAGCCATGATATTCGGAAGACATATGGATTTCGAGTTATTGAGGAATGATGGTATGGATGTGGAACCAGAGATTGTAAGAGCTGGTTGGAGGAACTTCTTTGAGTGCGAGAACCGGTATACCAAATGAGGTTTTCGATTTTGGAAGAATGCTCGGCTAGTAGACAACCTTTGTAGTATCATCAGTAGATGGTATATCCGTTGTTGTGACTAAGGAGTTATAAAGAAGGTGACCGATTGTCCGTCAGTTGGTGAGACCCTCTCTACCAAGGCCGGATGGATATCCCAAGTCGGTATGAGAGAGGAAGATGTCAGAAGACAATTATATGAAGCCAATGATCCATGGGAGAGGAAGACCTCTAATTTGGTTCCGAAGGCGAGGATTCTCCATGCAATTATGTTTAATTGCATTTTACTCAGAGCAGGTTCAAGGCATTTGGTGACTACGTTGGATGAACAATGCTTGTTTTACCTGCTAAATCGCAATCCCATCGACTTACCGTTCTTAATCTTTCATTACATGATTAAGGGGATGAAGGATTCAAATAGTTATCCTTATGGGATACTTCTGACAAGGATTTTTAAGGAATCCGGTATCCTTCTACACCGAGGATATGGAAGGACTATTCTTGTGAACAGTAAGATTGATGCACACACAATACGGCGAATGGGTCTGAAGAAAGTGATCAAAGAAGAAGCCGACTCTTCAAGAAGAACAAGGACTGAGGGGGGCGTGCAACGAAGAAGACTCCCGCTTCAAGTTCTGAAGCTCAAGTGAGTATGAGATCGCCTGCGGATGAAATAAGAAAAGTGTCAGGAAGACCACTGATAAAACAGGCGAGTCCTCAAATCGAAGAAAGCCAATCCCGAAGGACAGAAAAAAGGTGCGCTAAAAAGACAAGGAGAAAGTCTTGTAAGTGACGCTATAAAGAAGGCAAAGAGACCACCGAGGATTCGGACTCTGAGGCAACAAAAAGAAAAGAATGCCAAAGAACAGTGTCAAGCACAATCCTCTCCATCTCGTGCACCTACAGCAACAAGATCCTTAGTCTCTATTCTAGAAGAGGATACAGCCAGAAAAACCAAGGAGACCAGAGAAGAAGAAAGGTGGAAGCGAGAGAAAAAAGCTCAGCGGAGAAAACTTGAAGACTAACGAGGCGGTATGGAAGGCGCTGGGAAGTTAGTCAAAAGAAAGAAATCTCGAAATTTTCAAAAGAAAAAGCAAATGAGCAAAGCGAGTTCAAGAAATCCTGTTAAGCAACTAGTGGAGCTTAACGTGGTTCATCTACTCTGTTAATGATCGACTGAAGTTCTGAATGATTCAACCGGTGAGGATACCGATGGAAGTATCTGTTGAATCTAGTCGATCGTTCATGACTATTCGAATTTTAAGAAAGGATAAGCTTGAAGTCGGTGGTTGAGATTGTGACAAGAAGAATCTGCAATCGCTATCTTGACCAACCAGAAAGACAAATAAAGGCTTTCTTCCAACCTATTTTGATAAATAGTGGTGATGGCACATTTGAATGAAGGCGAAAGGAACTTCTATTATACTTTAAGATGCTGTTGCTACAAGGCCATACCTACTCAAATGTCTTCTCTACGTGCACTATTTATCAATTCTGAGCAGACTATAATAAAGGTTGTACCAGACATACAACCACGATATCCATTGAATTTCAATAAGGGGAAATCGAAGCTATTTCCTGAAGAAGATAGTGATGATTGTTAGAGTAGTGCCCTAAAGGCAATCCCCTTTAGCGCTTTTTGTTCATAGTCATGTACAGACTTTATGAATAAATAAAGAAAGGCATGTTTCATTTATTTGATGTTCTTTATAAATTGATATTGATCTTAATCAAATTAATGAAGTCCATGATATATGACATAGCATGAAGGAAATTATGATGTGATCATAATCCTGAGATTCCTATCATGTGCAATTATGTCAGTATCTAAATTTTCCTAGTCATAGGATTAATGAGGCTGGACATCATTAATCCGGACGGACTAACATATGTCATACTCCTTGATTGGATCAGCGGTGGATCTCGAAGCTGTAAATATGAGATATTTAGAGTTGACATATGGATGCTTACTAGTGGTAGTAAGTTCATTGGATGACTGCCATGAGATCATCACATGGATTTCATGTCGGTGATAATCTCATCATAGCAATGGTGCAAGTATCCTTAGACTTGAGGTACTCGAGGATATCTTGAATCTTGATCACATACTGACTCCATTCCTTGTGGCCTTCGGAGGTTACTCATAGGATGGTGCTTGGAGTACGATTTGAGGTATTCGAAGGTAATTGAGTAGCCAATAAAGTTCATCACTTATGTGAGAACGAAGAGATACCACAGCCTCTTATCGGGATCATTACTTTAAGTCTCGGCGAGCATGATTATGTCATGAAGAGTGTCTTCATGGACATATAAAGTAATGAGTCCTCGACGAGGCGATTTCACTTGGGCTAGACTTAGTCTAGTAAGAGTTGACATATTAGCCATACTCATAACCAAGTGGGGTCTAGGATGATGAAAGGGCGAATTACACGATAATTGTCTATGGAAGGGTTAAATGTCTGGTTCGTGATGAATTCATCAAACCGATTACTTTCGGTCAATTGGGGTCGTGATGTGTTGCTAGATACCGCTCATGACTTGCTCAGATTAATTGTTAATCTAAGTGGCCAACATAGCAAGGAACCTAAAGGGTCCTGCACGTAAGAGTGACTCGGAGAATCATAAAATAGTAATTAGACGAGTTCCAATTATGGAGAGCATTAGGATTAAATGGATCCCATGGGATTGGGATATGTCCCGATGAGATCGCGACATCAATATTGCTAAGAAAGGTTTCTGAAATGTTTTGACATCGAGGCCGATGGCGGTAGGGACCAGAGCCCAGTTGGATGGACCTTAGCATTTATATTCTAATTAATTAAATAAGTAAATTAATTAATTATTTATTATATATATTGAGCATGTGCCGTTGGAATGAGAGAAAGGGATTAGATTAGTTGACTTTTCAAAGTTAATTAATTAATTCATTAAAGAATGAATGGCCTTAAAACCTCCACTTGTCCTAATCTCATGGTTGCTTTTTAATTAGTTAAAAACACATGTATTAGGGCTTGGAGGAGTGCAATCGACGGCAGCCATAAGGAAATGAAGAGCTAAGTTTCTTAAGGGTTAAGGAAAAAGCTTTGAAAAGGGTTTTTTCACATTCTTCTTCTTCTAAGGCAATCATCAGTTCTCTCTTCTCTAACAAGTGTTCAACGTCTCCTTAAGCTCTCGAGGACAGAGGTAGGCTCTAGCAGGCTTTATTCTGTTATAGCTATTCCGGGTCAAAGGTGTTTGATCGGTTAGGTTTCGATCTCTGCGTGGATACCTTTAGAGATAGTCTCTATTGGCTATTCGGGTTTGAGTTTTCATACCGACACGGGATCCTGGGTTTCGGGAAGGTCCTGGGAACAAAATTTTGTTTTCCGCTGCTGGAACATGTGATGTTCCTCCTGGGATTTTCCTACAGTGGTATCAGGCGTGCGGTGTAGTGTATGAAGCTTTAGCTGAAGCTAGATCACCACCCTCATTGCTTGTGATGTTGTAGCATGCATTCTGTCCAGATTTCGTATTGCTATAGAGATAGGGTTTTCGAAATTTTTCTTCCCAGGATTGTTCATAACATGTTAGAGAATATGTCTATGAATTTTCAGAATTTATCGATTTGATTTGGTATAGTTTTGCTAATTAATTCCCTAAGGTTCCAGATGCTGTTTTGTGAAACACTCTGTGGACAGGTATGAGTATAAAATCGAGAATAAATTCTA
Organism: Erythroxylum novogranatense; assembly: GCA_029891385.1. Taxonomy (NCBI): domain Eukaryota; kingdom Viridiplantae; phylum Streptophyta; class Magnoliopsida; order Malpighiales; family Erythroxylaceae; genus Erythroxylum; species Erythroxylum novogranatense. The sequence continues at coordinate 100,081,889 of CM057232.1, forward strand.
GAAAAATCTTTTTCTGGATTTGCCTTCCCCTACATGTCTCTAAGATGTTGGTGAATTTCTATGAGAATGGAAATTGGATTTCAAAGTGATTGGATATTTATTCACGAATTTATTCTATGCTGTTGGGAATTGTTGTGCTGATGAACACAGTTTTTGAATCGGTTTTGTTATTTTGGTTGACTGAGTTTTTGATGGCCTAAAATCCTGAAACAATTCAGGTAGCATGTTCTGAACATTTAGTAACCTATGTAAGTTTCTCAGAATTTATTGAAATTGTTTCATTGATCATTTCGAGCAATGTACAGAACTGGACAGTTTTGTGGAAATTGTTGAGACTGTTTTGCTTGGCTTGATTGAGTGTGCTTTTCAGTTCAATGCCTTGCACCATTTTAATGTGATTAAAATGTGTTATCTTGATATAGTATGATTTCCAAACTGAATTGGTTGAAGTTGGTTTTCCAAGAATTTTCGGATGCCTAATAGATCACATTAGCGTCTCGTTAGTATATATCATTATCTTGTTTGTTTTGGCCGTCATAAATTTTGTGGCATGTGCCGAAGTAATTTTGAGAAAGTATAGACTAGCTAGAGATGCTTAGGGTGAAATTTGGGTGTTCTTAAATTGTTTGGATATTTATGAGTTTTGACTCATTTAAGCTTTTCATGTATGGTTTATCCATATATGGCATTCATGATTCAATGAAGTGTTCATTGAGGCATCAATTCTGAATATTACCTAGGTATGATGGTATTGTGAATTGGAATTGCATGGATTGAGGAATTAGCCGATTAGAGATTTTAGCAAATTTCCTAAGTCGACTTGTTCAGGTCTTAGTATAAGTGGACTTGTAGCACATTCTGGGCGACTTGTACATGGGCGAGTGCCATAAAGCGACTTGTTTCATCTGAAGTCGACTTGTGTGTGAAAGAAGCATAAGGTGACTTGCATTCGATGAAAGTGGACTTGTGACATGCTCAGGTTGGATGATGGATGATTATAAGGATTGATTCAATTTGATTGATGAAACCTAAATCATGCCATATAGTCGTAGTGACTATGATCCTTGACTTGGAGTCTAGAGTTTCTAAATCCTCCTCGGTATATGAAAACTAACGCCTTCCATTAATATGGTAGAACCGAGTTCTTATGGGGATGGGTTGTTAGGTAAACCCAAGCTCACTCTATCGCGTATGTTGAACCATGAAAATATGATTTTCGATTAATGGGTTGGTTTTCCTTTGGGCGTTAGTTTGTTGAGTAAACTCAAGGTCAGCGTGGACGGAGGTAAAATTGGGTAGCATACATCGGATGTATGCGCATCAAAGTTGATACCCGATGTAGTGCGTACATCAACAAGTTGATAGCAGATCGATAGTTGTGTCTAAGATGTAATTGGTATATCGATACCTCCGAGATATAAGGTGGTTTGTTGGGTAAACCCAGGTCATTCTCGATGTCGGTTATCGATGATGCAATTGGTATGTTCGATACCTACGATTGACCTAAGTTGTGGCTTGTTGGGTAAACCCAAGGTCATTCTTAGCAATATCGGATATCGACCTACTAGGACATTATGTCACTTTGTTTCTTTGGATTAAGTAATGAGGGTTATGGATTCTATGAAACTAGTGGGAGCTTTGCATATCATTCAAGTCCTTATGATTATGCAGCTATTCCTATTCTAACATTCTTCCTCTCTATCCGTGTAGGTTATTTGAAAATGTCGTCAAGTGTGAATCTTGGCAAACATGGATTCCAACAAGTTAAGCTGGACGAATTTTCTTGGTAGTTAAGGAATCGAGAATAGTTCTCGGATCTGAAGGTGCAGGATATATCCTAGATTTTCCGCTTCGGATGCACTTTCTTGATGCTTGATGATGATCGAAAGGCATATAATAAGCATCTAAGAGACGGTGACATGGCTACTTGCATCATGCTTGCCTCGATGTCACGAGCTGCGAAGCAACACGAGTCCATGGATGCTCACACTATAGTTTTTCATCTTGGGGAGGCTGTTTGGCAAGCAAGCCGGTCCGAAAGGTTCGAGACCTCAAGGCTTCTCTTCACCACAAAGATGGCTCCAGGGACATCTGCTGTGCAGTATGCCCTGAAGATGAATGGCTATATTGAGAGATTGGCCGTCTTAGGTTTTGCAATGGATCATGAGTTAAGTATAGACTTAATTCTGGTTGGATTGTCCGACAGTTATGCACAATTCGTGTTAAACTATCGGATGAACCAAATATCCACTACAATACCTGAGCTGATCAATCTGCTCAAGACGGTGACGGAACTATCAAGAGTGATAGTAAGCAAGTCTTGGTAGTAGCTTCTTCTTCTTGAGTTCGAAGAAAAAGAACCCAAAGAAGAAGAAGGCAAAGAAACCAAAGGAGCGCCATCAAGAAGAAGACCAAAGAAGCTGCCCGAAAGGAACTTGCTTCCATTCGGTAAAGATGGCCATTGGGCGCAATTGCAAAGTCTATCTCGAGTCATTGAAGCGAAGAAGGCATCGGATGCCTCGACTACTTGAGTTTGTATGTCATTGAAGTTAATCATTCTTGATCACAACATTTGGGTATTTGATCTGGTTGTGGCTCACATATGTAATGATATCACGGGGCCTCGAGGACGATGAAGCAACTCATGAAGGAGAAGTAGACCTACGTGTTGGAAATGGAGCAAGAGTTCTTTGCATTAGCCGTAGGAACCTATGTTTTGTATCTCCCTCTTGGGCTTGTCTGCAATTGGATGATTGTTATTTTGTATCCGTTTTGACAAAGAATATATTGTTTGTTTCTTATCTGAATAGAGCTAGATTCCATATGAATTTTAATAACAATGGTTGTTCTATCAATTCTAATGGAATGCTTTATGGAACTGGTACATTGTGCAATGGTATTTACATATTAGATATGTCTAATCAATTTTAAATGTCAATGACACCAAGCGGTATAAAGAGATAATCTAAAGTCAACTTACTTATGGCATTGTCGACGGCCATATAAATGAGACACGCATCGCTAAACTCCATAAGAGTGGCAGTTTAGGGTCATTTGATTATGAATCATTTGACACATGCGAATCTTGTTTATTAGGCAAGATGACTAAGTTACCCTTCGAGGAAAGGGTGAGCAGTGATTGGAGTATTAGACCTAATACATTCGGATGTATGCGGTCCGATGTCCATCCATGTCGAAGTGGTTGTCGTTACTTCATTACCTTTATCGATGATTATTCACGATATGGGTACTTATGTCGATGAGATACAAATCTGAAGCGTTTGAAAGGTTCAAACAATTGAAATGAAGTAGAAAACCACTTGGTAAAAGTATCAAGGCATTACGATCCGATCGTGGTGGAGAATACTTAGACCAGCAGTTTGAGGATTATCTCGAGATAATGGGATATTATCTCGATGGACTCCTCCTTACGCGCCGCACCTGATGGTGTGGTGAAAGGAAAATCGAACCTTGTTGGACGTGATACGATCAATGATGGGTTTATGAAGTTACCAAAATCGTTTTGGGGTATCGCTAGAGGCATTTGTTTACTTGTTAAGCGAGTTCCCTCTAAGGCGATTGATGTTACTCCATATGAGATGTGGACTAACGAAAACCTTATCTTTCTCATCGAAAGTATGGGGTTGTCACCTTCGTGAAGCGGATTGATCGAGATAAGCTTGAAGCAAAAGTCGACAAGTGTTTGTTTAGGGATATCTAAAGAGACCATGGGATATCAATTCTACCTTCTTTGAGGAACAAAAGGTGTTTGTTTCAAAGCATCTTGTCTTCTTAAAGAAAGAGTTTCTTCTGAGAGAGGACGATTAGGAGCAAAATCGAACTTGAAGAAGTTCAAGATGCTCAACAGAACCTGATCATTGCTGAACACGAGATTGTCACTCATTCGGATGAAATGTGATTCAACCTACATGACACCACGAAGTTCCTAGGTCAAGTAGGATCGCCTTGTTCTAGAGATATGGATTTCGTAAGTGAACAAAATGACGTATTGCTCATAGAAGATGATGAGCACGCTACCTATGAAGAGGTTACGAAAAGTTGAGTCGAAAAATGGCTTTATGCCATGAAAGCGAAATGGATTCCATGTACATAAACCAAGTATGGACTTTGGTTGATGCACTGAAGGATAAAACCTATAGGGTGCAAATGGGTTTCAAGAAGAAAACCGACATGGATGGTAATGTGATTACTTACAAAGCAAGGCTTGTGGCCAAAGGATTTCGTCAAAGACAAGGAGTTGACTATGGCGAGACCTTGACCAAGTAGCAATGCTTAAATCCATTCGGATACTCCTAGCCATTGCGCTCATTATGATTATGAGATATGGCAAATGGATGTGAAAACGACTTTCATAGAAAATCGGCGAGGATGTGTACATGACACAACCAAAGGGCTTCACTTCGATGATGGAGAAAAGGTATGCAAACTTCAGAAATCTATCTATGGATTGAAGCAAGCATCCAGGAGTTGGAACATCCGTTTTGATGAGTCAATCAAAGAGTTTGGTTTCTCACAAAATCCGGATGAACACTGTGTGTACAAGAAGGTTAATGGGAATGCAATCGTTTTCCTTGTGTTGTATGTAGATGACATCTTTTACTCGGAAGCGATGTCTCATTGATCAATCAGTTAAAATTTGGTTGTCAAGCAATTTCGATGAAAGACCTTGGTGAAGCAACTTATATCCTTGGGATAAAGACCTATAGAGATAGATCAAAGAGGTTGCTTGGTCTTTCACAATCATCGTACATAGACAAGATGCTAAAGAGATTTAGCATAGAACAATCGAGAGAGGTTTCTTCCCATTACTCATGGGATAACACTCTCGAAATCTATGTCCTAAGACACAAGATGAGAGGATTCGCATGGATCGAGATCCGTATGCATCTGCGATAGGATCGATCATGTATGCTATATTATGTCTGAGGCTCGATGTATCGTATGCTCACGAGTGTCACGCGGATACCAATCGGATCTGGTGAAGGTCCTTTGGGTGGCTGTCGAGAATATCCTCAAGTACTTGCGAAGGACTAGGATGTTTTCTTGATATATGGAGATGGAAATCTCAAGTGGCGACATCTGGATGCGGTTTCCAATCGACAAGGATGACTTGGATCGGTCGGGTTATGTTTTCACGCTAAATGGCGGGCGGTCGGTTGGAAGAGTTCAAACAAGAGACCACTACTAATTGACGGCCGAAGGCGAGTACATTCTTTGCATCGAGGCGGAAAGGAAGCTGTTTGGATCGAAGTTCATTTACGAACTTGGTGTGGTTCCTAATGTGATGGACCCATCTGATTGTATTGTGACAACAATGGGGCTATTGCTCGAGCAAAAGAACGAGGTCTCTGTGATCTAAACACGTACTCTGCGGATATCATCGATTCGAGAGATCATTGCTAGAGGTGATGTCGCGATCGAGAGGATTCCGAAGCGAGAACATTCTTGATCCGTTGTGAAGCCATTGTCCGCGAAGAATTTTGATTCTCATGTACTCGCTTATGGTATTAGATACCAAGGCGATTGGCTTTAGGTCAAGTGGGAGATTGTTAGAGTAGTGCCTAAAAGGCAATCCCTTTAGCGCTTTTGTTCATAGTCGTATCGAGACTTTATGAATTAATAAAGAAAGGCATGTTTCATTTATTTGATGTTCTTTATAAATTGATATTGATTTTAATCAAATTAATGAAGTCCATGATATATGACATAGCATGAAGGAAATTATGATGTGATCATAATCACGAGATTCCTATCATGTGCAATTATGTCGATATCTAAATTTTCCCTAGTCATAGGATTAATGAGGCTGGACATCATTAATCGGACGAGACTAGCATATGTCATACTCCTTGATTGGATCAGCGGTGGATCTCAGCTGTAAATATGAGATATTTAGAGTTGACATATGGATGCTTACTAGTGGTAGTAAGTTCATTGGATGACTGCCATGAGATCATCACATGGATTTCATGTCGGTGATAATCTCATCATAGCAATGGTGCAGTATCCTTAGACTTAAGGTACTCGAGGATATCTTGAATCTTGATCACGTACTTTGACTCCATTCCTTGTGGCCTTCGGAGGTTACTCATGGGATGGTGCTTGGAGTGCGATTTGAGGTATTAGAAGGTAATTGAGTAGCCAATAAAGTTCATCATACGTGAGAGCGAAGAGATACCTGACCTCTTATCGGGATCATTACTTTAAGTCTCGGCGAGCATGATTATGTCATGAAGAGTGTCTTCATGGACATATAAAGTAATGAGTCCTCGACGAGGGGCCGATTTCACTTAGGCTAGACTTAGTCTAGTAGAGTTGACATATTAGCCATACTCATAACCAAGTGGGGTTTAGGATGATGAAAGGACGAATTACAAGATGGTTGTCTATGGAAGGGTTAAAATCTGGTTACGTGATGAATTCATCAAACCGATTACTTTCCGGTCAATTAAGGGTCATGATGTGTTGCTAGATACGCTCATGACTTGCTCGAGATTAATTGTTAATCTAAGTGGCCAACATAACAGGAACCTAAAGGGTCCTGCAGCATAAGAGTGACTCGGAGAATCTGTAAAATAGTAATTGGACGAGTTCCAATTATGGAAACATTAGGATTAAATGGATCCCAATGGGATTGGGATATGTCGATGAGATCGCGACATCAATATTGCTAAGAAAGGTTTAGGATTGTTTGACGCCAGACCCGATGGCCGTGGGACGAGCCCAGTTGGACTGGACCTTAACATTTATATTCTAATTAATTAATTAAGTAAATTAATTAATTATTTATTATATATATTGAGCATGTGCGTTGGAATGAGAGAAAGGATTAGATTAGTTGACTTTTCAAAGTTAATTAATTAATTCATTAAAGAATGAATGGCCTTAAAACCTCCACTTGTCCTAATCTCATGGTTGCTTTTAATTAGTTAAAACACATGTATTAGGGCTTGGAGAATACAATCGACGGCAGCCATAAGGAAATGAAGAGCTAAGTTTCTTAAGGGTTAAGGAAAAAGCTTTGAAAAGGGTTTTCACATTCTTCTTCTTCTAAGGCAATCATCGGTTCTCTCTTCTCCAACAAGTGTTCAACGTCTCCTTAAGCTCTCCGGAGGACAGAGGTAGGCTCTAGCAGGCTTTATTCTGTTCTAGCTATTCCCGGGTCAAAGGTGTTTCATCCGGTTAGGTTTTACGATCTCTGCGTGGATACCTTTAGAGATAGTCTCTATTGGCTATTGATTTGAGTTTTCATACCGACACGGGATCCTGGGTTTCGGGAAGGTCTAGGGAATAAAATTTTTGTTTTCGCTGCTGGAACATGTGATGTTCCTCCTGGGATTTTCTACAGTGGTATCAGGCGTCGGTGTAGTGTATGAAGCTTTAGCGAAGCTAGATCACCACCCTCATTGCTTGTGATGTTGTAGCATGCATTCTGTCCAGATTTCGTATTGCTATAGAGATAGGGTTTTCGAAATTTTTCTTCCCAGGATTGTTCATAACATGTTAGAGAATATGTCTATGAATTTTCAGAATTTATCGATTTGATTTGGTATAGTTTTGCTCATTAATTCCCTAAGGTTCCAGATGCTGTTTTGTGAAACACTCTGTGGACAGGTATGAGTATAAAATCGAGAATAAATTTTAGAAAAATATTTTTCTGGATTTGCCTTCACCTACATGTCTATAAGATGTTGGTGAATTTCTATGAGAATGGAAATTGGATTTCAAAGTGATTGGATATTTATTCACGAATTTATTCTATGCTGTTGGGAATTGCTGTGCTGATGAACCCAGTTTTTGAATCGGTTTTGTTATTTTGGTTGGCTGAGTTTTTGATGGCCTAAAATCCTGAAAACATTCAGGTAGCATGTTCTGAACATTTAGTAACCTATGTAAGTTTCTCAGAATTTATTAAAATTGTTTCATTGATCATTTCGAGCAATGTACAGAACTGGACAGTTTTGTGGAAATTGTTGAGACTGTTTTGCTTGGCTTGATTGAGTGTGCTTTTTCAGTTCCAATGCCTTGCACCATTTTTAATGTGATTAAAAATGTGTTATCTTGATGTAGTATGATTTCCAAACTGAATTGGTTGAAGTTGGTTTTCCAAGAATTTTCGGATGCCTAATAGATCACATTAGCGTCTCGTTAGTATATATCATTATCTTGTTTGTTTTAGCCGTCATAAATTTTGTGGCATGTGTCGAAGTAATTTTGAGAAAGTATAGACTAGCTAGAGATGCTTAGGGTGAGAATTTGGGTGTTCTTAAATTGTTTGGATATTTATGAGTTTTGACTCATTTTAAGCTTTTCATGTATGGTTTATCCATATAAGGCATTCATGATTCAATGAAGTGTTCATTGAGGCATCAATTCTGAATATTACCCTAGGTATGATGGTATTGTGAATTGGAATTGCATGGATTGAGAATTAGCCGATTAGAGATTTTAGCAAATTTCCTAAGTCGACTTGTTCAAGGTCTTAGTATAAGTCGACTTGTAGCATTCAAGGCGACTTGTACATGGGCGAGTGCCATAAAGCGACTTGTTTCATCAAGTCGACTTGTGTGTGAAAGCGAAGCATAAGGTGACTTGCATTCGATGAAAGTCGACTTGTGACATGCTCGAGTTGGATGATGGATGATTATAAGGATTGATTCAATTTGATTGATGAAACCTAAATCATGCCATATAGTCGTAGTGACTATGATCCTTGACTTGGAGTCTAGAGTTTCTAAATCCCTCCTCGGTATATGAAAACTAGCCTTCCATTAATATGGTAGAACGAGAGTTCTTATGGGGATGGGTTGTTGGGTAAACCCAAGCTCACTCTATCGCATATGTTGAACCATGAAAATATGATTTTCGATTAATGGGTTGGTTTTCCTTTGGGCGTTAGTTTGTTGAGTAAACTTCAAGGTCAGCGTGGACGAGAGGTGAAATTGGGTAGCATACATCGGATGTATGCGCATCAAAAGTTGATACCGATGTAAGTGCATACATCAACAAGTTGATAGCAGCGATCGATAGTTGTGTCTAAGATGTAATTGGTATATCGATACCTCCAGAGATATAAGGTGGCTTGTTGGGTAAACCCGAGGTCATTCTCGATGTCGGTTATCGATGATGCAATTGGTATGTTCGATACCTACCGATTGACCTAAGTTGTGGCTTGTTGGGTAAACCCAAGGTCATTCTTAGCAATATCGGATATCAACCTACTAGGACATTATGTCACTTTGTTTCTTTGGATTAAGTAATGAGGGTTATGGATTCTATGAAACTAGTGGGAGCTTTGCATATCATTCAAGTCCTTATGATTATGCAGCTATTCCTATTCTAACATTCTTCCTCTCTATCCGTGTAGGTTATTTGAAAATGTCATCAAGTGTGAATCTTAAACAAACTTATGGATTCCAACAAGTTAAGCGGACCGAATTTTCTTGGTGGTTAAGGAATGCGAGAATAGTTCTCGGATCGAAGGTGCAGGATATATCTAGATTTTCCGCTTCGGATGCTTTGCTTGTCGATGCTTCGATGATGATCGAAGGCATATAATAAGCATCTAAGACGATGACATGGCTACTTGCATCATACTTGCCTCGATGTCACGAGCTGCGAAGCAACACGAGTCCATGGATGCTCACACTATAGTTTTCATCTTAGGGAGCTGTTTTGACGAGCAAGCCGGTCGAAAGGTTCGAGACCTCAAGGCTTCTCTTCACCACAAAGATGGCTCGAGGGACATCTAACATGCGATATGCCACGAAGATGAATGGCTATATTGAGAGATTGGCCGTCTTAGGTTTTGCAATGGATCATGAGTTAAGTATAGACTTAATTCGGTTGGATTGTCCGACAGTTATGCACGATTAGTGTTAAACTATCGGATGAACCAAATATCCACTACAATACTGGTGATCAATCTGCTTTCGAGGCAATGACGAACTATCAAGAGTGATAGTAAGCAAGTCTTGGTAGTAGCTTCTTCTTCTTGAGGTTCGAAGAAGAAAAGAACCCAAAGAAGAAGAAGGCAAAGAAACCAAAGGAAGCGCCATCGAAGAAGACCAAAGAAGCTGCCCGAAAGGAACTTGCTTCCATTGCGGTAAAGATGGCCATTGGGCGCAATTGCAAAGTCTATCTCGAGTCGTTGAAGCGAAGAAGGCATCGGATGCCTCGACTACTTGAGTTTGTATGTCATTGAAGTTAATCATTCTTGATCACAACATTTGGGTATTTGATCTGGTTGTGGCTCACACATATGTAATGATATCACGGGGCCTCGAGGACGATGGGCAACTCATGAAGGAGAAGTAGACCTCGTGTTGGAAATGGAGCAAGAGTTCTTTGCATTAGCCGTAGGAACCTATGTTTTGTATCTCCCTCTTTGGGCTTGTCTTGCAATTGGATGATTGTTATTTTGTATCCGTTTGACAAAGAATATATTATGCATTTCTTATCTGAATAGAGCTAGATTCCATATGAATTTTAATAACAATGGTTGTTCTATCAATTCTAATGGAATGCTTTATGGGCTGGTACATTGTGCAATGGTATTTACATATTAGATATGTCTAATCAATTTTAAATGTCAATGACACCAAGCGGTATAAAGAGATAATCTAAAGTCAACTTACTTATGGCATTGTCGAACAGGCCATATAAATGAGACACGCATCGCTAAACTCCATAAGAGTGGCGGTTTAGGGTCATTTGATTATGAGTCATTTGACACATGCGAATCTTGTTTATTAGGCAAGATGACTAAGTTACCCTTGAGGAAAGGGTGAGCAGTGATTGGAGTATTAGACCTAATACATTCAGATGTATGCGGTCGATGTCCATCCATGTCGAAGTGGTTGTCGTTACTTCATTACCTTTATCGATGATTATTCACGATATGGGTACTTGTATCGATGAGATACAAATCTGAAGCGTTGAAAGGTTCAAACAATTGAAATGAAGTAGAAAACCAACTTGGTAAAAGTATCAAGGCATTACGATCCGATCGTGGTGGAGAATACTTAGACCAGCAGTTTGAGGATTATCTCGAGATAATGGGATATTATCTCGGTGGACTCCTCCTTACGCGCGCATGACAATGGTGTGGTGAAAGGAGAAATCGAACCTGTTGGACGTGATACGATCAATGATGGGTTTAAATAAAGTTACCAAAATCATTTTGGGGGTATCGCTAGAGACAATCTGTTTACTTGTTAAGCGAGTTCCTCTAAGGCAGTTGATGTTACTCCATATGAGATGTGGACTAACGAAAACCTTATCTTTCTCATCGAAAGTATGGGGTTGTCACCTTCGTGAAGCGGATTGATCGAGATAAGCTTGAAGCAAAGTCGACAAGTGTTTGTTTGTAGGATATCCTAAAGAGACCATGGGATATCAATTCTACCTTCTTTGAGGAACAAAGGTGTTTGTTTGAAAGCATCTTTGTCTTCTTAGAAAAGAGTTTCTTACGCAGAGGGCGGTGGGAGCAAAATCGAACTTGAAGAAGTTCAAGATGCTCGAATAGACCGAGATCAATTGCACTGAACACAGGCTGTCACTCATTCGGATGAAGTAACAGTTCAACCTTCTATGACACACGAAGTTCCTAGGTCAAGTAGGATGCGCCTTTGTTCCAGAGAGATATGGATTTCGTAAGTGAGCAGAATGACGTATTGCTCATAGAAGATGATGAGCTGCTACCTATGAAGAGGTTTGAAAAGTTGAGTGCGAAAAATGGCTTTGTGCCATGAAAGCGAAATGGATTCCATGTACATAAACCAAGTATGGACTTTGGTTGATGCACTGAAGGATAAAACCTATAGGGTGCAAATGGGTTTCAAGAAGAAAACCGACATGGATGGTAATGTGATTACTTACAAAGCAAGGCTTGTGGCGAAAGGATTTCGTCGAAGACAAGGTTGACTATGGCGAGACCTTGACCCGTAGCAATGCTTAAATCCATTCGGATACTCCTAGCCATTGCCGCTCATTATGATTATGAGATATGGCAAATGGATGTGAAGACGACTTTCCTTAACGAAAATCGGCGAGGATGTGTACATGACACTGACGGAGGCTTCACTTCGATGATGGCGAAAAGGTATGCAAACTTGAAATCCATCTATGGATTGAAGCAAGCATCCAGAGTTGGAACATCCGTTTGATGAGTCAATCAAAGAGTTTGGTTTCTCACAAAATCCGGATGAACAACTTTGTGTACAAGAAGGTTAATGGGAATGCAATCGTTTTCCTTGTGTTGTATGTAGATGACATCTTGTTACTCGGAAGCGATGTCTCATTGATGAAATCGGTTAAAATTTGGTTGTCCAAGCAATTTGCGATGAAAGACCTTGGTGAAGCAACTTATATCCTTGGGATAAAGATCTATAGAGATAGATCGAAGAGGTTGCTTGGTCTTTCACAATCATCGTACATAGACAAGATGCTAAAGAGATTTAGCATAGAGCAATCCAAGAGAGGTTTCTTCCCATTACTCATGGGATAACACTCTCGAAATCTATGTCTAAGACACAAGATGAGAGGATTCGCATGGATCGGATCCGTATGCATCTGCGATAGGATCGATCATGTATGCTATGTTATGTACGAGGCCCGATGTATCGTATGCTCACGAGTGTCACGGCGGATACCAATCGAGATCTGGTGAAGGTCCTTTGGGTGGTATCGAGAATATCCTCAAGTACTTGCGAAGGACTAAGGATGTTTTCTTGATATATGGAGATGGAAATCTCAAGTGGCGAACATCTGGATGCGGTTTCCAATCGACAAGGATGACTCTAGATCCCGGTCAGGTTATGTTTTCACGCTAAGCGGCGGGCGGTCGATTGGAAGAGTTCCAAATAAGAGACCCTTCTTGACTCGGCGATAGAAGCGATACATTCTTTGCATCGAGGCGGCAAAGGAAGGCATTTGGATCGAAGTTCATTTCGAACTTGGTGTGGTTCTAGTTGTGATGGACCCATCTGGTTGTATTGTGACAACAATGGGGCTATTGCTCGAGCAAAAGAACGAGGTCTCTGCAACGATCTAAACACGTACTCTGCGGATATCATCGATTCGAGAGATCATTGCTAGAGGTGATGTCGCGATCGAGAGGATTCCCACGAGCATAACATTGCGATCCATTGTGAAGCCATTGTCACGAGAGATCAGCGGTGGATCTCGAAGCTGTAAATATGAGATATTTAGAGTTGACATATGGATGCTTACTAGTGGTAGTAAGTTCATTGGATGACACTGCCATGAGATCATCACATGGATTTCATGTCGGTGATAATCTCATCATAGCAATGGTGCAAGTATCCTTAGACTTGAGGTACTCGAGGATATCTTAGATCTTGATCACGTGCTTTGACTCCATTCCTTGTGGCCTTCGGAGGTTACTCATAGGATGGTGCTTGGAGTACAGATTTGAGGTATTGAAGGTAATTGAGTAGCCAATAAAGTTCATCATACGTGAGAAGAAGAGATACCACACCTCTTATCGGGATCATTACTTTAAGTCTCGGCGAGCATGATTATGTCATGAAGAGTGTCTTCATGGACATATAAAGTAATGAGTCCTCGGGCGAGAAGCGATTTCACTTGGGCTAGACTTAGTCTAGTAAGAGTTGACATATTAGCCATACTCATAACCAAGTGGGGTCTAGGATGATGAAAGGGCGAATTGCACGATGGTTGTACATGGAAGGGTTAAATGTCTGGTTCGTGATGAATTCATCAAACCGATTACTTTCAGGTTAATTGGGGGTCATGATGTGTTGCTAGATACGCTCATGACTTGCTCAGTTAATTGTTAATCTAAGTGGCCAACATAGCAAGGAACCTAAAGGTCCTACGCATAAGAGTGACTCGGAGAATCGTAAAATAGTAATTGGACGAGTTCCAATTATGGAAACATCGAGATTAAATGGATCCCAATGGGATTGGGATATGTCCGATGAGATCGCGACATCAATATTGCTAAGAAAGGTTTAGGAATGCTGTTTGACATCGGGGCCGATGGCCGTGGGGCCCAACCCAGTTGGATGGATCTTAGCATTTATATTCTAATTAATTAATTAAGTAAATTAATTAATTATTTATTATATATATTGAGCATGTCTGTTGGAATGAGAGAAAGGGATTAGATTAGTTGACTTTTCAAAGTTAATTAATTAATTCATTAAAGAATGAATGGCCTTAAAACCTCCACTTGTCTAATCTCATGGTTGCTTTTAATTAGTTAAAAACACATGTATTAGGGCTTGGAGGAGTGCAATCGACAGCAGCCATAAGGAAATGAAGAGCTAAGTTTCTTAAGGGTTAAGGAAAAAGCTTTGAAAGGGTTTTCACATTCTTCTTCTTCTAAGGCAATCATCAGTTCTCTCTTCTCCAACAAGTGTTCAGCGTCTCCTTAAGCTCTCCAGGAGGAGAGGTAGGCTCTAGCGAGGCTTTATTCTGTTATAGCTATTCCGGGTCAAGGTGTTTGATCCGGTTAGGTTTCGATCTCTGCGTGGATACCTTTAGAGATAGTCTCTATTGGCTATTCGGGTTTGAGTTTTCATACCGACAAGGGATCACAGGTTTCGGGAAGGTCCAGGAACAAAATTTTGTTTTTATTTCTTTGGAACATGTGATGTTCCTCCGGGATTTTCCTACAATGATCATCCATGATCGAATAGCGAAGAAGTGCGGAAAATAAATGAGGCATGCGCTACCTGAAAATAAAGATGATGCGGCTGCGGCTATCTTGATAAGCAAGAAGGCATCGATGGGGAAGAATAATCACGGGACATTCTTTGAATCCCTTGTTCGACGATTCTGCGTATTAGACCCTATCTAATACCTTGTCTATTCAAGCGAAGCGTTACCCTTTAAGGAAGGCGATTCACGATCTTGCTGCTCCTTTTGACTTAGATCTTCTGAAGGCGTCGTTTATTCGTACAACCGTCTATTGTGCTTAATGAAGAGTACACTCCGACCTCTGATGCTTATACTACTACAATTCCGTTCATTGCTCCCTCAGCAGATGAAGATCAATCCTCCTTATAGAGTGACTCCAAAGATGAACTCAACAGATTACGGGGAAGTCGATAAGATCGAGGAGGCGATGAATGATCGAAGAAGATGATGAGAGAACTCTTGAAGAGTAAATAGTCATAATCATTTTTATTATAACAAATAGGGAGAAGAGAATGAACAAAGGGAGAAGAGAGCGAGCGAGAGAGGATGTCGAGAAAGAAGGTGTGAATGTAGGAGGCGAAGAAAGGAAGAAGTCGAAGAAGAAGTTTTGAAGATAAGTTTTTTTTTTATTTCTTTTTCATAACATTGATTTTTTTCTCTTGTATATAATTTGTTATCATCAAAAAGGGGGAGATTGTTAAGTTCAAATGACTTTACTTAAAAATGATTTTGATGTATAACAAAGAAAACAAATAAAAAGGAAGTCAGACAGACGAAGTTGAAGACAGACGAAGTCGAACACAGACGATGTCAACACAGACGAAGTCAGACAGACGAAGTCGAACACGAGCGATGTCGAATCTGGGCGATGTCGAATCTGAGCGAAGTTGAACATAGACAAAGTCAAGACAGAGGCGAAGTCGAGGCGGGCATAAAGAAAAGCAAAAGCGGAACCTGACGTAAAGAAAAGCGAGCCTTGATCGCGAGGCGCTAAAAAATGAGCGAAGATGCGTATAGAAAAGCAGATGCAAGAGTCAGTCTGAGTTAGTTACATAACTCAACTGATTAACCATTTCTTTAAAGATTCAAGAAACAAGAATCAAGAAGCAGTTCGAGACGAAGGTTATAAATTCAAGTCAAAGTCGAAGATTGCAAAGTTATACAACGTGAGAAAAAGTGATCGTAAAAGCATTAAGTGCAAATTTAGCCGAGAGCTATTTTACTGTAACAAGCGTTTAAATACTTTTCTGAGAGAATTTTAGATTAAAGCGTTATCATTACTTAATTAGTAAACAAAGTTTTGAGCAATTAGAATCTATCAAAATTCTGAAAAGAATTTTTTTGTACTTCTAACAAATGGCTTTGAAAGAATTTTCAAAAAGGAGAATACACAATTCAACCCCCCCTTCTCATGCATTCTAATATTGTTTCTAAGTATTGTATTAACGTGTGATTCACTTTATGTTCTTTCCTGGTTGAAATAGAAGACGTAAGTTTGATTGTTGTTATCTTCTTGCAATGAAGGATGTGATGTATTTAGGTTAAAGAAGAAGAAGACAAAAGAAGAGGGTAGGAATTGTTTGATCGAAGTTAAGAGGAGAAAGGTTTCAAAGTTTAGATATAGAGGTATCAACAGGGCGTCTGGCAGGGAAGGTATATGGTGCGTAATAAAAAAATAAAGTTGATGAGTTCCACTGTATTAAATGAGGGGCAGTACTGCAAGATGATAAAGTGAAACAGAAACGATTTGCCTTGAGATACGTTAAAAATAGTATACATGTGTAGAGAAAATGTAACATCCCGTCACTGTCATTAAGGGTATTTTGGTTATTATGAGTCATACTGATAGGTTTCTTGCATTCATTGAATGAGCATATTCTTGGCCTCTAATTGTAGAGAACAGGTTTAATGCATATGCATTTATCCATAGGTACATGCATTCATGATTTCGGTATTTAATTGTAAGTAAGAAGCGGTGAGTTGGTAAACCATTTGGATTGAGAGTTAATTGAGAATTTGAGTAATCGAGTGCAATTGACTTATTTGATCTTTTTTATGAGTGGTGGCAATTTATAATGGCTTATAGGAAATTCTCGTGAAATTAGGAGATAATGCGGACCGGAAAGTTTTGGGTGGTGATGATGACCTACGATCTTGAAAGCAACGTCCAATGGCAATGGAAAAATTAGAATTTTCTTGATAGGAAATAATTATGTGGAACCATTGGGATTTAGAGGCGAAATTTGGGTGACATGGAGACTTAGGTCTATAAATACTAGGTTTGAGGAATTTGGGAAAACACCTAAGGCAATTTCACGTTTCTCTTCTTTCCCCCTCTTGTGACTTGCGATTTCCTCCCATTGGTAAGGATTCCTCGATTTTCTTTATGGATTCTTTCCTTGAGATGAGGTTAACGATTGATTGTTATTGGTGAAGGTTAGAGGCTCGGGATTAGTGAATCGTTGAGCTTGAAGGATTTTAGGGTTTGGAGGATTTTGAGGAATCCGTAGCTTGATCTGTGATTTGGTAAGTTTTAAGAGCTTTGATGTTGTTATGGATGATTCTTCTGTATTTATGGCATTTATTATATTTGATCGGGTGGTTGGGAGTGTTTATGGATGGGTTTTGTTATTGATGATTCTGGTAGGGTGTATAGGGTCAAAGTGTGGATTTGTGGAGGTAGATTATCGATTTGTTGATGGATAGAGTTATATGGATGATTGAATATGCTAAGGTTGCGATGATGATATTGCTTGATTTATGTGTATTGAGTTCTTGGTGAGTTGCGAATCGAATCTGGAAATCTGGGTGGTGTGTTTAAAAGCTATGTGTTGGGGAAGAAGGAGAGCATGCGTAGTGGATTTAGGTTGGAACCGCACAACCGTGAGGCTTCGGCATCGCAGACGACGGTGAAGTAGCTTCGGCATGCGAACGAGCGATGAAGTACTTCGGCATGCGGACGAGCCGTGAAGTAACTTCGGCATGCGGACGGCGGTGAGGAGCTTCGGCATCGCAGACGAGCGATGAGGCTTCGGCATGCAGACGGCGGTGAGAGCTTCGGCATGCGGACGGCGATGAATAACTTCAGCATCGGACCAGCGGTGAGGAGCTTCGGCATGCGGGCAGCGATGAGGAGCTTCAGCATGCGGACGGCGGTGAGAGCTTCAGCATGCGGGCGAGCGGTAAGTAACTTCGGCATGCGGGCGAAGCGATGAGGCTTCGGCATGCGGACGGCGGTAAGGCTTCGGCATGCGGACGGCGGTGAGGCTTCGGCATGCAGAGCGGCGAGTAACTTCGGCATGCGGGCGGCGGTGAGGAGCTTCGGCATCGGGCGAGCTGCGAGTAGCCCGGCATCTGAACGAGCTGCGGATCGATCGATCATCCGGCGACCGACCGGCGAGTTCGCGTATCGTTCGGCTATCTGGCGACCGGCGGCGAGCTTTAGGAGTCGCTTCGACGCTATGCAGCAGCGATGGGCGAAGCGGTCTGCGTAGCTAATCGGATGATGGCGGTTTAAGCGTGCGGGCTAGGGCTCACGTCGAGTCGACACATGGCATGCGGGTGAGCGCCAGAGCGCACCCATGGTCGCAACCTTTGCCTAGTCGTCCAAGAAGAGTGTTTGAGGCTTTGGCATTGGGACTTAGGAAATTAACCGATTGAGGTGATTAAGGATTAGAATTGATTTGAAGTTTAAATTGGAATTTTATGGATGTGTTCACCCAAGGAATAGGAAATTGCTATTGGGGATCTAATTGAGGTAAATTGACCGGATTTTAGGAATGGATCAATTATTGTCAATCAACTCGATGAAGAGTCGAATTGGGTTTTAGCACCGGAATCGTGGCGTGCATTGTACATTATTTCACCGAGACATATGCATTCTTGTCTTTTTTATTGGGCAATAAGTGATGGGTTGTACTTTATTGTTATAGAGGCACCGTTGGACCGTCGTTCCACGGACATTCTTTGGGACTTCGAGCGTGCTTCGGAGATTACTGGTGAGTAACCTAGTTGGTTTCTCAAATTCTGATTTGCTTATATGCTCTACGTGAATTACATGCAAAAGTGAATTGTATGACTCTTGGCATGTATTGGATTGAATGCATGTTTCTTGAATCGACTTATGCGGTTATGTGATCTTGCTTGAATATTGGGCTTCATAGCCATGCCATTGAACTCTCGAGCAGCGATGTCTTGGGCTTTATAGCCACACACCTTGTAAATTCTTGAGCGTGACCTTTGCATGCATAAATGCATGATCACGTAATGGAATGTGTCCCAGTTGCTATTTTCCTTTGAAAAGAGCTTGAGCTCATATCTTGTCTTGTGGGGCTTGGCAGGGGAGAAATCACAGCGTCCACACGATTCTTGTTGAGCACTTGGGCACAAATCAATAAGCGGAAAGAGTCACATATGCATTGCATTTACATGATTGACTGTGTTGTGGCGATTCTTGGAATATGTGATGACATGAATTCTTGTGGTATTACTTGTTACTACAAACCGATTGATTCATTTTATTGTTACATGTCTTGTAAATTACTCGACATCTTGCAATCGTTATATTATCTTGACAATAAATATTCTTGTACTATCTTTATGCATGTGTAATGCGTAATGCATGATTTGAGTGAACCATCGATGATGGTTTCTCACCGAGTTCATAAACTCACCCAAATTTGCAACCTATTTTTCGGAATTTGTTAGAGTAGACTTCTAGCTCAGAGATCTTTCTTTCTGCCGTGCGAGCTCTTTGGCGAGGTCGTGATGTACATAGGTCGGTCAATTTGGATTAGTGTTTTGAGGATGACTTAGGATAGATGTTTGTATCGGTCTCTTTTGGTTTTGTTAGGAGGCCGATAGACTTGTCTATTCGGATTGGATTCTTGTCTTGGATAATTATTACTTTGGATGTCAATTTGTTGATTCTTGTTATTTTGTGATTTAAAATACTTGATGCCATGGATTTTAGCGAAATTTTCTGGTAGTAAATCCTTTATCGTGGGATCGTGTCGAAGCGACCTTGAGTTTCGATGTGTACCCTACGGTGAGGCGCTCTGAAAAAGAGGAAGCAAGAGTCAGTAAGAAGCGATTACAAGTCGCATGTTTTCAAGAAGGATTAGTCGATTCGTATACTCGAAGAAGGATTATGGAATTGGTAACTGAAATTTAATGCGAGTTGGAAATGACATCAAGTGAACTGCTTTAAATAAAGAAGAACAAGAGGAAGCGCGAAGAAGCAAAAATAAGTTGAAGTGGAAAAATATAAGTAAGAGGAAGCGCGAAGAGAAAAGTGAGAAGAAACGGAGAAGCAAAGATAAGAGGAAGTTTCAAAAGCAGACGGTAGTTGAATCGTTAGTCCATATTACGATGAAGAATGCTGTTATAGTGGACACATAATTTAGTGAAAAGTCTTCAACACCTTGGTTGTTTGTCATTTTTTCGCCAAGGTGTTGAAGACTTTCCACTAGATTATCTTTCAGCAATGTTTGTAGGCTACTCATCTTCATCTAAGGCTTTTCGAGTTTACAATCTTATTTCGAAGACAGTTGATAAAACCATCCATGTCAAGTTTGATGATAGTTCCCAACCCCATAAGGAACATGACATGGGGAGTGGAAGCGCTTCAAAGAAATTAGATGATATAATAGAAACTCCATCATCGAGGCGAGATAGATAAGGTTGAGGATATTCCACAAACCAGTGGATTGAAAAAAGATTGGAAGTATAGGAGTTCTCATCCAGAGGAGCTAATTATTGGAGAGACCTCTGAAAGAGGACGAAGCTTGGATTTTAGCCATACAAGAGAAAAGCAGACGGAGTTGAAAAATAGACAAAGTTGAAAAAATAAACGAAGTCAAAAAAATAGACGAAGTTGAAAAGTAGACGAAGTCAGAAAAGCAGACGAAGTATGCGAAGAGATACAAACACAGATGAAGTTGACAACACAGACGGAGTTGACAACACAGACGAAGTTAACAACACAGACGAAGTTGACAACACAGACGAAGTTGACAACACAGACGAAGTTCCTAACACATACGAAGTTAACAACACAGACGAAGTTAACAACATAAATGAAGTTGACAAAGCAGACGGAAGCACATGCAAGAATCAGTTTGAGTTAGCTACAGACCTCAACTCAATAACCGTTTCTTTCAAGATTCAAAAAGAAAGAATCAAGAAACTGTTAGAGACAAAAGTTATAAATATAAGTCAAAAGTTATGAGAATCTGGGTTTTTTCCTATTACGACGAGTATCTCATTAGGCGTAAATCGATTGTGGCGTACATTATTCTGCTCTTGATCGACTTATCCATTTGTGACAGCAAGTGGTATTCAGCATCGGAGAATCTTTTTTTGAGACATTGTTTAGCTGATGAAGAAGATTCAGGATTTTTTCTGAAAATATCATAAATCAATATATATTAACCAAGCGATATAAGGGGAGATGAATTCAAACTAAATGATACATACAGAAGTAATTAAAGATGATGTTATAGATAAAATCAAGATGAAGTAAGAATAAAAAGCACGAGAGGGTGAAAGTGAAGTCATTGTAGTTCATGAGCATCGATTTTACGGCGTTACACTACAAGAAATCATTGCACCCCATCCCGAAGACCGAGTGTGTTCTTTGGCTTCACGTGGAGAAGAAAGGTATCGCTTTTCAATTGTGCGTACAGTTCCTCCAAGGGGAGATCCATGTTCTTATAACGGAAAACAAAAAATGTCCATTGTCAGTTGAATAAGTAGATGAAGATGAAGGTTATAAATAAGAGTCGAAGTCGACTTATTATTTCGTATATTTATGTAAATAGTATTATTCCTATTAGGTATTAAAAAATTCTTGGCTTATATTAATAAAAACAAATATGCGATGAACCGTTATTATGATTATGTAGAGCTATCTTACTGTAGCAAACTCAAAAAATGAGTGTGTCAACTTCTCTCAAGCTTTAATAGTAGACCTTTAGGGTTCAAAGAAGGCATTTAAGTTGAATAGTAGAGCGAAAGGAAAGCGACGGAAGGTGAAAAGCAGACGAAACAAGAAAAACAGACGGAGTTGAAAAGTAGAGGGAAGCAAAAGCAGACGGATGCAAAAGTGGACGAGTGCAAAAACATTTTATAACTTTTATTTTTAGTAAGTCTTGTGAGAAAACAAAAAATGTCCATTGTCAGTGGAATAAGTAGATGAAGATATTTGGGGCTGATTAAACTGGAAATGTAGATGAAAGAACGAAGGGAAAATATAACCTCATTGTAATATTTCATAGCTTCAACGGCGGTTAAGTTTAATAGTTTCTCAGCGAGGTCGCCGAAAATGGAAGCCGTTATAGTTCCGATTTCATCGGTCAAATCCATGTCATATCGGCATCTGTTCAATAAAGTCAGAATAGTCAAAAAGGAGGAGCGTGGGCAAAAAAGTAGTGCAGGTGACATAGAAGTGAAAAAGTGATGCAAAAATTATGGAATGGACATGGAAGGAATAAGCAAGAAATGGAAGATTGCAAATAGAAGGCAGAAACCTTAGCTCTACTATCCGTTTTTCTCTACAGTTATTACAAGTGAAGAGAACTCCAGATGCAGCAGCTGTAGACCGGAAGCATTTGTTGCATGCCATATACCAAAATTTTTGCAAAATGTGCTGAAAGAAAATTTTGACTTCAATTCATGATATCTAAGGAAAAGTCGATAAGAATGTTCAGAGGAAGAAGTTTCAAATTCAATATGTCCTTTGGAATATCAGATCGATTACCTTGGGGTAGAATCTAGAGACATGATCTTGGTGATATTACGGTGAGATCCGAGAAGATATCGAGGATTATATCTAAGTAAGATTTTCCAATGACGAGGTTTTGATGTGGCTGTTATTTCGTTGTGCCCTGTAACATAATAATTATATAGCTGACAAAATAAAGAAATTTTAAAATTCGTATATAATTTGTAACAAAATGTTAGAAAGTTGTACGTAACATAATGGATTACCAAATTTTGAGATCGGCAACTTCTTGTATGGGTGGGTCAACGAGGATGGTTGAGTCGAACCACGTTGACAATGCAACAGCTAACATTTCAAAATCATTTTTTGAGATAGAATGAAAAGGGACAGAGTAAGATGTGTTATTATGAGGAAGGAAAAAATATCGTTAAAGAAATTGACTTTGAGCTTTGTGCAAACAATAACTGGATGAGAGTGAAGTGGTTCCATAATCTTCTGGCCCTCGTTCTCAACAAAACAATTCCAAAGCGATAGTATGACTGTTTGTTGCTTAAAAAAACAAGAGATTACGAGAAGATGTTAAATTTGTTTATCTCTGACGCAAATTAGTAACAAAGATACAGAGTGAGAATTACTCTTTATTCATGATAACAAATTTTTAGACAGTTGAAGTTTTTCCGTCTCTCATGACATCTTTTTTTTCCAACACTTCAACGACGACGGCTATAATATCTATCATGTGTTAAAGATTAATGTAATCACTAACGAAAACTTTTTGTAAGATTGTATGAACAATTGTATTAAGCATCTAACCAACAGATTTTTGCTTGTCGTCCAGATAATCCATAAGACTTTGGAAAGGTGTGAAGTTGAAAATCAGAGGGATGATTGCATCGTCTTGTGTGACAGGTTCGATGACCGTGCGACTTGTGAGAATCCTTGTATCTTCAAATTTTTAGTTTGATCTTGAGGGGGAATTGATTTGACAATTGCATTAGAAATGATATATTCCTGACACGGCTGTAAGATGTCCCCAATTCTTTGGATATCATTGTTGAATATGATACCCTCAACTTGCGATCCCTGTTAATTATGAAGGAATTATGGATAGGTAAGTTGATAAAATGTAAAAAGAAGAAAGTGTAATTGATATACCTCAGAATCGCAGAAGACAAACTTTTGTCTTTTAGTCGGTGAATTAACCGAAGCAACGACCTGTTGTTTTTCTTGGACCATCACTTGGCAAGACCATGATTGCACTCCAGGGAAAATATTCTTCATCAATAAACGATTATCCATGTTGAAAGAAAATGTTGGATGGTCAAGCCAAGACAAATAATTATGCGTATAAAATCGAATTATGTGAACTGAGAAAACAAACAAATAATATACCTCAGAGGAAATTTGATGTTTTATAATTTGACTAATTGAAAAATTTCACGGAAAACAATATTCCTTGTCTTTTTTTCGAAGTCTGAAGATTGAAAAGTTCCAGGAATAATAAGAACTTTGACTGATTCAGGAGTTCACGCCCTTGATAGAGCTACATATAACTGTCCGTGTGAGAATACAAGTTGACGGAGATAAATTCCAACATGGTCAAGTGTTTGACCTTGGGATTTGTTTATAGTCATTGCAAAACACAGACGAATTGGAAATTGTGTTCTGATGAAAGGAATTCCATTTTTTTCGTTCTCCGGAGATTGTAAGGGAATCTTAGGTATAAAAATGATTTTTCCTTTGTGAGGTCCAAAAACAATTTCAGCTGAAATTGTATGATCTTTTAGTTGTCTGCATATGAGGAGGTAGGCCTTTAGGGTTCAAAGAATTGAGAAAATCTTGATAATCAGCTTGATGTCTGCGATTAACCGTCTTGTCAAAACTCACATATGAATGCAAATCTCCTGTTAATTTTTGAATCATGATGTCATTAATTTCATCAACACAACTATTCGTTGGACATAGCACGCATCTGTTTATCATCTGATATGGGTCGGATGAATATAAGCTTAGGTCAGGGAAGACGTTTTCCAATAACCTAATGAGGATAATTGTATATTAGGAAAGTATAATCGTAATGGGAAAAAAGGTTAGTATGTCGTTTAATGAAAAAAGAAGTGACCTATTAACAAATTGATCCTTGTTGTCGTAAGGAATAATGAGTTCATTTGGTAAACATATTTGATCTTGTTCATCCATTGGTTCAGCGCCTTCTCCAACCCGCAATAAGAAATCACAAAAATTTGCATTTGAGATAGCTCTCATTGTAGCGCCCCCTTACCATAGTGTAACACCCCACACCCGTAAGACCCGAACCCGATATCGTTGGTGATATCCGAGTCCGTGTCCCACGAGAGTGGCGTACTACATCAGTCGATTTAAAATTCAGTATACATTTTTTTTTCTCTTTGGAGCCCTTAACTCCACGTTCACACGGCAAACACAGTAAGTAATGAAAATCCGTGTTCAATAAAAACCAGTTTCAGTTATTACAATTATCCAGTCATAATTATAATCAGTCAATGCAGTAAAATATACAATGCCTTGTTATCGGTGATTGCGGAATACAATTTACTAAAACACTAATGCGAACCGACAACCGATCCCGACCTCTAACCTTTACTGCGTCTCGATAGACATACTCCGTGTCAGCGGGTATTCTTGAGACCTGAAAAATAGATGCAAATTTTGGGTGAGTTTTGCGAACTCGGTGAAAACCATCATCGATGGTTCACTCAAATCATGCATTACGCCCATGGCGTCTGATGCGATCGAAATCATCAATTACCAATAAATGGCCAATAACAATGTCGATGTGAAAACCATTCACGATAATTCATACCATTATGAAAGCGGTATATGTCACGAGCGGTCATTTGTGCAAATGCAATGCATGTGACTCTTTCCATTTTCATTATGTTATTGTGGACGTGCGCGAAAACCGTCGATAGCGGGCACATTGCGTTGAGCGGTGGCTCTGAAACATTGGGCTTGAAGCCTCGATACATTGAGCCCGAGGCTCAATACGTTGGACTGAGGTCTGTGCGTTGGTAAAGCTCTCACATCGTTAGGCGTGATATGCCCCGATCCGGTGTTGCTCCGGTCACAACCGCCTTTATCGATCATGTCCTTATGTATGAATGCATATGTTCCAATTTCCATTTACGATTATTGCTATCACTTACATTCAATGCCATTTCCTATTTCTTGGACCTTGGTCCGTATTTCAATCATATATTCTTCCAATTTATCATACCATATCGCATTTAAGCGTCACATTCAATGTATCAAGCGGATAAGTAAAACTTGATATCAATTTCCCCATTCCTCGAACCTTTGGTCCGAGATCTCCCATTCACAAACAGCTACACAAATAGCGCCGTTATCTCATTCCCCATATTTGAGACCTATGGTCGAAATCAATCAAAGTCAAATACCATAAACCCTCCATTATCTCCACATGGCATAATAGCAAAATCTTAAACACATAAAGGTTGAGGAACCAACTAGGTTACTCACTTATTACTCCGAGCTAATCTTGGGAAAGCCTCTGTGACGTCGGTCAATCGGCGCTCCAATTGAGCCTCTATATGAATCGAGAAAAAATACGAGTCACTAAATATGAAATTTGTGCTCATGTTGATGAAATATGCATGTTCATGAATTCCGGTCCTAATTCAATATTTTCCCATAATAAAATTCTATGAAAATTAGAAATCCATAAAGCCGACGGTGCGCAATTAGGACCTCTATAGGTCCTCAATTAAATAAAGCAGTGTTTACAAGTTAAAATCGATAGGGCTACGTCAAATTCCGTCTAAAAATTCCCGTTTTCTCGTAAAATGAAATTAAATATTCAATGAATCCGATGCCTCAGAATCAGGTCAATCGGACATCGAGCGGAAAGAAATTGACAAAAGAACCATTGTACCATTTAATATCAAAAAATAATCAAAAAAAAAAAAAAATATATATATATATATACGAAACACACCTCATGAGGCGAGCCGCCCTCAGGCGATTTCACCTCACTGCGTCGCGAGGGCGAGGCGTCGCCTCGCGACCAGCCTCTTTAAATCTCGCCCTCGCGAGGCTGAATCACCTCGTTTCGTCATGAGGCGAGGCGTCGCCTCGCGACCAGCCCGATTATCTCGCCCTCGCGAGGCGATATGTCGCCCTCATGAGGCAAGTCACCTCGCCTTACCCTTTTCCTTTTTTCAGATTTCAATCCTACTTTTCCAACTACTCTAACTTTTAGCACACAAATCAGAAAAATACCCACTATACCTCATTGGAAAGCTTATGAAAAGCTCTACAATTCTCAAGAAGACCATAAAATCAATTCCAACCCTAAGGGTGTCAAATAATCCATCAAACCTTCTGCCTTCACAATTTCCATCAACACAGAGCAGTACATTTACAATTTCATAACTCACTGATTCCTTAGTAATAAATTACCAAAAATATGGTAAACAAGTTCACAATGTCCTCTACAACTTTCATGAACAATCCAAAATCAAATTCTATTTCTAAACCAGTCCATTAATTCATTCAATGTCACTGTCCTGAAATCCTTCAATATGGGCAGTAACCTTACAAAAGCATAACTTCCAGTATATAAGTCAATAAAATCAGAACTTTATATCCTTGTAAAGATAACATCTCAAACTTCAATTTTCATGAAGCACTTAACATCCAATTCGATCTCTAACAATTTCAAAACTGTTATGGAAGTTTCTGCCATGATCAGCACCTAACTTCCTAAAACAGATTCAGTTTTTGTAAAATCATAACTCCCAAATCTGACTTCCAAAAATTATAAGCCATATATCATTCTCAAGATCAATAAGTCATCCAGAACTCTTCAGTACATTTCAAACTCCAACTCAATTCACAAAAATTACTAAAATTCCTCCAAACCCGAATGTGCACTAAATGTGCCCATCCAACTAGGTTTCATCACAAAGCATAAAACCAGCCAATAGTTATCAGGTCATATCTCCTAATATACAACTCGAAAAATAGCAAGATCAGTAGCAATGGAAATATAATTCAATATGCTACAACTTCCATGAAGACCATTCTCCCTAATTCCATCTCAATAAATTCAGAAAAATCAGCAAAGTTCATAAGTTGTGGTTTCGGTTACTGTTCACAAGTAATGGAACAGTAACTTTCCATTCAAAAATTCACCCTTCTATCATTGAAATTTAACAACACCTATTTCACACTAAATTAAAGTCAACAAATCAAAGTTTCAGTGGCCACAAACATTGCCTCTTTTTCATAACTACACTATGAGTTATGGTCAAAACAGTGCAATAGGTCAAATATCAATTTTCCAGCTTTACTTCTCTATTCACTTCCTTTCATTCCTATAACCTTCCTACATCCATAAGCATCTCAATTGGACACAAAATCAGTCCCTATATCATATCTACATTCACTAGGCATTCTTACCAAAAATTGGCAGCACTAACCTCTTCCCTTTCCATGCACAATTAATCATCAATATGAATTCAAAATCAAGCTAAAACCAAACCTAACCATTACCATTCATTATCCTAACATGCCTTACATTTATACCCATTAATTTATACTAAAATTTTCATTAAGGTAAAGCATCAATAAGCTTAATAACAATACCACAATCCCCTTTAGATGCTCCTAACTACCATGATTCATAAACTACATAATCAAAGCATAAGTAAACACTTACCAATTCAAGCTTTTTCCATCTTCAAACCAAACTCTCTTCAATTCTTTAGTTACCATTCTCACTCAACACCTTCTCCACTCTATTCTTACACATGCAAGTGTAAGGTCCTCTTAGAAAGGAAGGAGCTTGGTTGCATAAAGAGGAGCTCTTGAATTTGGAGGAAAGTTGATGGAGAAGATGCAAAATTCGATGGAGATGTTCAAGACAAGTGAATTTTCGTGGAGCTTCAACATAAGCCAAAATTTTCACCTTTTCATTCTCTCACAAGGCAACCACCGGGGAAAGGGAGAGCAAACCAATAAAGCCATAAATGTAAAGGAAAAGATGGCAAAATTTGATTGGATCCAATTTTCCAAAGAAAAGTCAAAGAAGATCTTTAATAAACATTGATCCATTCACAATAATTCTCCACCCAATTTGGTTCCTACAACTTTCAAGGGTCCCTTTATGGGTCCCACCAAATAATAGTAGAAAAATCAACCGGTTCGCCACTTGGCGATTTATCGATCCGAGAATTTCCAAATTTTCCCGAATCATTTTTCTCGAGAATTAATGAAATTCCCAAAATTATAAAACATGTAACAATGCACTCCAAATAATTTTTCAATCACGAAAATCACCTTTTCTACCCCAAAACAAGTTTAGGCGATTCTGGCGATTTTGCGGTCCGGAACTTTCTCCGGAAAATTCGAGAAAATTCCTAAAATCCCTTAAAATCAAAAACGCTTAACGCCTTTTCTCGAATAATTTTTCAAATCCCATAACCACGTTAATCACAATAAAATACCGTTAGGCCCAATTCTGGGAATGTCATGAATGCATTTACCGTAATTCCATATACACGATTGATCACCGTATCAATCCTATTATGCATGAACAGTTTTAATTATTCCTTATCAATCTCATCCTATGCCAACTTTACTATTTTACCCTTCGAGGAGGGGGTGGGATGTTACACATAGGGTACACACCGGGACGCCCGTGGGTCGTACCGACGCATATCCCACAGCAAGGAAGTGCTACCGCTCGCAACTATCACTAAATACTTGCATGGCATCAATACAATTAAACAGCATAAAGCCAATCATTAAAATTTAGAAACCACAATAATAATCCTTCATTTCATAAAATCAATCAAAAATATAGACAAATCTATCAGTCCCCTAAAGTCTCAATACAATAGCCCAAAAAGGAAACTGATAAAAACGTCTATACCAGGTCATCCTAAAAAATCGCCCCAGCTGACCGACCTGTGTGCCATCGCTACGCTTGACCAAGCACTCGCACAGCAGGAAAACGTCTATCTTGGGAGCTAGAAACCTACTAACGCTGCCCTGAAAAATATTAGCAATGTTGGGTGAGTTTGCGAACTCAATGAGAAACCATCATCAATGGTTCACCCAACTCATGCATATACACATAATATATCGCATAGTACACTTTAACGCATTATAGAACACTGTACACAATTTACATATTTATACGATAACATAGCTCAAACATATCACTTCACAATTGTCATACATCACACGCATTCTCAATTTCACTAAACAGTCAGATGCATAATGTATACAAATTCTCATTTTATGTCATTGTTGTGACTGAGCGTTAACACTGTCCCGATTCGGGCCCTTTTCACAATGATCACATTTTCGGCAAGTAGGAGAGCCCTTAGGGTATGCACCACTGCCCGCTCTCATTAGGGATAGGAGAGCCCTCTGGGTATGCACTATTCCCTTTTTGGCCTTAGGCCCATTCACTGATAATCGAGCTTAAAGCTACGCTTTCACTAAATCTTGATCACAACTGTTTAGTTACCACTTATGATCATGCCTAGCATACACTAACACTTGCACAGTCACTAGCACATATATATATATATATATATCACTTCACTCGCTTGTCACAATCAGAACACTTACTCATAATTATGTACACTGATTCACAATCACAAATATTCACATTTGCAACACATTCCGTACAATCACTCACAATAAAAAATTTACTCAAAATTGCAGCACATTTATCTCACATTGTATCACTCACATTGGCAATTAATTCATACATTCACAGCACATATTATCACACAAAGATCGAGGAACCAACTAGGTTACTCACCTGTAACTTCCGAGCTACTGCCTGGAAGTCCCAGCAATATCCGTGGACTGACGATCCAACGGCGCCTCTATAACAATTCAAACGCATTCTCATCACTATATGCTCAAACAATTAAATTCACTAATGCGCATGTCTTAATTCAAAATTATATGATGCATGATCATGATTTTTGAGCTCTCTAAACCATTTCGCTATCTCTCGTTTCACAACCCAAAATTCACTACTCACTAGGTCAATAATATCCATTGATTCACAAGCCTCTCATTTAACTCTAATTATACTTCAATTGATAATACATAACTCTTAGGTCACTATAGGAACCAGAACCAGCTCTCTTTCTATGATTGAGAACTCGCTAATTTAAAATTCGAACTCTTATCATTTACCTCACTCATAGACCCCTTTCTCTAGTTCACAACGAATCCAGAATCATCTCAATTGGAGGTCTATACCATAAGATACACCCCAAAAACCAACTCACTCCACTTCAGAAAATTGCCGCTCGTCGCGACCATGGGACCCACGTCGTAGCAAGAATCGGCTAGCTCGTCGCGACGCACCGCTCTGCTCATCGCGATGAGAACTTAATTCGCTCGTCGCGACGAAGCGGTCCGCTCGTCATGTCGAACGCGTGCTGGCTCGTCGTGGCGAGGCCAGACGCAGACGTCGCGACGTGCACACGCTCTTCATCTTCTCCAAACGATTTTTCCGCCATTAATACACTTAAAACCTCCATTAAACACATTCAACCACCCCATCTAACACATTAAATACCATAAATGCAATAAATAACCATAAATACAACATTAAAACACAATAAACTTACCAATCGAAGCTCAAGACCGAAAACCCTAAAATCTCCCAAACTCTTTCAACATCTATCACCAACGATTTTCTTCCAAAGCCAAGCCAACCAACACAACTCCAAGCTTCTAACAACTCTCCAACCACAAAGAAAGAGAAGCAAGTAAAATCTCCCAAGGAAGAAGATCAACGACACCCACGAGAAGAGGAAGAAGATTTGAGCGCTAGAGAAATGTCTTCCAATTTCAAACATAAGGTATTTATATATATAGGGCTGAATTAAACCTATAGATCATAGTCCCCAATTTCATTCAATCTCAGTCTCTAAATTTCAATGGCTCATCACAATAATTCTTAAACTCACAAATCTAAATTCTCCAAGCCATTTACCACTCACTTTCGGAACCGGAATCACAATCATCAATCTCTAAGCATTTTCTCGGTCCTGACACATAACTCTAGAAATTTCAGAAAAATTCTCATAATTCCTCAAAAATGTAAAAAACTTGATCTCATACTCAATTTTCAATTTCAAAATCTCTAAAATTCAATTCTCACTCTAATTCCACTATTCCACTCAAATTATCCCTAATTTCACTTTAAAATCAAATCTAACTCAATTATCTCAAAATTCACAATTCAACTCATAATCACAATTTAAATGCTGGAACAATCATGAATGCATGTCACTATGTATGCATGTGCAAAATAATCTATCTCAGAGGCCACAAAACACTCGATCACTATATATGCAATCACAACACTACCCGTACCAATATGCTCATCGCATCGGTAACGGGATGTTACACTCATATTTGTCGTTAAATAGAATTTAGAGATGTGGCGCCAGAGATGTGAATTTAGAAGACTTGAATCAATGAGTTGTTGTTTCGTTGCTTGGTGAATAACTGGCAATGTTTGGCGAAAGTCGCCACCAAATACAACAATTTTACCTCCAAAACGCTGATCAGAGTTCATTATATCTTGAAGTAAGCTGTGAAATGCTTCAATGGCTTCTCGTTTTGTCATGGAAGCCTCGTCCCATAAAATAAGGCTGGATTCAAATATCAATTTTGCAACACTGCTCTGTTTGCTCAACTGGCAAACTTTTTGTTTTGATAAATCAAGCGGGATTTTAAATCTTGAGTGAGCTGTCCTACCACCTGGAAGAATTGGCGCAGCAACGCCAGATGTCGTGACTGCGATTGCAATATGTCCTTGTGATCGTAAATTTGCAAGAAGAACTCGATATAAGAAAGTTTTACCTGTTCCCCCGGGACCATCGATAAAATAACTTGCAGTTGTTGAAGTGAGAACTGAATTCATTATTAAATCAAATATGTGCTTTTGTTGGCTGTTTAGTTTTGATTGTAATAAGAGGTCTTGTTCATCAATCTCTATATTCATCTCACTTTCTACCTCCTTAGTCTACTGCTGGCGGTAATCAGTACGAAATTCATGTTCAGTGAAATGATAATCAGCTAAGCTTTTTCCCATTTGTTCCAGAGATTTATTGATATCTTGAAGAGCCATTTTTGTAATATCATCAGATGTATACATATTAGAGGAAGAATAAGCATATAGGTAGTCAGAGTAGAGGTGGCCTGTGAAAGTTTCCCAGAGTTCCCTAGGATTTTCCGGTGAACAATAGAATAAGAGTGTAGCAAATAATAATCTGAGGGATGTTGGCATTTGAAATATGATAGCTTCGTCAAGTGTTTGTTGTATGTAAGAGTCAGATGCTAGAAATCCTAATTGCGATCGGCATCCACAAATAGTTCATCTTTTCACCATCAACAGTTAACAAGTTGTCAAACGATGTTGGTCCTCTAACATTTGCGAGCAATAATCTCAAGTAATACCTTTCTCCTTCTCGAGGGTCAACAGTAACTAATCATCCTATGACTTTTCTCCGCTTTCTTTCTGTCCACGTCGTTGTTTTTTGATTCAAAAAAAATGTTGGGGGAAATCCGCATACAGACATTTCATTTCTGCAGCCTTTTGATTTGTTGAATTGATCCTAAAAAATTTCGTCAGCATTGTTTTGGAGAAGTCAATATTCCTCAATAAATAAGACAAATTAGCATCTTTCGCGAAGGAAACAGATTGTTGATCTAGAAGGTGAACTTGGAGTATATAGATGGATGGATTAATCTCTGCGAGGCGGAATTCATATATGTGCCATAAAGCTTCGGGGGGTGAAATCCAACGGCCTTCTTGGAAATTAGTGATTTCGTCAATATCAGACCTGGTTTCTTAGTCGTTGACGCTAAATTTCACAAGGTCGTTGCCCTTAAATACATATTTGTATAAATATTTAACAAGCTTCACAGTGGAACATATTTCAACATTAATGTGGCAGTCAAGCAACATCAGAAGGTACGGGTTATGAGGAACCACCCATCTATTATCAACCTCGTGTCTGGAAATTTTAACTTTTCTTCCATTATCTCTACGTCTATAGCACGGATAACTGTCTTCGCCATAGACAGTGAAAGGAGTAAAATCCTTGGGGTAATGACTTTTGCATACACCATTTCTCATGCAAGGGCACTGTTTGTTCATAAAACCACAAGGACCGTGGATGATATGCTTAATGACAAGAGAATATAATCTGGAATTGTGATCAGGATTAGGTATTTCAACTGATATGATTTGATCATAGGAATTTGGATTCAACAACTTAAATTGTGGTTGAAGTATTAGAAGCAAGTGAGCATGAGGGAATCCACGCTTTTGAAATTCAATTACGTAAACAAATGCGGCAACATCTCCGAATATTCCTTTTTTGATCAACTCATTTTTCATAATTTCAAATTTAGCCCTGAACACTCTGGACAATAAATCTAGTTCGTCTTGTGCTTTTTCATGGAATTTAAGATTCTCTTGTATTTCCTTCCACATAGGGTTGCAAGTCATAGTGAGAAAAATATCTGGTTTGCCATATTTTTGCACTAGATCCATTGCATCCAGATAACGCCGCTTCATGTCCTTGGGCACCGATAAATGAAGTGGGAGGACAATTAACGCGCCAATTGTAGAAGCTTCAGTTTGACCAAAGATAACGCTATCTAAAACACCCTGTAAAATTTCTGATCATATTTCGTTCTGTTTTTTCCTATAGAAGTCAAGCCGTGATGTTTCAATCTTTATATAAGAACCAACAACGAATTGTTGTAGTAGTCTTAAGCTGTGGATAAGCATGGATTCATCATAACTTCTCATTTGAAGTCGATAGTAGTAATACTCTCTGGCAGATACTACGCCATATTTGGAGTTCGCTTCTTGAGTAATTAGTAATAGTAAGAAAAAAATGATAAATTAATTTAGCCCAATTAGAAAATATTTGGGAACCAAGGGAATAAGCACACAACTAACCTATATTTTTTAGAGCAAATAATTCAGCTGCTTCAGTAAAAGTGCATAAAGGAGCACCGCCTGTTTGTTCAGAACCATTGGTGCTGTTTGTTTGTGAATTTAACCGCTTAAAGCGAGGATGCCATCCTGATTCACCCTGTAACACCCCACTCCCGCAAGACCGGAACCCGATATCGTTGGTGATATCCGAGTCCGTGCCCCGCGAGAGTGGCGTACTACATCAGTCGATTTAAATCTCAGTATACATTTTTTTTTGAAGCCATTGATTCCACGTTAGCTCGCAAACACGTAAGTAAATAAAACCCGTGTTCAATATAAACCGGTTTGAGTTATTACACCATCCAATAATAATTTACAATCACCAATGCAAGAAAACATTAAAACCACAATGGGCTCAAGAATAATACAAAGCCTCATATACAATGATTGCGAACACAATTTACTAAGACACTAATGCATAACCGAACCGATCCCGACCAGTACCCTTTGCTTGCTCTGATGAGACATACTCCGTGTCAAACGGGTATTCTTCAGACCTAAAAATAGATGCAAATGTTGGGTGAGTTTTACGAACTCGGTGAGAAACCATCATCGATGGTTCACTCAAATCATGCATTACGCTCATGGCGTATAAAGACGATCGAAGAATAATCAATTACCATGAAGCGATCAATAACAATGTCCAAGAATGTGAAAACCATTCACATAATTCATGCCATTACAAAGCGGTACATGTCACGAGCGGTCATTTATGCGAATGCAATGCATATGTGACTCTTTCCGATTATTCAAGATTGCCCAAGTGCTCGATCGGTGTTCATGGGGGACGCGTCGTGATTTCTCCCTGGGCTCGAGGCGGTCGATCAAGATATGATGAGAGCTCAAGCTCTTATCAAGAAAATAGCAACTTGGGCACGTCCATTATCGATCATGCAATTATGCATGCGATGCGATATTCGATTCAAGAATGCGGTGTTTGGCTATAAAGCTCAGTGTAGTAGTAAGTCAATGATATGGCTATAAAGCTCAGTATAGCAGTGTTCAGTATGATGGCTATAAAGCCCAGTCTATCATTATCAGTATCATTCAGTACAATAAAATCATACAATACAATCCCATACATGTCAGTAGTCATGCAGTGATCATTCAATTCACTTTTGCACGTAATTCACATTAAGCATGTAAACAACCAGAAATTTGAGAAACCAACTAGGTTACTCACCTATTACTTCCGAGCTAATGCCGGGAAGTCTCTGTAACGTCGGTCAATCGACGCTCCAATTGGCCTCTATATGAATCAGAAAAAACACGAGTCACTAAATATGAAATTTGTGCTCATGATGATGATATATGCATGTTCATGAATTCCCGGCCCTAATCCTCCTTTTTTTCCATTATAAAAATTCATCAAAAATTCAGAAACCTATTGGCGCTGACGGTGCGCAATTCGGACCTCTATAGGTCCCCAATTAAATAAAACAGTGATTAAAAGTTCCGTCACCCGGGGCCACGTCAATTTCCCGTCTAAAAATTCCCAATTTCTTATAAAATGAAATTCAATATTCAATGAATCCGATGCCTCTAGAATCAGGTCAATCGGACGTCGGACGGAAAAGTTATTCACGAAAGAAATCAAAATTCAACAAGTAATATATATAAATATTGCCCTTATTTTTCTCTTTATTTTCTGATTTCCAACCAAACTTCCAACACCCATAACTCTTTCTACACATTTCTGAAAAATGCAAACTATACCTTGTTGGAAAGCTTATGAAAAGATCTACAATTCTCAAGAAGACCATAAAAATCAATTCCAACCCTAATGGTGTCAAATATCCCATCAAACCTTCTGCCTACTCAATTCCCATTAACACAGGGCAGTACATTGGCAATTTCATAACTCACTGATTCTTCAGTAATAAATTACCAAAAAAATATGTTCAATAAGTTCACATTGTCCTCAACAACTTTATGAACAATCCAAAATCAGATTCTATTTCTAAGCAAGTCAATTAATTCATTTAATGTTACTGTCCCTGCAATCCTTCAATTTGGGCAGTAACTTTTCAACAAGCATATCTCCCTATACACAAGTCAGTAAAATCAGAACTTTATATCCCTGTAAAGATAACATCTCAAACTTCAATTTTCATGAAGCACTCATCATCCAAATCGATCTCTAACAATTTCAAAACTGTTATGGAAGCTACTGTTATGATCAGCCATTCATAACCTAATGTAGGGTTCATTTTTGCAAAATCATAACTCCCAATTCTGACTTCTAAAAATTACAAACCATATATCAATTTCAAGGTAATCTCTTCCTCTACAACTTTTCAGAAGCTCACTCACACCAATTCAGTCCACATAAAATGTTAAAATTGCCTCCAATCAGTAAACTCACAAAATCACACTTAAGCTAGGTTTCATCCAAAATGCTCAAAACCAGTCATTAGTAATCAATTCATATCTCCCAATACACAATTCTAAAAATAACAATATCAGAAGAAATGGAAAGATAATTCAATATTCTACAACTTCCATGAAGACCATTTTCCTAATTCCATCTCAATTAATTCTGAAAATCAACAAAACTTAGATGTCATGGTTGCGGTTACTGTTTACAGGCAATGGAACAGTAACTTTCCATACAGAAATTGACCCTTCTATCATTGGAATTCAACAACAACTATTTCACACTAAATTGAAGCCAACATCCCAAAGTTTCAGTGGGCACAAACCTTGCCTCATTTGGATAACCACACAATGAGTTATGCTTAAATCAGTGTAATAGGTCAAAAACCAAATTTCCAGCTTTGGTACTAAACTTAACTTCTATCATTTTCAATGCCACTAACACATCACTAAGCATCCAAATGGGCACAAAATCAGTCCCTAAAACACTCATACATTCACTAGGAATATCCATCTCAATTTGGCAGCACTTACTTCATAAATTCCATGCAAGAGTAGTCATCAAGAATCAATCAAAACCAAGCTCAAAGCAATCTAAACCATATTCATTCACTAACCCTCATTCATACCTTACACAAGCATACTTTATCCAACAATTCAAACTCTAATTATGCATCATACATCATCTTTAATGCACCATAACACCAAATGAATGCATCTAATAACTATAATTCATGAAATACATAATGAAAACTTAACATAAACCTTACCTAGTCAAAGCTCCCATCTCCTCAATTCTCCAACTATCACAACTTCCTAGCTTCTCCCACTCATACACGACATCATCACTTGCAAAGGGAGGTAAGAGGGTTGCTTGCATACATGAGAGGAAGTGTTTAAAAGGTAGAAGAAAGGAGTGATTTAGCTAGAACCAAAAGAGAAAAATCGATGGAGAGAGGAACTTAAGTAGGTTTCGGATGATGATGGCTCAAGCAATAATTCAACCTTTTTTTTTCACTCCTTTATCATGAGTTGCTGACTTTACAAGGATGGGAATAAGAGAAAGTGGTAGGACACTTGGCAACTAATAAAGAAATGAAGAAAAGTCAAAAGATTTCATCACTTTAATCAATATATATCCACAATTTCGGTTCCAACAATATATATAAGGGTTCTCCCTTAGGTCCCACCAAAATAATAGTTCCAAATAATAGTAGAAAAATCAACCGGTTCGTCAATTGATGATTTTTCAGGTCCGGGAATTTCCCCGAATTATTTTTCTGAGAATTAATGAAATTCCCCAAAATTATAAAACATGTAACAGTGCACTCCAAATAATTTTTCAAACACGAAAATCACCTTTTCTAACACAAAAACACGTTTAGGCCATTCTGGCGATTTTGCGGCCGGAAAGTTTCTTCTAAAATTCCAGAAAATTCCTATAAATCCCAAAAAAATGTAAAACGCTCAATGGCGCACTCAGAATAATTTTTCAAATCCCATAACCACATTAATCACAATAAAATGCCGTTAGGCCCAATTACCGGGAATGTCATGAATGCATATACCGAAATTCCATGTACACAATGGATACTGTATCAATCCTATTATGCATGAAACAGTATTAATTATTCCTTATCAATCCCATCCTCGACAAATTTCCTATTTTACCGCTTCCGAGAAGGGGTGGGATATTACAATTCTCCCTCCTTATAAGAATTTCGTCCTCGAAATTCTCAATCAACGGTTCACTATGACCGTTATCACATGATTCTACATATCCTATACACCTTTCCACTTAATGATTCACTTTTCAAGTGATCACAAGAACTAACTCAAATTCGTGGTTCAGCTTACTAATTTGGCTCACTCATTATCACTTAGTACGAGAGATTTGATTCAACAAGACTATTAGTTGATCTAACCTCATTTTTCTTAGCTATCTCACTTGCCATTTCTAGAATTGTCACTACCTTTGGTTTCGATATTTGACTCGATTCAGATTTTCAACCTATTCACTTATCACATTTTATTCCTCTAATACCTTTTTCCCACAAAGGCCATATAGTCCAATTCAGATTCCATCGAGGACATCTCCATGTCTTTGGTACCTCCTTTAATCACGCCGTGACGATTTACATTCCTTTAATACAATCTGATGACATTTAATTCCAATCAAGAATAATGTTCCTTATGCAGTCATTTATTATATGCCATTCACTTTATTTCAAATTCGATTCTCGTAAGACAATTTACTATTCTATAGTGTTCACACACTTTATTCGGATATTCATTTTACTCTGTCTCATTTATCCGACCTGGTTCCACTTTAGCTAACCCATGCAGTTTTCCTAGGTCAACTTTCCTTTTTCTCACATATTTTAGTCTCAAATCCATTATGGTCTTTAACTCCCAAGAAAAATCATGCGATTAACAAGATATTCCTCCATGAATCAAAACTCTATAACACGACCATAATCAAACCTTTTTCCTATTGGACATTCAACCTATAAACACTTGAGCCAATAATCACTTCATTCTATACCTACAATTACTCAATTTCACTATTCAAATATGCTTACTAGAATGTCTAACTTTGACTGTTCCTTTCTTGTTCTAATACCTTTTATCGGCTACACATACTTCTTCTTCGACTTTTTTTTCACTATTGTTTTCCTCACTTTACTTTCTGCACTCTTAACCATTCTTATCACTAGATTTACAACTTCAATTTTCCGAAACACTTTACAATTACCCCCGATATGCTTGACATTCATTGAAAACCCCAATATCTTGTAATTGATCTGTTCATTAAAGCATTATCTGCTCACTAGTTGAGTTTAGTAGGTCAATTATCCGCTCATTTAAACATTGTCGATTTATACCGCTTCTTTCCTCAAATTAACCCAAAGTACCCTTTATAGGAATCTCTGATCTCCAAGGCTTTCATTCATGAGCATGACACCAATACCATTTATCAAAGTCAGTTCAACACGCACTGCCCACTCTTCCAGTGTATGTTTATCATCAGTATCAGATTTCCTCAATTAGTCCTATCGTTCTTTTTACTTTTCACTGTCACATTCTGTCCCTAATCACAGTTACTACCATTTGCTTACCTCGCATAAATCCCTATTAGGGTCTTATTGACTTTACCATACATCTTTTACCCTTTTCATTGAGTCCACAATTAGTGTATCTGCAATTTCTTTATGAAGGTGTCACTACATCACCTCATTGTCAGTTTCCCTTTTGAACCTCTTGTCTTCATTCATTTACTCTTTTCATTTTCTCTTCTCAACTGTTTTCATATCATTCATATCAACATATGTTAATACCTTGTCATCCATATTTAAACCTCCAAAATTTCCATTTCCATTTTATTTTAGTATCTCACTTCTCAATTCGGGACTCTTTTATTCTTCGCTTCAAATCTAGATTCCTCAACTGTTTTGCATCATAAATGGAGATCGATTCACTTCACATTGCAATAGGATCACCTCAAATTAAAATCTCACTCATGTTGGATTCTTTACATTTCTGTACATACAGTGCAGATAACCTCAGCAGTATGAGCTATGACCTAATTTCACCTTTAATTTTGTCCGTACTTCTATCCATTTGACCGTTCATCTTGATACCATCTTTATACGGTTCACGAAAGTCTCATCAATCAATTATTATCCCTAATTGCTTTTCAATCCTTCTTCACTATACGTACAATCTCAATTAGAACAATTTTATACCATAATTTAAATATCAGAACATTCCTTTCACAAAGGTTCCTTATGAAAGTCACTTAAATACTTTCTTTCACACTTATTCTGTAATCTATACCATAACATTCACTCCGGAAACCAATTTGTAACCCATACAATTCAGACTTCTTTAAGACTCCTTTCTGTTTATACCCATCCTCAATTAAATGACTGATACCAGAATCACTTTTCAGTTCCTCTCATACAGGCACACTCAGTCCACTTTTGTCTTACTTTAACCCATTAAGAACTTCACACTTATAATTACTCTAAACATTCACCGCTCATTTCCTCTATGATTTCCATATATCTGTCACATACATTTCATTAGTCACAATCAACATTACTGTCCAATAGATATCCCCAACAGTAAATCGACTTAAATGCGACAACTCTTTTCATATACCACTATTGTGGTTTCATTCATTTCAAGATC
Source organism: Erythroxylum novogranatense (assembly GCA_029891385.1). Taxonomy (NCBI): domain Eukaryota; kingdom Viridiplantae; phylum Streptophyta; class Magnoliopsida; order Malpighiales; family Erythroxylaceae; genus Erythroxylum; species Erythroxylum novogranatense. The sequence continues at coordinate 100,122,949 of CM057232.1, forward strand.
TTTATTTCATTCTCCCCGTATCATTAAACTGTATGACTCATTCCCATATCCGTTACGTGCAACTTGACCTTGTAAGGTCATATCAATTTAGCTTATCGACTTATGATCATTATTGTTATTTTTTTTCATTCTGCTTTTCTCGCTACTTATCTTCTATTTTCCTCAAACGCCTATGATCGGGTGTTCACAGTCCCCAATACCAGATAAAATCGTTGATATAACTCCATTTTATCTCTATCTATTTACTTACCCATTTACCATTTTATCTGTCTGTCTTTTTCCTTACGATTGTATTATACTGATTTCCAAACTCGTAGCACAATAGTCACATAATCATTTCAATTTCAAGCATATGCGGTCCAAATCCTAACCATTTCACGAATTCATTTCAGTTTATATGTCACTTTTAGCTCACTCTAATAGGCACTGGGCATCTTACTTTTTCGGTTCTTTTAGTTCGCAATAAACCGTTACAGCACTCTATTGAGCTTCTTTCCATCTCGCTATCATCATCTCGCTTATAATATTTATCGATCTCCAACTCGATTCTGTGAATCAAGATATGCCCGATCGACCATCTACATTTTACTCAATTCCAATATTTCCCTTTCATGACATATACAATGTAATCAGTAATTACCTAACCATCCCGGCTTTTAATTTCACTTAGATCTACTATAACCAATATGTTTCTAATGGACCTCTCCAAGTTCTCAACATCTTCCTTTTCGTCACCATAATATTGTCAATTTAATTCGAAATTTTAATTAGTCTAGGCCAACACGGTCATTCTCGCTATCACATACGAGGGTTTCTAACCCAAAGACAATATCATCCTTCTTATCCATTTTTCCTTTATCCTTTCCTAATTGATTATCCCCTTTTAGGGATTTACACTCTAATCCCGTCTCACTCTTCTCTCACTTAGTCACTTGACACTTATGCACCCGTAGGATTTATCCTCGTGCGACTCTGACTAGGGATCAGTTACCACGGTCTGCAACGACGCGACTCAAATGCATGCAACCTATGTTCCAAACTGTGCCCAGATACATTACGTACTACTGGGCTCTGATACCACCTAAATGTAACACCCCACTCTCGCAAGACCCGAACCCGATATCGTTGGTGATATCCGAGTCCGTGCCCCGCGAGAGTGGCGATTACATCACCGATTTAAATCTCAGTATATATTTTTTTTGAAGCCATTGATTCCACGTTAGCGCGGCAAACACAGTAAGTAAATAAAACCCGTGTTCAATATAAACCAGTTTCAGTTATTACAGTCATCCAGTAATAATTTACAATCAGTCAATGCAGTAAAATATTAAAACCACAATGGGCTCAGTAACAATACAAAGCCTTGTTATACAATGATTGCGGAACACAATTTACTAAGACACTAATGCAGACACGAACTGATCCCGACCAGTACCCTTTGCTTTACCTACACAAGAGACATACTCCGTGTCAAACGGGTATTCTTCAGACCTGAAAATAGATGCAAATGTTGGGTGAGTTTTATGAACTCGGTGAGAAACCATCATCGATGGTTCACTCAAATCATGCATTACGCCCATGGCGTAAAGACGATCGATAATAATCAATTACCGATGGCGATCAATAACAATGTCCATGAATGTAAAACCATTCACGAAATTCATGCCATTACAAAAGCGGTACATGTCACGAGCGGTCATTTATGCGAATGCAATGCATATGTGACTCTTTCCAGCTTATTCAAGATTGTGCCCAAGTGCTCGATCGGTGTTCGGTGGGGACGCGTGATTTTCCCCTCGGGCTCGAGGCGGTCGAGACAATATGAGAGCTCGAAGCTCTTATCAGTAAAATAGCAACTTGGGGCACGTCCATTATCTGATCATGCAATTATGCATGCAGTGCAGTATTCAGTAAATGTGCAGTGTTTGGCTATAAAGCCCAGTATAGCAGTAAGTCAATGATATGGCTATAAAGCTCAGTATAGCAGTGTTTAGTATGATGGCTATAAAGCCCAGTCTATCATTATCAGTATCATTCAGTACAATAAAATCATACAATATAATCCCATACATGCCAGTAGTCATGCAGTGATCATTCAATTCACTTTTGCACGTAATTCACATTAAGCATGTAAACAACCAGAAATTTGAGAAACCAACTAGGTTACTCACCTATTACTTCCAAGCTAATGCCGGGAAGTCTCTGTGACGTCGGTCAATCGACGCTCCAATTGGCCTCTATATGAATAGAAAAAACACGAGTCACTAAATATGAAATTTGTGCTCATGATGATGATATATGCATGTTCATGAATTCCCGGCCCTAATCCCCCTTTTTTTCCATTATAAAAATTCATCAAAAATTCAGAAACCTATTGGCGCTGACAGTGCGCAATTCGAACCTCTATAGGTCCCCAATTAAATAAAACAGTGATTAAAAGTTCCGTCACCCGGGGCCACGTCAATTTCCCGTCTAAAAATTCCCAATTTCTTATAAAATGAAATTCAATATTCAATGAATCCGATGCCTCTAGAATCAGGTCAATCGGACGTCGGACGGAAAAGTTATTCACGAAAGAAATCAAAATTCAACAAGTAATATATATAAATATTGCCCTTATTTTTCCCTTTATTTTCTGATTTCCAACCAAACTTCCAACACCCATAACTCTTTCTACACATTTCTGAAAAATGCAAACTATACCTTGTTGGAAAGCTTATGAAAAGCTCTACAATTCTCAAGAAGACCATAAAAATCAATTCCAACCATAAGGGTGTCAAATATCCCATCAAACCTTCTGCCTACTCAATTCCCATTAACACAGGGCAGTACATTGGCAATTTCATAACTCACTGATTCTTCAGTAATAAATTACCAAAAAAATATTTTCAATAAGTTCACATTGTCCTCAAAAACTTTCATGAACAATCCAAAATCAGATTCTATTTCTAAGCAAGTCAATTAATTCATTTAATGTTACTGTCCCTGCAATCCTTCAATTTGGGCAGTAACCTTACAACAAGCATATCTCCCTATACACAAGTCAGTAAAATCAGAACTTTATATCCCTGTAAAGATAACATCTCAAACTTCAATTTTCATGAAGCACTTATCATCCAAATCGATCTCTAACAATTTCAAAACTGTTATGGAATCTACTGTTATGATCAGCCATTCATAACCTAATGTAGGGTTCATTTTTGCAAAATCATAACTCCCAATTCTGACTTCTAAAAATTACAAACCATATATCAATTTCAAGGTAATCTCTTCCTCTACAACCTTTCAGAAGCTCACTCACACCAATTCAGTCCACATAAAATGTTAAAATTGCCTCCAATCAGTAAACTCACAAAATCACACTTAAGCTAGGTTTCATCCAAAATGCTCAAAACCAGTCATTAGTAATCAATTCATATCTCCCAATACACAATTCTAAAAATAACAAGATCAGAAGAAATGGAAAGATAATTCAATATTCTACAACTTCCATGAAGACCATTTTCCCTAATTCCATCTCAATTAATTCTGAAAAATCAACAAAACTTAGATGTCATGGTTGCGGTTACTGTTTACAGGCAATGGAACAGTAACTTTCCATACAGAAATTGACCCTTATATCATTGGAATTCAACAACAACTATTTCACACTAAATTGAAGCCAACATCCCAAAGTTTCAGTGGGCACAAACCTTGCCTCATTTGTATAACTACACAATGAGTTATGCTTAAATCAGTGTAATAGGTCAAAAACCAAATTTCCAGCTTTGGTACTAAACTTAACTTCTATCATTTTCAATGCCACTAACACATCACTAAGCATCCAAATGGGCACAAAATCAGTCCCTAAAACACTCATACATTCACTAGGAATATCCATCTCAATTTGGCAGCACTTACTTCATAAATTCCATGCAAGAGTAGTCATCAAGAATCAATCAAAACCAAGCTCAAAGCAATCTAAACCATATTCATTCACTAACCCTCATTCATACCTTACACAAGCATACTTTATCCAACAATTCAAACTCTAATTATGCATCATACATCATCTTTAATGCACCATAACACCAAATGAATACATCTAATAACTATAATTCATGAAATACATAATGAAAACTTAACATAAACCTTACCTAGTCAAAGCTCCCATCTCCTTAATTCTCCAACTATCACAACTTCCTAGCTTCTCCCACTCATACACGACATCATCACTTGCAAAGGGAGGTAAGAGGGTTGCTTGCATACATGAGAGGAACTGTTTAAAAGGTAGAAGAAAGGAGTGATTTAGCTAGAACCAAAAGAGAAAAATCGATGGAGAGAGGAACTCAAGTAGGTTTCGGATGATGATGGCTCAAGCAATAATTCAACCTTTTTTTTCACTCCTTTATCATGAGTTGCCGACTTTACAAGGATGGGAATAAGACAAAGTGGTAGGACACTTGGCAACTAATAAAGAAATGAAGAAAAGTCAAAAGATTTCATCACTTTAATCAATATATATCCACAATTTCGGTTCCAACAATATATATAAGGGTTCTCCCTTAGGTCCCACCAAAATAATAGTTCCAAATAATAGTAGAAAAATCAACCGGTTCGTCAATTGACGATTTTTCCGATCCGGGAATTTCCCCGAATTATTTTTCTGAGAATTAATGAAATTCCCCAAAATTATAAAACATGTAACAGTGCACTCCAAATAATTTTTCAAACACGAAAATCTCCTTTTCTAACACAAAAACACGTTTAGGCCAGTTATCGGCGATTTTGCCGGCCCGGAAAGTTTCTTCAGAAAATTCCAGAAAAATTCCTATAAATCCCAAAAAAATGTAAAACGCTCAATGGCGCACTCAGAATAATTTTTCAAATCCCATAACCACGTTAATCACAATAAAATGCCGTTAGGCCCAATTACCGGGAATGTCATGAATGCATATACCGAAATTCCATGTACACAATGGATACTGTGTATCAATCCTATTATGCATGAACAGTATTAATTATTCCTTATCAATCCCATCCTACGAAAAATTTCCTATTTTACCCTTCCAGGAAGGGGTGGGATGTTACACACCCCGTGGAAACAGAAGTGGGTATTGAAGCGGGTCGTAGCATGCATAATAAGATCGAATTCTATAGCTCGGACCTGAGTGACTGTAGACTTGGATATGAGGAGATTTATCATGGTGTTCATCATCGATTTCATCCATATAAGCATTACTTGTGATGCGATAGAAGGATTATGTGGCTACCGATCAAGACCCGGATAACATCTCACAACAATTTTGTGATTTTCAAGGGAAGGAATATCTTTAAGATGGCGAAAGAACCTAGCATAAGGGTTATCTTTAAGAATTGTCATAATCAGCTTCAATGTACTTTCACGAAGTTTATCAGAACTGCTCACCCTTTGTTGTAGTTCTTCATTGGTATCAAAGAAATAAAGTTGGATTCCAGATACTTTATTGCTTGTCGGCACTAAACTGTCAAGGAAATGGTAAACTTGTCCTTGAACACGGAATGTATAAACTCCCATTGTGTTTTTTGTCAGGTCACGATCATATCTGGCTCCATAGAAAGTGAAAACTACATTGTTATTGTATGTATGAACATTCTTTCTGAAATGTTCGGATTCTTCGTCGCTATTTAGAAACAAAGACTTTAAAGCATAAGGCATCTGAGGAGCAACAATAGAAATTTGTCCGGACGAGCAACAAAACGATGGAGGTTCAAGGTAAAATCGTTTTGCGTTATATATGACAATCTGAATGAATGGAGCCGTTCAGTTCAACTGTAAATTCTGCAAGGATGTTAATGTTGAAGGAAATGTGCGATGATTTATCCCTTGAAATTTATAAAAAGGACATTATCATTATGTGCACTAGTTAGGTTGGAAATAGTTTCAATATAGCGAAAAAAAAGGTACCTTCATTTATGTGATCAGCATGGATATCAATACATCGGTTACGTATTTGATGATAAGAGGGTTCATGACTCGGAAGTTGACTAGTGGAAGGTTCGATATTAATGAAAGAATCCTTCTGCTGAGGAGTAATTCTTTGCTAAAGTGTTGATGAAGTGGAAGTTGTGTTTTTTGCAGCTCGATTTTCTCTAAGTCGTCGCAACAATTCTTGTTTTTTTTTTCATTTGGCATTTCAGCATATTTTTGACGTCTTTTAGCATTTCTATCCATATGTAAATACCTGAGGAATCGACATAAAATGAACGTCTTTGATCTATCCATTCATGATGTTCGTTAAAAATGAATTGTCGATATATATATATATATACGAGGCCTACATATATTGATATATATATGTATATATACATATATATATATATATATATCTATATAGTTATATCGATATATATATAGAAATAATAAAATTGAATATATATTATAAATCGTATCACAGTAAACATGTAAAAAAAACATTTCGTTTATGATCTAACGAACAATATGTCGAACAAACATGATTATAAACCATTTACATAACTATAGCAGAATTTATAAAAAAAAAAATTGTTTCATTTAACTACACATACCTTACTACACGAAGAATGCAGCAGAGAATAAGCAGGAGACCTATAAAAAATGGAGTATACATGCAGTCAGAACGTAGAAAGGAGAATTTGCTCTATTCAGGTTAATAAATAACAATAGCTGAATTTTTACAATAAATTTATTTGACCTAAGCATATATACCTTAGTACTCGAAGAATGCAGCAGAGAATAAGCACGGGGCCTTACAAAAATGGAGTATAAATGCAGTCAGAATCTAGAACGAAGAATTTGATAAGTAAAAGAAAAGGGTAGTTGAGAGAAGTAAAGTTTGGGTGGAGAAAATGTTTCAGCGGTTGGGGTAGATTTGCTTTAAGGGTTAAGACAGGAGAACAGGTAAGAAGTTAGAATATAAAGGTATCAGTGGAGTGCGTGCGAGAGATCAAATTTCGTTGTAGGTTATTTTGATGCCAAAGAAATGGCCCTTGAATGATTGATTGATAAACGAATGCAAAAAGGCAAGCTTTGGAAGAAGAGGAAATGATTGTAGAAGGTGAACCTGTCAGGAAGAAGAGTAAAGGCAAACAATGATAGTAATTTCCGAAGAAGAGAAAATAATTGTAGAAGGTCAACCTGTCCAGAGTAGCACGTGTATAATAATTTTATCACCTATGAATTGAAACGTCGATCTCTACTCTGGTGCTCTTCTTCTCTAATTATGTTCATGTTTGATTACTTCTTTAATACGTTTTTGGCAGGAATCGACATTATTATACCAGTTAAAAGATTATTCCATACAAGAAAAAAAGGTCTGAATGTTTGGTTCATACATTTTGGGGGTTAGCGTGTCTTTCTTTGCCACAAGTAAAAAATTATGATGGTCTCACCTATGAATTAAAACGTCAATCTCTGTTCTGGGGTTTACTTCTGCAATACGCTATTGCCAGTGTTTGACATTATACCTATTAATAGAAATGTCAATCTACCTGACAGAAGAAATATGTACAGTTAAAAAGGAGGAGATTGTTAAGTCAAAACGACCTTACATAAATGATTTTGATGAAGTACAAATAATGATGAAAAAGGAGACGATGAAAAGAAGACGGAAGTTGAAAAGCAAAGGCAAGTTGAAAAGCAGATGGAAGCAAAACCTGACAGAAGCAAAAGCAGACGAAAGCAAAAGCAGACGAAAGTTGTGTAAAAGTAGATGGGAGTAAAAGCAGACGATGGAAAGCAGACGAAAGAAGACCACGTGTGAATTAAGAATCAGTTTGAGTTAGTTACAAAACTCAATTGAATAACCGGTTCTTTCAACATTCAAGCAATCTCTGTTCTGGTCATCTTCTTCTTGCGAAAAACAAAAAATGATTGTAGAAGGTCAACCTGTCAGGAAGAAGAGTAAAGGGAAGCAATGACATTAATTTCCAAAGAAGAGAAAATAATTATAGAAGGTCAACCTGTCAGGAGTAACACGATAGAAATCTATCACCTATGAATTGAAACGTTAATCTCTGTTCTCGTCCTCTTCTTCTCTTTGCACTCCTCATGTTTGCTTATTTCTGGAATACGTTAACGTATGAATTGAAACGTCAATCTCTGTTCTGGTCTACTTCTGCAATACGCTATTGGGAGTGTTTGACATTATTATAGCGGCTAGAAGATTGTACCTATTAATTAAAAACTCAATGTACGTGACAATAAAAATCTGTGCAGTTAAAAAGGACGAGATTGTTAAGTCAAAACGACTCGACATCAATGATTTTGATGAAGTACAAATAATGATGAAAAGCGCATTTATGAAAAGCAGATGAAGAAAACAGATTTAACGTATTGAAAAGCATGTTAAGTCAAAATGACTTGAGATATATGATTTTAATGAATAACAGACGAATAAAAACAGACGAAGTACAAAAACACACGAAGTAGAAAAACAGACGGAGAATGCAAAAGCATAAATAATACGTTGACTTCAACTCTTATTTATAACCTTCGTGTTCAACTGCTTCTTCAATCTTGCTTCTTGAACCTTGAAACAAGCAGTTATTTAGTTAAGTTCTATCTTTTGCTTTTGCTTCCGTCTTCTTTTGCTTTCGTCTGCTTTTCAACTTGCGTCTGTTTTTTTCGTTCATCTACTTGTCACATTTCGTCTGCTTTTCAAGTTCCCGTAAATATGAATTTATTGTCCTAAAAATATTGGCCTTTGGTTTTGATTTTATGATATATTTAACCATGTTGAGATTTCGTCTGATTTTCCTGAACCGTTCTTCACTTAATGGTTTAGCGAAGATGTCCGCCCATTGATACTCTATTTCAACGAACTGTCCATTTATGAGAACACATTAGAAATGCATGACTTAATGGAAGAAATGGGAAAGGAAGTTGTACGTCAAGAATCTAGATATCCCAATACACGTAGTAGATTATGGGATCGAAAAGATGTCTTTAAAGTACTTGCAGAGGACAAGGTAAAATTAGTCACTTACTTTCTATATGAGATTTTTAAGTTGTGTATTGATATTATGTTAAGAAAAATATATATTGCAAAACTTTGAACTTATGGTTTTCAAATAAGGATATTTTAAACATACCTTCAATTATTATAATATAATTTTGAAAATCATTTTAACTTTCTTTTTACTAAAAGCAATATTTGATTGTTATTTGTTAGGGAGCGGAAGCGATGGAAAGCATAAGAGGACAAGGTAAAATTAGTCACTTACTTTCTATATGAGATTTTAAGTTGTGTATTGATATTATGTTAAGAAAATATATATTGCAAAACTTTGAACTTATGGTTTTCAAATAAGGATATTTTAAACATACCTTCAATTATTATAATATAATTTTGAAATCATTTTAACTTTCTTTTTACTAAAAGAAATATTTGATTGTTATTTTTAGGGAGCGAAGCGTGAAAGCATAAGGTTGGATGTGTCCAAAATACAGGAGATAGACTTAAATGCAGAAGTGGATAGATGGCCATGGTTATTCGTTAGGGGATGTAGCCTTGTTCAAGTTCAATTTAGATGAACATGGAAGTACAGAAATCCTGAAGTGCGGCATCACTCCATTATATTCCTAATATCAGGATCAATTATATTAAGCATTCAAGTTTCCTACTTCAGTGTCCATTATGTTTTATAGCAAATTTGATGTAGTTCGTCACAGCTCGTTACTTCTCTCACAAGGTATTTGAACTTCATCGCTTTTACGATTAAATGCCTTTTGTGCTTCGTACTGTTTTTGTTCAGATAAATGCGCTTTTAAATGCATCTTTATGTCTTCGTCTGACTTTTGTATTCTCCGTCTATATTGTTAACTTCGTCTACTTTTTCAACTCTGTTTATATTTTAAACTTCGTCTACTTTTTCAACTCCGTCTATATTTATAACTTCATCAACTTTTTCAACTCCATCTATTTTTAACTTCGTCTACTTTCTCAACTTCGTCTGTTTTTCTCTTCTTCGTCTGTCTTTTCAACTTCGTCTGTTATTCATCAAAATCATATATGTAAAGTCATTTGACTTAACAAGTAAGACAATCAAAATAAGACGCTGAAAAATAGCACGGTTTATATATCTTGATTACCATATTATGCTATCTAATATTACTATTCTTGAAATCGCAAGATGATAAATCTCCTCATATCCAAATCGCACTACGCCTTCAAAACTTTACAAAGTCAGAGGCCATCCGCTCACAACCTAAAGAGGTATCTTATAGAAAAAGAGACTTCAAAGTGTTACCCAAAAACTTATTCACGCATTATGAACGAGTACAAGAAAGATCAATTGTTATCATCTCACTTTCACTTCGTCTTTACTCTTAATCTTAACTTTCAAAGAAGTGAAACGATCAAAGTAAGACAATGAAAAGCAGACGAAAGAAGAAAAACAGACAGAAGTCGATAAGCAGACGAAAGCAAAAGCAAACGCAAGCTGAAAAACAGAGGAAAGTAGAAAAACAGACGAAGTTGAACCAAAGTAGCACGATAAAAGTTAGACAAAGCGAAAGTAAGACGATGTCGAAGTAAGACGATGAAATAAAGACGTTGAAAAATAGCACGGTTTATATGTGCGATACCATATTATGCTATCTAATATTACAATTCTTGAAATGGCGACATGATAAATCTGCTCATATGATGTTTCATCTAGACGAAAGTTATCCAAAAGCAGAGGGGAGGAAAAGCAGACGATGGAAAGCAGACGAAAGCAAATCACCTCCGAATTAAGAAGCGAGACGATAGAAAAAGCAAATCAGCTCCCAATTAAGAAGCGAGACCATAGAAGTGAGACGATAGAAGTGAAACGATCAAATTCAGATATTGAAAAGTGAAAAGCAGATTGAAGTAAGACATAAAGCAGAAAAAAGACACATAAAACTTTACAAAGCGACGTCACATTCTTGAAAAATAGCACGAAGCAATATGTGCAGTTACTAAATTATTCAAATCTGCACTACGTCTTCTAAAACTTTATGACTACAAGAAACTCCTTGTCAACGCATTTACAATCTTCCTATTGCATCACAAGTAATGCTATATGGATGTAAACCGACGATGAATCTGCTCATATCCAAGTCCAGACTACGCCTTTTTGTTCCTGCATCCTTTTCAAATTAAAGTAGATGATTCTGGTGATAATCCCGAAACCTCTGCTTTGAGGAGTTCCTTTCGACATGAGAAAATATATGTATAAGGAAAGAGGATGTTGGTGGTGAAGTAGCGACTTTGCAATTTATGATAAATCTCCTCATATCCAAGTCTGCACTACGCCTTCTTTGTTTGAGGCACTCTTTTTCAGAAGTCTCCACTACGTCTTCTTTATTCGAGCCATCCTTTTTCAGGATGGCAACAGTCAACAGCAACAACAACGAAACTCGGAAAATATCTGTACACACGAAAACAAAAAAAAAACTTAAAGAAGATTTACAAGTAAAGAACAACTGGAAACCGAGATGATGCGGTTACAACATCCGACGTCCAGTTGGTCAACAACCTTATGGTAGGTTCACGTGCTAGATTCATGTCGAAACCACTGATACTCTCTCGACACCAACAACAGCTACGACAACCACAGCTGGAATGGAAAAAGCAGAGAAAGGCAATGGCAGAGAGAAAAAACAAAGACAGAGAAAGGAGACAACATGGATCTATTCCGTGATCGTCCATCCCATTCGCTCTTTAAGTAGTCACAAGCGCGGCCGCCTAACAAACTATTGCATCAAAAGATTGGGTCAGAAGATTGCGCGCAAAAGAGGAAATATTTGGGTCAGAAGATTGCGTGTATATCGCGCGAAGACACAAGATTCAATAAATAGAAATAAAGAAATATAAGCCGCTGGATTAAATGGACGATAGGGATCTATTCTGTGGTCGTCCATCCGGTCGCTCTTAGTATATATACTTAATGAGAACGGGATTCTTTGTTAGACTTTTTTATTACCTATGCCACTTAAAGATTTGAGTCCAAGAAAACAACTCAAGATAATGGTTATTGGGTATTATAGACTGAATTTCAAATAGATCAAAGACCATTTCCCTCTCTCTTCTATTTACCAAAGGACAATCAATCAAATCAACATCACGACAAGCAATCATGGATACGGATATGCAAACAATAATTCGATCCGATAAATGTTTTACAATTAGTATCAGAGTCACGGTATTGCATAATTTATATTCTACTGTGTATCGTTTATGTATGATTGTGTTTTTTTCGTTTTGATGTATTATGTATTTGATAGAGAAAAATTGCACGTTTTGATGCTTTTCGGTTTAATGTTCATAACACTGTCACTGTTTAACCGATTAAAGGATGAATAATAACGTAATAATCTTGAACTATTATTCTTGAGAAAGAACCGAGAGCAAATTGCTTCATGTTTATATGAGTTATATGATTGTGAATATTATTTACGAATATGAAACTGGATTGTTTTAAAGTTTCAGAATAGCATATAAACTTTCAGTGATGATTGATTGTTTACAAGTGTCCGAATAGAATATGCATTTTCGGTGATAGTTTGTATTGTGTATGGGTTCTGTGTGTGTTCTACAATAAACGAAAATCAAAACGAAAGTCTATTCTAGGAATTTTTGTTATGGTTTAGAGTCAGAATCATATACGGTAGAGAGAATACAATAATGGTTACATTGATCCTCCATGAATGCTCTTGGTAAGGCTTCGGATGTTTTGTGGTATAAAGAGAAAGAGAAATCTAAAGCATCGTAGGAAAAGAAAGAAGAGTTATTTAAAAAAAACCAGAAGCGCCGAAGGAAGACGATGAACAGAATCGCCAGACGATGCTGCTGAGGTATTGCACGCTAGACGCAGCCCGCAGGCTTCCAAGCACTGGCACGTGCAGACCCATAAATGAGTTTCTGGGCTTATTTTTTGTTGATTTTGGGCCCCAATGGTTATATTGGGTTAAATAATATTTATGGCCCAATGATAATAGATTATTTAACTCATAATTGATTTATACATAATATAATTTTGAAAATTAGTGCCATATTATATATTTCTTTGGTACTTGGAATATTTTATATTATGTCATAGTTGGAATTAAATTTTCCTAGCATATGTTGAATATAATACATGACATTATGGACATTTATAATAGTTTATTTGTCACCAAAGTGACCAAACTAATTATATTAACTTTTGTCATGTATGATAATTATCCAATTAAATGTTTATTGCATAGAAAGCTTGTTAGTCACCAAAGTGGCCTAGCTTGAAAATTTTAAGCATTTAATTGTGATTTATTTCAATTATTCAATATGATATGATGCAAAAATGACATAAACGTTGAATTGAACAATTGAGATTATTAATTATAACGCTAGGAGGTCACCCAAAGGTGGACCATTGCATATAATTTGTTGGACCCCGATTTTTGGGTGAAAATAAGAAATATTCAAAAGTGGATGAGTTAATTGAAATTAAGTTGAAAAATCAAGAAATAAAGAGAGAAAGTGTGATAATATGAAGAATTGTGAAAAGTTTGACTTTTTGGCCATTGAGAGTTGACTTTTGAATTAGGCAAAATTTGATAAAATGATCTACATGAAACTTGCAGATTATGTTAAGAGCTTTCTGTAGCCATAAAGTTTGCAATTTTTCGATATCGGGAGTGGAAGTTATGATCAGTCAAAGTTTATGTGTGATAGGGTTGACTTTGACTTTTATATGGCTAAAACTTTGACTGAAAAATTTACCTAGTTAAAGGTTAATTTAGCCTTGGAGTTATCATGAAAGTTGAAGATTGTGATTTGATCTTTATTTTGATATAAAGTATGCAATTTTTCGATCAAGGAATAATATGCTATGATTTTTACAAGTTTTTGTTATAATTTTAGCATGATTATTAGAGGTCAGAAGTTTTGATTGAAAAATGGACTTCCTTAGAGGTCAAATTGATTTTTATGTCCTTCATGGAAGTTGTAGAGCTTCCTTCAAGCTTTCTATAGAGACCAAATTTGTCATATTTGGAGTTCGAGATTAAGAGTTATGAATTTTGGAAGTTTCGGATTTTCATGTGGAAAAAAATAAAAAAAATAAAAAAATAAATTTGGTTCAAGCGCTCCCTCGTGAGGGCGAGCGACTCGCCCTGCGAGCGCCCTCGCGGAGGCCAGGCCCTTGCCAGGGCGAGCGGCTCGTCCTGCGAGTGCCCATGAGGGCGAGGCGCCATGAGGCAAGCGCGCTCGCCTAACGCTGGGCATTTTCACGATCTTGGCGTCGTTCTGTTTCTTCACGCAACGTCGTTTTGCCCTTCGCCCCTTCAGTACGCCCGCGTTTCGACTCCGCACGGCTCCTTTTTGGAACTCCTCCATGCGACGCCGTTTTGATTTTCTTGTTTATTTTTCCCTCCAATCCGACCTTTGTTCACTATTTTGCTTATATCTTTTCCGTTCGACATCCGATTGAGTTGATTCTTGAAGCGTTGGATTCCTAAGACAATTCCCTACATCTTCATGGGAAATGTGTAATTTTATGAGATTAAATTAATGGTGATTAATTTAATCAAAGTGAGTTGATTAATTTTTTGAACATGGTTCAATATTTTGCAAAATTCGGGATCTGTGGTGATTCGATTAAAGTGATTCTTAAGGCAAAATAAAATTAAGACATGGAGCTACAAATCATATGGAGAAACTAAATTTCAATTTTTCCCCTAAGATTTTCAATTTATGAATGGAAGTTCGGATTAGTGTGCAGTTTTTGGGTTAGGAATATCTGAAAGTATTTTGAGCATAACTTTTGCTCTGGAAATCGAAATGAGGTGATTCTTAATTTGAATTAAACTAGAGAAATAGAGATAAAATTGTTATGAAGACATTGAATGTCAAATTTGGGATTAATAATGTGAATTTCGAGATGGAAATAATCGTACATGAAAAATGTGTTAGAATATGGCCTCTTAACACATAAGGTGATGTCGTTTTAAGCAATATAAAGCCACGAAGTTGGCTGGAAAATGAGAGGAAAGGAAAGAAAATAAGAAGAAGAAGAAAGATGGAGAAGTTTCGGCCATGGAGAAAAATGAAAGAGAAAGTTAAGTTTCGATTTTTCTACTTGATTCTTAGGGATCTTGAGGTTGTACCAAGAGAGAAAAAGATGGAGGAGCATAAGAGCTTCCTTCCAAGCCAAGAAAAGTCAGATTTCAGTGAAGAATGAGGTAATTTTAAATTGGAAGAACAAAGGAAGCGTTGGTCAAATTGATGATCGAGACGAGTTCCTAGCATCATTTCGAGGTGGGTAGCATATTTATATTTTGATTTGTAAGCTATATATAAAGTTTCAAAAATTAAAGAAAGCAAAAATTAGATTTTTGATAAATTATTGTTGTTATAAATGTTTGAAAAATTGGTTTTTCGGAATAAATTTTATGAAAATGCAAAGTTTATGAAATCCGTTGTGTTTAAATTATTTGAATGATGTGAGAATGATATTTTGAATAAGTTTGAATTATAATTGAAAGAAATTATTGCATTCATTGTTATGACTTTGATTTATATGTGAATTGATTGATTGAAGTGATTGAATTGTATGCATTATGTGAATGTGTAAAAATAAAGTTTCAAAATGTGCCTTAGGGCAGTTTGATTAGTATGTGTGAAAAGTAAGATTTTTGAAAAGTGTCGTCGGGCAATCCGATCTTTCGTTTTCGCTTATGTGTTATGTGGGTTTGGTCAGTCCTTACGTGAGTCGATTACTTTATCTCTATTCGCTTATAGCCTTCTCTGGCTGCCCGTTAGTGTACGTAGCTCGATTTCGGACTCCTTTCACTTGTTATAATTGGACCGCCATGCGAGAAAGTATAATACGTTTGTTTACTACCTGAAGACCGCTATGAGAATGTGCGATATGTTCTGCTTGGACCGAACCAGATCATTTTAATACGTTTTATGTGTTTGATTTGTGATTTTTGTGATTTGTGTTTTTATGTTATTGCATTCATGTTTATGAAAAAAAATGGAAAGTTTGAAAATGTTTGAGGAAAATGTTTGAAAAGTTGAAATGTTTGAAAAGATGCAAAGTTTGAAAAATAAGCCTTATGGAAAAAGTTTATAAAAAAAATATTTTTTGCTTATTTTTCAATTTTTAAATATGTTATCCACGAGCTATTTCAGCTCACCCCCCTTTCATCCCCATCTCCAGGTTTTCAAGCAGGAGATTGGATGAAAGAAAGATCAGTCATCTATCTGATTTATGTCTCTTTTGTAATTCGTATTCTTTGGATTTGAGTATTTGGTTTGCAAATGGTTTGAAACGCCATTAAGGATTTGTAAGCACCTAATTGGTGATATGTATAAATTAATGAAATTGTATCAAGATTGGATTTATGGATTTAGATTTGTGTATGGTTTATGGATTTGTTTATGAAGAATGTAAGAGATTGTATTGGATTTGAGATATGGATAATGAGATTGTTTGGGTTGACTGATTGAGAACTATGGAAGTGTTTAGAAATAGGTTTGCGTTTGCCTATGCTGAGATCTCGGACGGAGGGTCCGGTTGATTCTGATAATTGTATGATTGATTGGAAATTTAGAAGTGTGTTTTGAAACACTTTGCAGGTTTGGGTTTGGTCACGTGCAGCCGTTATGCTGTCGAAATTTCGGTAAAAATTAATATAAAAATGAGTTTTGGGATTTATACGAATGTATAAGAAAGTGTGTATGAATTGAGAATTTGATTAAGGATAATTTCCAAGACAAGGGAAATTGTAGGGATTTGCATAAGTTTGAATATAGATGAGTATAAGAAAAAGAAAAAAAAATTATACTGGATTTCGGATCGTTTTAGTCTAGGTTTCCAACGCGATCGTTTGTTCTCTATGATTTGTTCTTGGATGTCGGACAGCTTTGTGTCACTTTTGTATGCGATTTTGCTTTTGTTTTTTGTTTCACTGTGTAATTCGATAAGTATTCCACTTTCGCTTTGTTTGTCGTTATCGAATTCAATTTATCCAATTTGAATTCGTCTCGTTCTTCATATCCGTTCCTATTTTCCTGTTGGGATTCGGTTTCCGGATCGGATCCCAATATAATTAATGACATTAAAGGGACTTTATCAACATATTTAGTTAACATGATTGTATATCTAAAGATAACATGCATATTGACTGTAATATGCTTGATTGTCCATAATAGTATTATATATGCATCATAATAGGTTACTTATGTGTATTTACATTTCACCCAAAGGAGAATTTAAATGTATAATTAATGTTTATTAGTTAGTTTGAATCCATAGGTTTACTCAAAGCATTAATGTGAACTATATGTTGTATGTGCAACATCTACTAGTTTGTTCGCCTTAGGCAATGGCTTGACTAAGTTCAATAGTCTGAACTATGGGGATTGGTCCGAACAAATCCAGCTCCAACTGGGTGTGATGGATTTGGACTTAGCCATAGTTTCAGATGTAAGGCCTGTAGCCATAACTGAGACTAGTTCTGAAGCTGACAAGTCTTATTATGAGGCTTGGGAACGGTCAAACAGGCTGAGCTTGAATTTAATGCGAATGGCGATCGCAGACAATGTTAAGCCATCAATGCCTAAAACGGACAATGCAAAGGAGTTCATGTTGAAGCTTAAAGAATACTCCCAATCTAATATAGCTGACAAGTCCATAGTAGGGACTTTAATGAGTGAGCTAACGACCAAAAAGTTTGAATGGTCACAGCCCATTCACGATCATATAACTCACATGTCAAACCTAGCTACAAAGTTGAAATCTATGGGTATGGATGTGAGTGAGTCCTTTCTGGTACAATTTATAATCAACTCACTTCCTCTAGAATTTGACTAGTTCCAAGTGAATTATAACACTATTAAAGAAAAATGGAATCTTCAAGAAATTAAGGTCATGTTATTTCAGGAGGAAGGGAGATTGAAGAAAATAAAGGACCACTCTGTTCATCTCACATTTCATCAAGGTGCTAGTAGCAGCAAGAATAAACCACGACAGAAAGGCAAAAATAAGGACAAAGCTCTCAACAAAGTTAATGAGGGTCGAATCAAGAAAAATAAGCGATGCCACTTCTGTAAGAAGCCTGGTCACTTTCAGAAAGATTGTCCGAAAAGAAAGGCTTGGTTCAAAAAGAAAGGTATATACTATGTCTCAGTATGTTTTGAATCAAATCTTATTGATGTGCCTAAAAATACTTGGTGGTTAGATTCTGGTGCAACTATTCATGTGTCACATGTTAAACAGGGATTCCTTTCAATCCAGATCATAAACATAACTGAAAAGTTCTTGTATATGGGGAACAGAATGAAGGCACAGATAGAGGACATTGGGACGTACAGATTGTTCTTAGATATTGGGTGTTACCTAGATCTAGAAAAGTGTCTCTATGTTCCTGAATGTGCTAGAAATTTAGTTTCTGTTGCAAAATTGGATGATGTAGGATTTCAATTTAAGATTGGAAATAATGTTTTTTCATTGTATAAACATAAGTACTATTATGGTTATGGTATATTAATTGATTGTTTATATCGTTTCAATATTGATGTTGATTTTGCTGAATCTCTGTTTCATGTTGACCAAATTATAGGAAATAAATGTAGTACATATAATGAATGTTCTACTTTTTGTGCCATAAAAGATTAGGTCATATATCCAAAGAAAGGGTACAGAGGTTAGTGAAAAATGACATCTTACCTCCATTGTATTTTATTGACTGGGATATATGTGTGGATTGCATTAAAGGCAAGCAAACCAAATATATATTAAAGCATCCAACCACAAGAAGTAACACATTACTTGAATTAATACACACTGACATCTGTGGTCCTTTCGACGTTCTTTCTTGAAGCGGCAAAAAATATTTCATTACCTTTATTGATGACTTTTCACAATATGGATATATTTATCTGCTACATGAGAAGTCTCAGTCTGTGGACATCCTAGAGCTGTTCATGAATGAGATAGAAAGGCAGTTAGATAGAAAAGTAAAAATAGTGAGGTCTGATAGAGGTGGTGAATATTACGGAAAGTTTGATGAAAGTGGACAATATCCAGGTCCATTTGCAAAGTTTCTTGCTAGTCGAGGCATATGTGCATTGTAACATCCCGTTACCGATGTGATGGGCATATCGGTAATTTGGGTGGATTGAGCGGTGAGTGCATTCATAATTGAATTGCACGTATAGTGATTCTGCATCAGTGACATGAGTTAATTGCACATGCATATTTAGTGACATGCATTCATGATTATTCCAGCATTAAATTGTAAAATTGTGTGTGATATGAGTTATTAAGAACTAAGTGATAAGTGGAATTGAGTAGTCAAATTGGTTATATTGCGAAGTGATTGAGAATATAAAGAATATTGGGTCAGTATAGTTGAATTTGAGTGAGATTGGAATTTTAGAGAAGTGGAAATGTTAAATTGAGTATAGAATCGAGTGTTTTATATTTTTGAGAAATTATGAGAATTTTTCTGGAATTTTTAGAGATATGAGTTCGGACCGGAAAATAGACCTAGAGACTAATTTTTGATCTCCGGTTTCGAAAGTGAGTGGTAAATGGCTTGAAAGTGTAGAGTTATGAGTTTGAGAATTTTTGTGATAAGCCGTTGAAATTTGAGACCGAAATTAAGTGATTTAAGGACTGATAGATTTCGAGTCTCGGTTGAAATCAGCCCTTGTATATATATATATAAGTGGTTTTGGGGATTAGGGTTAGGCGATTCTCCTCATTTTCTCTTCTCCCCGTCGGTGATAGTGAGCTTTTCTTTTGGTGATTTCGTTGTTTTCTCTTCATTATGAGTGAAGGTTTGCTAGAAAGCTTGAGGAAGAGGATGATGGCTGAGATTTGAAAGTGAAACTAGTGAGAGTTTGGAGGAGGAAGGAGTTCGGACGTTTTCGATTTCTAGGGTTACCGTCGATCGGTGATTCTGGTAAGTATTTTTGTGTTTAAGGTTGATATTTATTGTGATTGTGGCATTAATGAGCATAAATGTTAGAGATCTGGGTAGTTAGAGTGTTTTAATAGAAGTTTGAAAGAGTATTAATGGCGGAAAGCGAATCGGAGAAGACGAACCAGTTGCACGTCGCGACAAATAAATTAAATGTTTAATTGACGTCGCGACGAGCATGAAAATTGGGACGTCGCGACGAGCACAGTAGACGTCGCGACGAGTGCGGCTTGGTACGTCGCGACGAATGATTTCCGCATCGCGACGAACGGTTCTTTCTGCGTCGCGACGAAGGGACGTACGTCGCGACGAGGGAGTGAAATGCTGAAGTGATTGGGTTTAGTCTTTTGAGCATAACTTTTAGTGTAGACCTCCAATTGAGATGAACTTTGATTCGTTATGAACTAGAGAAAGAGGTATACAAGTGTGGTATTAATTGAGAGTTGAATTCTGATTAGTGAGAGTGTATTCGTCGGAAGTGAATCAATTATAGTGTTAAGTGTGACCTAAGTGTTATATTGTGACTAATCTGAGTATGAATTGGAGAATTATGAAATTGAGAGATGTTAGGGACCTAGTGAATTATGAATTGTGGTTATGAAGTGAGTGATAGCGGAATTGGATCAGAGAGCTGGACATCATGAACATGCATCATATAATTGTGAATTTAGACATGTGCATTAGTGAATTCAACTAATGTGAGCATCTAGTGATGATAATTCATTTGAATTGTTATAGAGACACCGTTGGATCGACAGTCCACGGATATTGATGGGACTTCCAGGCAGTAGCTCGGAAGTTACAGGTGAGTAACCTAGTTGGTTCCTCAGCTTTTATGTGATTAAATGTGCTGTCAATGTGTATGAATTAAGTGTTAAAGTGAGTGATATGAATGTAAAGTGATTGAACTAAATGCAATAGATGATAGTGATTGTGTGAATGTGACTGTTTATAGTCGTGAGATTAATGTGCTGAGATTATAAGTGAATACTCTGAGAATGTGAATAAGTGTTCTGAGTATGTTAAGTGGAGTGGAATGAGATACATGTGAAATGTGTTATAAATGTGAAGTGAATGTGCTGAGAATGTTAATAAAAGTGCTGTGAATGTGCCATTTAATTCCAGTGTGATTATTGCGATTGCGAGATGAATGTGTTGAGGTTGCGATTAAATGTGAAATGTGTTGTGAATATGAATACTTGAGATAAGTGAATGAAGTGATATCTAACTAGAAATGTGAGCATTTATGAATGTGAATCAGTGTAAAGAATTATGAGTAAGTGTTTTGACTGTGATAAGCGAGTGAAGTGATATATATATATATATATATAGATGCGATAGTGACTGTGTAAGTGCTAGTGCATGCTAAGCATGAACATAAGTGGTAATTAATCAGTTGTGACTGGAGCTTAGTTATCAGAGCTCTAAGCTCGATATCAGTGAATGGGCCTAAGGCCAAAACGACAGTAGTGCATACCCAGAGGGCTCTCCTACTTGCCTAAATGCGATGCGATCATTGTGAAAGGGAATAGTGCATACCCAGAGGGCTCTCCTATCCCATATGTGAGTGGGCAGTAGTGCATACCCAGAGGGCTCTCCTACTTGCCAGAAAAATTGATTAGTGTGAAAAGTGCCCGTATCGGGACAGTGATAATGCTCAGTCACAACAACGACATAAAATGAGAACTTGCATACATATGCATCTGATTGTGTAGTGAAATGTGATGACTACTCAGTGACATGTTTAATTTGTGATTATAGTGAAATGTGAAATTGTCTGATACTATTCAGATTATAAACTGTGAGTATATGATATATAGAGTATATATGCATGAGTTGGGTGAACCATCGATGATGGTTTCTCATTGAGTTCACAAACTCACCCAATATTGTAATTATTTTTCAGGGATTGAAGAGTACCCCGTTGGACAAATGGGAGTATGATTACCGCAAGCGAGTCAGAGTTCGATGTCGGGATCAGTTCACGTCTGCATTAGTGTAGTGATGTCTTATATGTATTAAATTTCCGCAAGTTATTCAGATTAGTGATTTTGTTCAGTGGGCTTAATTGTTTAGTATGTAAAAGTGATTTTGTAAAAAGACAAATGATATTCAAAGTTTGAATTGCAGTGAATGTTTTAGTACGCCACCCTCGCGGGGCACGAGCTCGGATATCACCATCGATATCGGGTTCGGGTCTGGCGGGAGTGGGGTGCTACATTATGTGGTATCAGAGCCCAGAAGTACAATCTTACATGGGCGTTCTGAGAAAAATGTGTCAAGTGCATGCATCTAAGTCATGTCTCAGCAGACAGTGACAACTGATCCCAGTCTTGCATATGGGTCACATGCATTAGCATGTAACAGTCGTTTGAGCAGTTAGCGATAGTGAGGAAAGTGATAATGTGTGAGAATGTGATAAGAGAAAGCTGTGTACATTCCGAAATAACAGAAAGTGCATAGTTTGATCTGATAAGAGACAATTAAGTGTATCGATATTGATGGATATATTAAGGACTGCGACACCCGTGTTATATCGGGGCATATCCTCGAATGTAGGATATAAAGTGATAGTTATGGATTGAGAGAGGAAAATGAAAATAGAAATATGATAGAGATGGCAAGAGTTCAAGTGTATAATGCGATGAAAATAAAGTGTTCCACGATATTGAGAAGTTATGATTGAGATTGATTACCGTGATGAGAGTTATGAATCATGAATTATGACTGAGAATCAAAGAAATCAAGAGTGAATGTATACAGTGATGATATTGATTTGAATGTGAAAAGGTTCGTGGGTATGAGACAATTATAAAGTGTAAAATACTGATAATAAAAGTGATTAAGATTCAGCTAATTTGCCTAAGTGAATACACATCTGAATTATGTGAGCCCCGTGACAAGCGAAAATAATAAGCGTAAGTGTCTTATTTGTGAGATGGCATGAGAAGAGATTAATGAGTTAGTGGGTAATTGCCAGTTCGATTCTTATAGAATGAAAGTGTTTATAGTGATCGATTGGGAATGAATAGAGATTGTGTTCAATCCTCTCGCTCGAGGATGAGTGCAAAAAGGAAAGTTATTGAGTTAGATTTGATTGTCACTGCAAGTGTACATTTGATAGTGGGATCACCCTTATGGGTAAAATGATTGAGCATAAGTGAATAATATTCGTGAATATGATATAGGAGGAAAATCGTTGGCCTATTAAATAGGTTCCGATTATAATTCCTGTGGCCCCAAGTTCGAGATGAGTTAGAGCAATATATGAGAATGTTTGTAGCGATCAATTGAGAAAGAAGTGAGACTATTAATGATCGAGAACTGGTACCAAAAGAGAAAGGTTATCGAGAATTAAACGGGATTAAAGTGTTCTTAGTAGTATGGGCTACTAATGAGTCAATTGATGTGAGTGCCTATTCAGATATGATATGATGATTATAGCAGTGCATACAAGATATTAGCGTAAATGAAATTGTTTAAATGCCTTACAGAGCCTTATTGCAAGGAATGCTCTAATCTTGTAATGCATGGTATGAATTCTTTATAAATAAAAAAATTATGCGTAATCAAAATTGACCTTCACGAGGTATTAAGAGTGACTGATAGATAGTGATAAGGAATAGTAGATTGAAAAGGTTTTGGCGAACAGTGTTAATGATTGATAAGGTTTTGTTAATCTGGTAATTTGATTTGAGAGTGATCATTGATGAAATAAATTTCGAAATGAAGTGAAAGTTAATTTTGGAGTCCTAATCCTAGCGGAGACTCAAATGTAAGAGATCAAATTTGTTACTGAAAAAGTGTACATTATGTTGATGAGATGACTCTGATTGTGTAAGAGAATTGCTGAATGTTGAAGAAATGTTAATTGTGAATATGAGAAGAATATAAATTTGTGTATGTTTTGTGCAAGTGTGATTTGATAATACAAAAGAGATATAATGAATGTGTTAACAAACTAGTATGTAACGATGGCAATAAATTGGGTTATGTGGAGAACTAAGGTATAGGAAGTTGTGTCAAAATATGTTGCGATGAAACTGAGGAAGTAATGAGAAAAAAAACTGTTCCTCATTGGAGATAATCGATTTTTAGAGAATTATACGAATTAATTATGGGTATCAGGAAATTGGTGTACTACTGAAGAGTAAATTTTCTCAATCGCATTCCAATTTGAAAGTGACCATGAGTAGTGATGATCGATTAAATGCGTTTGAAAAGTGAAGAGAATAATTTGGTATCGTTGAGGAAATGGTAAATCATGCAAGTCTCGTCAGAGTGAATCTTAATCTGATTAAATGAATAGTGAATGAATTAGTATTCAAGTGTTGGCATATTGGGAGACTTAGTGATGATAGAGGTGTTTGGAGATTATAAATTGTACAGAAAAGTTTATGGATATGCACATCAATAATGATCGAGATATTTTGGGAATCTGAATGATTGGAAAAAGGAATTAAACGATTGAGTAGTTGCAGAGTTAAGACAGTGATGCAGTACAATGGATTAAGCAGAAATTCAATAGAGTATAAGTGTGTTATTGTTGAGCGTAAATTGCCAAACTGGAAAAGGGGCAAAAAGAAAGTAGTATGAGTTATTGGAATTCCAAATCCATTGTGTAGATAAAGGATTGGTAAAGACCTATATAGGGTGTTGAAATTTGTGAACCTTATTGAGGAATTGAATCTGACTCCTATTGTTGAGGATAGTGATGTGTAAAGTGTAATTAATAAATATGTGTAGTGCAGACTAAAGAGACTGTTAGAGAAATTGCAAAGAGCGATCAAAGCCTAATATTGTCGTAGAGCGCATTGAAAGAGAAATTGATGGTCCAGAATGAAAAGTCGTATGATTATATGTGAGAGTGACCAACAGCCCCGACTGTTGGAGACAAATGTGAAACTGATGTGTTTGGAATTTATAGAGACATGAGATCAATGTAGAACCTAGATTGAATTGCGAGTTCAGCAATTGTTTTATGAGCGTAATGTAATATGTTATTAAGTAACTAAATTCGAAATGGAGATTGAGAAATCCTAGCAAAAGGAAAACGATTTGAGTGGATTGAGGTTATTAGAATCTTATGAGATTAGTGTTTTAACACTAAAGAGATATAATCTGATAATCGATAAATAAAATGTTTCCAAGTGTATCACTACGGCATAGATGCACTTAGATGAAAATAAGAGTGTAAATCGGAGAAACTGAATTTGTGTAGTGACCTCTATGTGACTGTGATGTGAATTGAACTATGGATTGGTAATTCGGTAAAAGAGGTTTCGGATCCAAATTGTTGCATAGACAGGATCAGGAAATATTGTTCGGATCCGATATTTGTGTTATTGATATTGGAAGAGTCGAATTGCGAGTAATTGTAATGAAATAGTAAGACAGTGTTACGTATGGAAAAAGTGAATGGTTAATTGATCGTATAGATTTCAGTTCATTGGCAGAAATTGCTCGACTAATGATTTAAGTGAGAAATAGAAAATCAATGAGTGAAATCCCCCACCTTTTTGATAAATTGTGTGTGAAATTTCGGGACGAAATTTTAATTAGGAGGGGAGAATTGTAACATCCCGTTACCGATGTGATGGGCATATCGGTAATTTGGGTGGATTGAGCGGTGAGTGCATTCATAATTGAATTGCACGTATAGTGATTCTGCATCAGTGACATGAGTTAATTGCACATGCATATTTAGTGACATGCATTCATGATTATTCCAGCATTAAATTGTGAAATTGTGTGTGATATGAGTTATTAAGAACTAAGTGATAAGTGGAATTGAGTAGTCAAATTGGTTATATTGCGAAGTGATTGAGAATATAAAGAATATTGGGTTGTATAGTTGAATTTGAGTGAGATTGGAATTTTAGAGAAGTGGAAATGTTAAATTGAGTATAGAATCGAGTGTTTTATATTTTTGAGAAATTATGAGAATTTTTCTGGAATTTTTAGAGATATGAGTTCGGACCGGAAAATAGACCTAGAGACTAATTTTTGATCTCCGGTTTCGAAAGTGAGTGGTAAATGGCTTGAAAGTGTAGAGTTATGAGTTTGAGAATTTTTGTGATAAGACGTTGAAATTTGAGACCGAAATTAAGTGATTTAAGGACTGATAGATTTCGAGTCTCGGTTGAAATCAGCCCTTGTATATATATATATAAGTGGTTTTGGGGATTAGGGTTAGGCGATTCTCCTCATTTTCTCTTCTCCCCGTCGGTGATAGTGAGCTTTTCTTTTGGTGATTTCGTTGTTTTCTCTTCATTATGAGTGAAGGTTTGCTAGAAAGCTTGAGGAAGAGGATGATGGCTGAGATTTGAAAGTGAAACTAGTGAGAGTTTGGAGGAGGAATGAGTTCGGACGTTTTCGATTTCTAAGGTTACCGTCGATCGGTGATTCTGGTAAGTATTTTTGTGTTTAAGGTTGATATTTATTGTGATTGTGGCATTAATGAGCATAAATGTTAGAGATCTGGGTAGTTAGAGTGTTTTAATAGAAGTTTGAAAGAGTATTAATGGCGGAAAGCGAATCGGAGAAGACGAACCAGTCGCACGTCGCGACAAATAAATTAAATGTTTAATTGACGTCGCGACGAGCATGAAAATTGGGACGTCGCGATGAGCACGATGAGCGTCCGCGACGAGTCGGCTTGGTGCGTCATGACGAATGATTTCAGCGTCATGACGAGCAGTTCTTCTGCGTCGCGACGAAGGGACGTACGTCGCGACGAGGGAGTGAAATGCTGAAGTGATTGGGTTTAGTCTTTTGAGCATAACTTTTAGTGTAGACCTCCAATTGAGATGAACTTTGATTCGTTATGAACTAAAGAAAGAGGTATACAAGTGTGGTATTAATTGAGAGTTGAATTCTGATTAGTGAGAGTGTATTCATCGGAAGTGAATCAATTATAGTGCTAAGTGTGACCTAAGTGTTATATTGTGACTAATCTGAGTATGAATTGGAGAATTATGAAATTGAGAGATGTTAGGGACCTAGTGAATTATGAATTGTGGTTATGAAGTGAGTGATAGCGGAATTGGATCAGAGAGCTGGACATCATGAACATGCATCATATAATTGCAAATTTAGACATGTGCATTAGTGAATTCAACTAATGTTAGCATCTAATGATGATAATTCATTTGAATTGTTATAGAGACACCGTTGGATCGACAGTCCACGGATATTGATGGGACTTCCAGGCAGTAGCTCGGAAGTTACAGGTGAGTAACCTAGTTGGTTCCTCAGCTTTTATGTGATTAAATATGCTGTGAATGTGTATGAATTAAGTGTTAAAGTGAGTGATATGAATGTAAAGTGATTGAGCTAAATGCGATAGATGATAGTGATTGTGTGAATGTGACTGTTTATAGTCGTGAGACTAATGTGCCGAGATTATAAGTGAATACTCTGAGAATGTAAATAAGTGTTCTGAGTATGTTAAGTGGAGTGGAATGAGATACATGTGAAATGTGTTATAAATGTGAAGTGAATGTGCTGAGAATGTTAATAAAAGTGTTGTGAATGTGCCATTTAATTGCCAGTGTGAGTATTGCGATTGCGAGATGAATGTGCTGAGGTTGTGATTAAATGTGAAATGTGTTGTGAATGTGAATACTTGAGATAAGTGAATGAAGTGATATCTAACTAGAAATGTGAGCATTTGTGAATGTGAATCAGTGTAAAGAATTATGAGTAAGTGTTTTGACTGTGATAAGCGAGTGAAGTGATATATATATATATATAGAGATGCGATAGTGACTGTGTAAGTGCTAGTGCATGCTAAGCATGAACATAAGTGGTAATTAATCAGTTGTGACTGGAGCTTAGTTATCAGAGCTCTAAGCTCGATATCAGTGAATGGGCCTAAGGCCAAAACGACAATAGTGCATACCCAGAGGGCTCTCCTACTTGCCTAAATGCGATGCGATCATTGTGAAAGGGAATAGTGCATACCCAGAGGGCTCTCCTATCCCATATGTGAGTGGGCAGTAGTGCATACCCAGAGGGCTCTCCTACTTGCCAGAAAAATTGATTAGTGTGAAAAGTGCCCGTATCGGGACAGTGATAATGCTCAGTCACAACAACGACATAAAATGAGAACTTGCATACATATGCATCTGATTGTGTAGTGAAATGTGATGACTACTCAGTGACATGTTTAATTTGTGATTATAGTGAAATGTGAAATTGTCTGATACTATTCAGATTATAAACTGTGAGTATGTGATATATAGAGTATATATGCATGAGTTGGGTGAACCATTGATGATGGTTTCTCATTGAGTTCGCAAACTCACCCAATATTGCAATTATTTTTTAGGGATCGAAGAGTACCCCGTTGGACAAACGGGAGTATGATTACCGCAAGCGAGTCAGAGTTCGATGTCGGGATCAGTTCACGTCTGCATTAGTGTAGTGATGTCTTATATGTATTGAATTTCCGCAAGTTATTCAGATTAGTGATTTTGTTCAGTGGGCTTAATTGTTTAGTATGTAAAAGTGATTTTGTAAAAAGACAAATGATATTCAAAGTTTGAATTGTAGTGAATGTTTTAGTATGCCACCCTCGCGGGGCACGGGCTCGGATATCACCATCGATATCGGGTTCGGGTCTGGCAGGAGTGGGGTGCTACATGCATAATACACAATGCCTGGTACACCATAAAAAAATGGTGTAACTGAAAGGCAAAATCGTACCCTTATGGAAATTGTTAGGAGCATGCTAAGTAATAGTACTATACTTTTATCATTGTTGATGCATGCATTAAAGACCGTTGCATATATGCTAAATAGGATTCCTAGTAAGACAGTTCCTAAGACACCTTATGAATTGTAGATAGGAAGGAAACCTAGTTTACGACATCTTCACGTTTGGGGTTGTCCGGCAGAAGTAAGGCTGTATAATCCACATGAAAAGAAGCTTGATGCGAGAACCATTTGTGGTTATTTCATCGGCTATCCTGAAAAGTCAAAGGGGGTATAGATTTTATTGTCCTAATCATAGTACAAGAATAGTTGAGTCTGGTAGCGCTAGGCTCATTGAGAATGGTCAAATCAGTAGGAGTGGAGAATGTTGGCCCCTGAAAATTTTTAGCATGATGAGACAAATTTTAGGGTCTTGTTAGATTATTTAGGTTGGAAAAGATTAGCTTTTTAATGTGGGTAAGATAATATGGTATGGGTTAAAGGCACTGAACTATTAAAGTAGTGGGAGCTCCTTCAGGGACTCCCATAAGTTCACGGCTACGCAAGACCATTATGTGGAAATGCATAGTACGTTCTGCTTTGGATCGATCCGAACCATTTGATGTGTTTATGTGTTCATGACAAGTTGATTTGAGTAATGCATTCATGATTTGCGTACCCATGAATTTCTGTATGGAAAATGTTTTTTAAAAAATATTTTTACTTGTTGCAAACTATAAAATTGTTTCCCACAGACTTTAAGCTCACCCCCTCCTATTTTTCTTCCCATAAGCAGGTGATGAGCAAGATATTGAGTAGTCAAGGACCAAGGCATCACTCCACTTTTGAAATGTTGTTGTAATTTAAGCAAATCTAGAAAACCAAGGCTTTAGTAGCATTTTAAGCAATTTATTGTTCATCTATCTTTGTATTTTTGGATATTTTTTAAACTACATGTATTGGGGACTGGAAATGCCCACTAAAGTTCTGTAAAACTACGATCTTTTAATACTAATGGTTTATGATTTTGATTTCGCCCATGATACTCAAGGTTACATAGGGAAAAAAATTTGTGTACTGATTTCAGGGATATTTTTGGGTTGATGTGAGCTTATTTAAGTGAAATTATCTTCTTGAAAGTTGTAGATGATTTTTCCAGCTTTTCAACGATATAAAGTTTGTGAGATTTGGAGATTGTAGTGGAAATTTATGAACAATGGAAGTTGGTGTTGTTGCATAGGGTGAACTTTCAGGATAGCTGCATTGATTTGAAATTTTAACACTTGTAGAGGCAAAAATAGTTAATGAGGTCTTCATGGAAGTTGTAGGTCTAGAAGTTTTCTTTAAAACGGTCTAAGAACAACCACAATCCGAAACTTGTAATGAAAGTTATGCCCTTTTTATTTCTATCATCTTAGTGTGACGTCAGCATTGTCTTGGTCTTCTTTCGTCTTGTTTTTGGCACCTAAGATGCTTCGTCTTAATTTATGTCTTAGTATGATGTCAGCATCATCTTAGTATGACGTCAGCATCGTCTTAGTCTTCTATCATCTTAGTTTTCATACCTAAGACATTTCGTCTTAGTTTTGCCTCTTAGTATGATCTCAGCATCGTCTTAGTATGACGTCATCATCGTCTTAGTTTTGGTAACTAATATGCTTCATCTTAGTTTTGTCTCTTAGTATCACGTCAGCTTCATTTTAGTTTCCTTCATCTTAGTATGACTTCAGCATCATCTTAGTATGACGTCAGCTTCGTCTTAGTTTCTTTCGTCTTAGTATGATGTCAGCATTGTCTTAGTCTTCTTTCGTCTTAGTTTTGGCACCTAAGACGCTTCGTCTTAGTTTTGCATTTTAGTATGATGTCAGCATCATCTTAATATGACATCAGCATCGTCTTAGTCTTCTTTCGTCTTAGTTTTGGCACCTAAGACGCTTCGTCTTAGTTTTGCGTCTTAATATGATGTCAGCATCGTCTTAGTATGATATCAACATCGTCTTAGTTTGACTTTTTGCTTCCTTCTTCTGTTCTATTTTTGACCCTTTTAGGGGCTAAATCTCACTTTGAGTTCTTCATGAAAGTTGTAGATCTTTAGATCTTCTTTCAAATAGTTTTTAAACAAAGTCAATCCAACATCTATAGTAAAAGTTATGGCATTTGCGCCAAGACATGTACAATACCAATAAAGGCATAAACGTGTTGGATTCTTTTGGCCATAACTTACTCATCCGATCTCCAAATGAAATGATTCTCAAAGCAATGGATTTCTAACATCTTTGCCTATCTCTCCAAGAAAATTTGTATTTTTTGGAGTTGACTTAAATAGGTTGGTTGGAGAGAAAGTGAGGAGTCGGTTGGGAGAGCATAGTTGGGGTATGTACATGCTTTAGCTTTTTAAGTTTATCTTGAGCTGTAAGGCTCCGATTGAGATGATTCTTGCTTCAAAACGAACTAGAGATTCATAGCTGAAAATTCTTTGATGAAGTCAAATTGTAACTTTGGTGTTTGACTAGTGTGGGCACTCCACTCTTATAGGATGATGACTCCAGATGTTGGGCTCCGAAAACAGGTTCCAACATATTATGGTATTAGAGCAGCCCAATTTAGGTCCAAATTTGGGATTAGGTTTTAGAGTATCCTAAGTATGAAATGGGCACCTAAAGGCATGAAATTTTTAATTTGTTTCTCATGATTTGGAATTATTTTATACGAGTTAAACCGTTTTACATGCTTTGAAATTTGTTTTGTATGAACTAAAGTTTTTAAATGGTTTGTATTCAATGAGTGAAAAATGTCGCCTCAAAAAAGAGCTCGAGGAGCTCTGACTCAATCTGGCTCTCTCCAAGGGAGCACGGATGAATCCTATGTCCCACAAGATGCTAGGACACACTGTGCTCCTGATCCTGAGGCACCTAGTGTGCAACATGAAGTACCGCCGCCTCCTCCTCCTATGTCATCTATGGATCCGCGGTTCTTTCAAGCCTTTGCCCAGGCTTTTACTTATGTCATGGGCCAAGGGTCACAGTGTAACATCCTATCACCGATGGGAATGGTAGAATAGTAATTTGAAATGGTTTATGAGTGTTTAAAATTTTCTTAATATGTTCTTGCATCCACATACACGTGAATAGTAAATTTTGCACATGTAAATGACTGTACATGCATTCATGACTTTTCACGGTATATTTGATCATAAATGTGATTGGTATGATAAATGTGATCTTTTATGTTTGGAAAATTGATTGGAGAGGGTCATTGGGGTTTTAAAATTGTTTGAGAATTTTAGTGAATTTTAGCAATTTTCTAGAAACTTTTGGTGTAATTTTTGGACTAGGAAAAATGTCAATGGACAGACTGATGGTTTACCGGTAGTGAAAATGACTGTCCAATGGCACTGAAAATTTAAATAAATGATTGTATGATTTATTAATTTGAGCCATTGGAATTTTGGGACAAAATTGGAGTAGAAATTGGAATTGAATTGGAAAGGAAATAAGTGAGGGTTTAAGAGTGCAACATGTGGCAAGTGACACTTGTCACTTGCCTAACATGCCACCATGTCATAGGTTTCCATAAATATCACCCTTTCTTAGTCATTCACGATACTTTCATAAGACCAAACTCCTTTGTTTTTTTTCTTCTCATCCGAAGCCTCCCTTTTTCCTCCTTCTTCGTTGGTTTTCTTCTTCTTTTAATTGTTATCAAGCTCTACCCACACAAAAGCTCTCTTATCTTACTTATTTCCTCTTCTTTTGTTTACAAAAAGCACAAACCTAAGTTTTTCCCCTTAACATGATGATGATCGTGTGTGGTCGAGAGAATTAGAGAGGATTGCGAGATTTTGAAGTTTAGAAGATTTGGAAGCTTGATTAGGTAAGTAATATGTTATATATGATGGTTTTGTAGTTAAATTACTTATTTGTGATGTTATTTAAAGTTAATTGCATGGAAATTGTGGTTGGAATATATGGGTGTGTGTGTGTGAATTTCTTGCCTAGATGAATGATGAATGAGGTAGAGTTGGATGAATGTGTGTGAGAAATGTTTTGGAAGTGAAAGTAGGTGTAGAAGAGTATAGGAAAAGGAGGGATGTTTGAGTGTGTGTTGTTGCAATTTTGTGGACTTTTGTTCAAGTGGAGGTTTTGATTTGGTTAGGTTGTTATATAGAATGAATTGAGTGATATAATTGGTGTAGAAATGGTATGGAAGGGATAGGAAATGTGTTAGGTTGAAAATATGGAAATGTGAGTTGTGTATGTTTCAATGATTTGGCCATAACTTTTTATATGATTGTGCAATTGAGATGATTTTTATCTTGAATTAAACTTGATGTGTTTGGCTACATTTCTTGTGAAGGAGTTGCTGTTCAATTTTGGCTTGAGGAGTTCTAAATTTTGACTTGAAAGTGGTAATGTGTGTAGGGATGAATAGTGCCATTGTAGTGACACTAAAGTGAAAATTGTGATCTGAAACTTTAGGAATTTTTCTAGGTTGATTGAGGCTGATTTTGCTAAGTTGGTCTTCATGAAAGTTGTAGCTCTTCTTGATAGCTTTCTATTGCCATAAAATATGCTATTTTTCGATGTTGGGGTTGCTAGTTATAAGTGCTTGAACTTTGCTTTTGGTTTAGGTGAAGGAAAATAGGGCAGCCACAATCATGTGATAATTTGACCTAGTTAGAGGTAGAATTTACTTCTAAGTGCTTCATGAGAATTGTAGAATGTATTCTAGTCTTTACATTGATATAAAGCATGGAATTTTTGGACAATGGGATATGAAGTTATGATTTTTAGAAGATTGTGTTACTGTTGGGGATGACACTTATATGTGTAGAAACTTTGATTGAGCATTTGACCCTTTTAGAGGTTGAATTAGCTTTCAAGTTTTTCATGAAAGTTGTAGATTGTATTCTTATATTTCTATTGATATAAAGCATGGGATTTTTGGATAAGGGGATAGGAAGTTATGATTTTTAGAACGTTGTGGTACTGTTTTCGATGATAATGTATAGGCAGTAACTTTGATTGAGTTTTTGACACCCTTAGAGGTGAAATTGGGTTTCGAGCTCTACATAGAAATTGTAGAGCTTTCTTTGCTTTTTTTATTTATACCAAGCTTGCAAAATTTAGACTTCTGCATCACAAATTATGCATGTTGGAAGAAGAGGGGAATTAAGTGGATTTTTTTAAAAAAATGAACGAAATTGAAACTCTTACTTCATGGAGCGCCAAGAGTCGAAAGTCGACTCGACTCCTAATTTTTTATTTTATTTTTTAATTATTTATTTATTCCAATGTGACCCTTTCCCATTCTTTTGTATATAACTTTTTTATCCGACCTCCGATTGACCTCATATTCGAGGCGTCGGATTCGTAAGACATTTATCTACTTCTCCATAGGAATTAATGAATTTTTGAAGATTAAATTAAACATGGTGGATTAAATCCAAGTGAGAGGACTGAGTGATTATTTTTCTGGTCCGTTTTTTATCACTAATTGGACTTATAGGAATCCAAAGTGAGTAATTTTGGTGTCTATGGATTTCTAAAATTTAGGGAAACATTTTTGTGATGAGATTTATGGAATAATCCCAAGAATGTCATGAATATGCATTGTACACATTTCAATCCCTGCATGTGCATTATTATACATTTCTGATTGTATAATTTGTAATATATGTGTATTTTAATTGTTATAGAGACGCATTTGGAACGTCAACCTACGGACGTTGCCGAGACTTCTAAGCACTAGCTTCGGAAGCTATTGGTGAGTAACCTAGACGGTTTCTGTGGTGGCTAATGGTGGGTTTATGAATTGCGATTTGATTGTGGATTTCGGACAGAAGGTCCGATGACTACGTACTGGGGAGTTGCGTTGTTGAAGTGCTACTTGTATGTGAATTTGAGACGTACGTGATTACAATGTGATTAATTGTGACATATGCATACGTGCATAATAATGTGATTAATTGTGACACATGCATTTCATTCACGAATGCATATTTAGATAAATGACAGTTGTAACCGGAGTAGCCACCGATTAGAGTTTAAAGCTCAACGAGGGAATTTGAGCCTCGAGATCAATAGTGATTTAGAGCCTTTGGCTGAACGTTTAATGAGCCCTAAAAGGGACAATTCAGGCGCTCAGTTACAACATTGTAATAATTGAAATAGTGTCACATTCGCACAGCATATGCATGATTGAGTGATTAAATCGAATTGAATGCAAAGTGTGAAATGTGTAATGATGTGAAATTGGGATATATATTTGTGTTATGAATTATTGTTTTATGTTGCATGAATTGAGTGAACCATCGATGATGGTTACCTCACTGAGTTCACAAAACTTACCAAAATTGTAACGTTGTCTTTTTTGGACCGAGAGTAGACTCCTAGCTTCAGAGGGACTTTTCTAGCCGTGTAGATTGTTTTGGCGAGAAAAGTCAAGGCTCACAGGTCGGT
The DNA here is from genome assembly GCA_029891385.1 of Erythroxylum novogranatense. NCBI lineage: Eukaryota > Viridiplantae > Streptophyta > Magnoliopsida > Malpighiales > Erythroxylaceae > Erythroxylum > Erythroxylum novogranatense. The sequence goes on from CM057232.1 coordinate 100,158,046, forward strand.
CAGCTGGGACTTTTGGGATGACCTAGATAGATTTGTTGTTTTCCTCTTTCATGTAGCATTTTGTACTAGGATTTTTGGGATTTATGTACAAATAGTACAGGATGACAGATGTATAAACTCCTTGGTTTTGATGAATGAAATGAGGAAAAAGTTGGTTTCAAAAATTTGTGATTTTTATATTGATGTTTTATTATGATGCCATGTGAAGTAATTGTAGTAATCGTTCGTAGCTCACCCTTATCATAGGATATGTACCGAAATGACCTACGGGCGTCCCGGTGTGTACCCTGCAATAAGGAGGCACTACATTTAGGTGGTATCAGAGCGTGGTTTGACATCTGTTGGGACTAGTAGACTGTTTAGGCATGAATTATTTTGAGAAATGAGGAAATTGATCGAAATTCTTGTTTGTTATAGGTCATCCGTCTTAGGTGATCAAGTTTATCAACCAGCTGACCAAGGATCAGTCGGAGCTAGTAGGGAGTCCTCGGTGTCTCGAGGAATTGCCTCCTAGAGTTCCCGAGAGACGGTAGAGGAGGTATGATAAGCTGCAAGTGGCGGTCGTGGTTTCTATGGCGATCTGCACCTGCTTGAGGTGAGGATGGCTTGAGAGGACTGATAGAGTCTTCGATTAGATGGATTGCGACCCAGATGAGAGGTTCAATTATGCATTATCTCTCCTATAGAGCCTAGCTTATCAGTGGTGGAAGACTATCCCGGGCAGTACCACCAGGCTTTGCCTATTAAAATGGGAGGATTTTTTGAGAGCTTTCAAGGACAACTACATGCCCAAGATTTATTTAGATATGAAGATGCAGGAGTTTCTGGAATTGAAACAGGGCAGCATGTCAGTGGTCGATTATGAGGTGAGATTTAATGAGCTAATAGGTTATGCTACTGCTTTGATTCCTATTGAAGCAGATAAGTGATGGAGATTCGAGAATGGGCTTAATATGGAGATCCGGACCAGGTTGACACACTCTGATATGGGTACTTTCATTGAGTTGAGGGCTGCTGCAGTGATAATTGAACAACTGATGAGGGAGAGACAGGCTGAGACTGGGTAGCGATCCAAAGGAAAGAGACCGAGTGACGATCGAGGCGATTCTGGCGGGAGTTTCATGGCGCTTGAGCGAGCCTTCTGCACCGGTGGTGGATTTAGGCAATCTGGATTTGGGCAGACACCTGAAGTTTGCCTGATCGGTAGTGGCGATGGAAGAAGGGCAGCGATTCAGTATCCATTTTGTGAGCACTGCGAGAAGAGGTATAGTGGGGAGTATTGGCCCCTGACTGGAGCCTGCCTCAAATGCGGCTCCATGGACTACTAGATCAGAGATTGCCCGGCTACTTTGGGAGCTTATTCTGCTGTCAGTGGGCGATCTGGGAGTAACACCACAGTTCAGCAGAGTCGAGGTGGTGGATCTGGACAGAGAGGCCAAGGTAGAGGCAGAGGTAGAGCCGAGGGTTCTGTTGTGAGGAATGAGGGGCGGGGTAGCCAACCGTAGTCCCAGGCCAGGGTCTATGCCATGACTAGGCAGGAGGCCCAAGATTCCCTAGATGTGGTAGCAAGTGCGCTTCTTATTTCTGATTTTGAAGCATATGCACTACTAGATCCAGGATCCACACACTCCTTTATCGCACCGCATTTGGCATGTAGACTGCATTGTGATAGGGAGCTACTATAGTATGGGCTAGAGGTGAGTACACCTCTAGATAGTACTACTTCCTTAGGAGAGGTCTGTAAGGGGTGCTCAATTTAGATTGATCAAGCTGAGTTGAAGGTAGACCTGATAGTCTTACAGTTGAGGGAGATAGATGTGATTTTAGGCATGGATTGGCTCACTGCCCATAGGGTCGTCATGAACTGCTATACCAAGGAGGTAGTATTAGAATCTCCTGGTCAACCTAGAGCAGTGTTCAGAGGAGTTAGTTAGGCAGTGCCAGCTCGGATGATATCTTTCCTGAGTGCCCTGAGGTTGATGCAGGGAGGATGTGAGGCCTATCTAGCCCATGTCATTGATATTAGAGTTTAGCAGAGACTTCAGGACATTCCTGTGGTTAGGGAATTTCCAGATGTATTTTCCAGTGAGTTACCGGGTTTACCACCGGATCAAAAAACAGAGTTCACGATTGATCTAGTTCTAGGAGCTGCTCCTAAATCTATTCCTCCATATAGGATGGAACTTGTGGAACTGAAGGAGTTGAAGACTCAGCTGCAAGAGTTACTGGAGAAGGGTCTTATTAGACCCAGTGTCTCGCCTTGGGGAGCTCCAGTGTTGTTTGTGAGGAAGAAGGATGGGAATCTGATGCTGTGCATCGATTATAGGCAGTTGAATTGGGTGACAGTGAAGAATAAGTACCCATTGCCTAGAATCGATGATTTATTTGATCAGTTGAGGGAGCTTAGGTGTTTACCAAACTGGACTTGAGGTCAGGATATTATCAGTTGAAGATAACTGAGGTTGATGTACCTAAGAGTGCATTCTGAAGTAGGTATGGAAACTTTGAGTTTTTAGTGATGCCGTTTGGACGAACTAATACCCCGGTAGCCTTCATGGCTTTGATGAATAAGGTGTTTCAGCCCTACCTTGATCAGTTTGTGATTGTGTTTATTGATTACATTTTGGTGTATTCGAGGAGTAGACAGGAGCATGTTGAGCATGTGAGGATTATTTTGCAAATTATGAGGGAAAAGCAGCTGTATGTCAAATTCAGTAAATGTGAATTTTGGCTAGATGAGGTAGTATTTCTAGGCCATATAGTGACTGAAGATGGTATACAGGTGGATCCGAAGAAGATAGAGGCAGTGATGAAGTGGGAAACTTCAAGAAATGTGTTGGAGATTCGGAGCTTTGTAGGATTGGTCGGATATTACCGGATGTTTGTCAAGGGATTTTCACTAATCTCAGCCCCTCTGACAAAACTTCTAAGAAAGAATGTAGTGTTTAGATGGAATGAGGAGTGCCAGAAGAGCTTTGAAGAGCTGAAACATTGGTTGACTACGGCACCGGTGTTGACTATTCCATCAGGGACTAGAGGTTATGTGGTGTATAGTGATGCATCGCATCAGGGATTGTGGTGTGTCCTGATGCAGCATGGCAAGGTGATTGCTTATGTCTCGAGACAGTTAATTCTCACGAGGTAAATTATCCAGTACATGATTTAGAGCTAGCTACAGTTTTCTTTGCTCTAAAAATTTGGAGACATTATTTGTATGGTGAGACCTTCTAGATCTTTACTGATCACATGAGTTTAAGATACTTTACTGATCACAAGAGTTTAAGATACTTGCTGAGTCAGAGGGAGTTGAACTTGAGGTAGAGGAGATGGATTGAGCTGTTGAAGGATTATGATTGTACCATCGAGTACCACCTAGGGAAGGCTAACGTGGTGGTGGATGCTTTGAGCAGGAAGTCTCATATTAGTGCAACTCAGATTCAGGTAATGAGGTTATCGAATTTGATACATTTGAGAGCTTTAAATGTGGAGTTGAACTTGGAGCAGGATGGGGCTCTGATTGCCACATTGAAGCTTAGACCGATGCTACATGACAGGATTAGGAGAGTTCAGGGTAAAGATCCTGTTATGGTGAAACTGATGGAGAGAGTAAAGGCAAATCCGGATTCTGAGTTCGAATTGCGGGATTAGACATTATGGTTGAGACAGAGGCTATGTATGCCTGATGTGGATGATCTGAGGAGGGAGATTTTAGAGGAAGCTCATATGGACGCCTATGCTATGCATCCTAGTACTACCAAGATGTATAACACTCTAAAGCAGCATTTCTGGTGGCCTGGCATGAAGAAGCAGGTAGCAGAGTATGTATCCAGGTGTATGACGTGCCAGCAAGTTAAAGCTGAGCACCAGGCTCCAGTAGGGAAGCTTCATTCGTTGCCTATTCCAGAGTAGAAATGGGAACAAATTATTATGGATTTCATCATGGGATTGCCCAAGACTCCGAGGCAACATGATGCTATCTGGGTCATAGTGGACCGATTAACTAAATCGGCCCATTTCTTACCAGTGAGGGAGAATAATTCACTCTATCAGTTGGCCCAGAAGTATGTGAATGAGGTAGTGAGACTGTATGGGGTTCCAGTGTCAATAGTATCAGACAGGGATCCCAAATTTACTTTGAGGTTTTGAAAGAGTTTGCAGTCTGCTATGGGTACTAAGTTAAATTTCAGTACAACATTTCATCCTCAGACAGATGGACAGAGTGAGAGGACAATCAAAACTATTGATGATATGTTTCGATCTTGTGTATTGGAGTTTAGAGGAGCGTGGGATCAGTATCTGGCTTTAATTGAATTTGCTTATAACAACTATTATCACAGTAGCATCGGAATGGCACCATATGAGGCCTTATATGGAAGAAAGTGTCGATCGCCTCTATATTGGGATGAAGAGGGTTTGAGAATGGTTGAGGGCCCAGAGCTGATTCAAGATACAGTAGATAAGGTAAAATTGATCCGAAGCTGAATTAAAGTGACTCAGGATAGACAAAAGAGTTATGTGGATCAGCACCGGAGGGATATGGAGTATAGTGTAGGAGACAGAGTTTTCCTACGAGTGTCACCGTGGAGAGGAGTATTGAGATTCGGTAAAAAGGGCAAGTTGAGCCCTAGGTACATTGGTCCTTATGAGATCAATGAGAGGATAGGACCTTTGGCCTATAAGTTGGCTTTACCGAATGAGATGTCTCAATTGCATAATGTCTTTCATGTGAGTATGTTCCGGAGATACCAATCGGATCTGATACATGTGATACCAGCTCAGGAGATTGAGGTTACTAGCAATTTGAGCTATGTTGAGGAGCCGATCAAGATTGTGGGATCGCGGACCAAGCAGTTGAGGAACAGGGTCATTCCATTGGTGAAAGTCCTATGGAGGAACCACTCAACTAAGGAAGCAACTTGGGAGACAGAGGAGCATATGAGGAAACAATATCCTCACCTGTTCGATCATATAGGTAAGAATTTCGAGGACGAAATTTTTGTTAGGAGGGGAGAGTTGTAACATCCCATCACCGATGGGAAAGATAGAATAGTAATTTGGAATGGTTTATGAGTTTTTAGAATTGTCTTAATATGTTCTTGCATCCACATACACATGAATAGTGAATTTTGCACATGTAAATGATTGTACATGCATTCATGACTTTTTCCGGTATATTTGGTCATAAATGTGATTGGTATGATAAATGTGATCTTTTGTGTTTGGAAAATTTATTGGAGAGGGCCATTAGGGTTTTTTAATTGTTTGAGAATTTTAGTGAATTTTAGCAATTTTTTTGAAAATTTTCAGTGTAATTTTTGGACTAAGAAAAATGTCAAGGGACAGACTGATGGTTTGCTAGTAGTAGAAATGATTGTCCAATGGCACTGAAAATTTAGATAAATGATTGTAGGATTTATTAATTTGAGCCATTGGAATTTTGGGACAAAATTGGAGTAGAAATTGGAATTGAATTGAAAAGGAAATAAGTGAGGGTTTAAGAGTGTGACATGTGGCAAGTGACACTTGTCACTTGCCTAACATGCCACCATGTCATAGGTTTCCATAAATATCACCCTTTCTTAGTCATTCACTATACTTTCATAAGACCAAACTCCTTTGTTTTTTTCCTTGTCATCCGAAGCCTCCCATTTTCCTCCTTCTTCACTGGTTTTCTTCTTCTTATTAATTGTTATCAAGCTCTACCCACACAAAAGGTCTCTTATCTTACTTATTTCCTCTTCTTTTGTTTACAAAAAACACAAACCTAAGTTTTTCCCCTTAACATGATGATGATCGTGTGTGGTCGAGAGAATTAGAGAGGATTGCGAGATTTTGAAGTTTAGAAGATTTGGAAGCTTGATTAGGTAAGTAATATGTTATATATGATGGTTTTGTAGTTAAATTACTTATTTGTGATGTTATTTAAAGTTAATTGCATGGAAATTGTGGTTGGAATATATGGGTGTGTGTGTGTGTGAATTTCTTGCCTAGATGAATGATGAATAAGGTAGAATTGGATGAATGTGTGTGAGAAATGTTTTGGAAGTGAAAGTAGGTGTAGAAGAGTATAGGAAAAGGAGGGATGTTTGAGTGTGTGTTGCTGCCATTTTGTGGACTTTTGTTCAAGTGGAGGTTTTGATTTGGTTAGGTTGTTATATAGAATGAATTGAGTGATATAATTGGTGTAGAAATGGTATGGAAGGGATAGGAAATGTCTTAGTTTGAAAATCTGGAAATGTGAGTTGTGCATGTTTCAATGATTTGGCCATAACTTTTGCTATGATTGTGCAATTGAGATGATTTTTATCTTGAATTAAACTTGATGTGTTTGGCTACATTTCTTATGAAGGAGAAGGTGCTACTCAATTTTGGCTTGAGGAGTTCTATATTTTGACTTGAAAGTGGTAATGTGTGTAGGGATGAATAGTGTCATTGTAGTGATACTAAAGTGAAAATTGTGATCTGAAACTTTAGGAATTTTTCTAGGTTGATTGAGGCTAATTTTGCTAAGTTTGTCTTCATAAAAGTTGTAGCTCTTCTTGATAGCTTTCTATCGCCATAAAATGTGCTATTTTTCGATGTTGGGGTTGCTAGTTATAAGTGCTTGAACTTTGCTTTTGGTTTAGGTGAAGGAAAATAGGGCAGCCACAATCATGTGATAATTTGACCTAGTTAAAGGTAGAATTTACTTCTAAGTGATTCATGAGAATTGTAGAATGTATTCTGGTCTTTACATTGATATAAAGCATGGAATTTTTGGACAATGGGATATGAAGTTATGATTTTTAGAAGATTGTGTTACTGTTGGGGGTGACACTTATATGGGAAGAAAATTTGATTGAGCATTTGAACATTTTAGAGTTTGAATTGACTTTCAAGTTTTTCATATAAGTTGTAGATTGTGTTCTGATCTTTCCATTGATATAAAGCATGAAATTTTTTGGATAAGGGGGAAGGAAGTTATGATTTTTAGAAGATTGTGGTACTGTTTTGGATGATAATGTGTAGGCAGTAACTTTGATTAAGTTTTTGACACCCTTAGAGGTGAAAATGGGTTTTGAGCTCTACATAGAAAATGTAGAACTTTTTTTGCTCTTTTTATTGATATCAAGTTTGCAAAATTTGGACTTTTGAATCACAAATTATGCATGTTGGAAGAAGAGGGGAATTAAGCGGATTTTTTTTATAAAAAAATGGGCGAAATTGAAAACTCGCCGCTCGCAATGGCGCGAGGAGCTGAGTGCGACTCAGCTCCTAATTTTTTTATTTTATTTTTTAATTATTTATTTATTCCAAGGTGACCCTTTCCCATTCTTTTGTGTATAACTTTTTCATCCAACCTCTGATTGACCTGATTTTCGAGGCATCGGATTCGTAAAACATTTATCTACTTTCTCCATGGGAATTAGTGAATTTTTGGAGGGTAAATTAAACATGGTGGATTAAATCCAAGTGAGAGGACTGAGTGATTATTTTTCTGGTCCGTGTTTTAGCACTAATTGGACTTATAGGAATCCAAAGTGAGTAATTTTGGTGTCTATGGATTTCTAAATTTTAGGAGAACATTTTTGTGATGAGATTTATGGAATAATACCGAGAATGTCATAAAAATGCATTGTACACATTTCAATCCCTGCATGTGCATTATTATACATTTCTGATTGTACAATTTGTAATATATGTGTATTTTAATTGTTATAGAGGCGCATTTGGAACATCAACCCATGGACGTTGCCGAAACTTCCAGGCACTCGCTTCGGAAGCTATTGGTGAGTAACCTAGACGGTTTCTCTCAATTATTCATTGCTTATAATTCTATGGCGGTTAATGGTGGGTTTATGAATTGCGATTTGATTGTGGATTCCGGACATAAGGTCCGAAGACTGCGTACTAGGAAGTTGCATTATTGAAGTGCTACTTGTATGTGAATTTGAGATGTACGTGATTATAATGTGATTAATTGTGACATATGCATACGTGCATAATAATGTGATTAATTGTGACATATGCATTTCATTCACGAATGCATATTCAGATAAATGATAGTTGTGACCGAAGAAGCCACCGATTAAAGCTTAAAGCTCAACGAGAGAATTTAAGCCTCGAGCTCAACAGTGATTTAAAGCCTTTGGCTGAACGTTTAATGAGCCCTAAATGGGCAGTTCAGGGGCTCGGTCACAACACTGTAGTAATTGAAACAGTGTCACATGCGCACAGCATATGCATAATTGAGTGATTAAATCGTATTGAATGCAAAGTGTGAAATGTGTAATGATGTGAAATTGGGATATATATTTGTGTTATGGATTGTTGTGTTGTGTTGCATGAATTGAGTGAACCAGTTATGATGATTACCTCACTGAGTTCGCAAAACTCACCAAAATTGCAACGTTGTCTTTTCAGGACCGAGAGTAGACTCCTAGCTTCAGAGGGACTTTTCCAGCCGTGTAGATTGTTTTAGCGAGAGAAGTCAAGGCTCACGGGTCGGTCAGATGGTACTTTTGGGGTAACCTAGATAGATTTGTTGTTTTCCTCTTTTATGTAGCATTTTGTATTAGGATTTTTGGGATTTATGTACAGACAGTACATGATGACAGATGTATAAACTCCTTGATTTTGATGAATGAAATGAGGAAAAAGTTGGTTTCAAAAATTTGTGATTTTTATATTGATTTTTTATTATGATGCCATGTGAAGTAATTGTAGTAATCGTTCGTAACTCACCCTTATCATAGGATATGTACCGGAATGACCTGCGGGTGACCTGGTGTATACCTACTTAGTGAGGCGCCACACTACAGAGCTCCATCACCGACTTGATTGGATAGGGCGTGCGATATGATAAGGTCTGCAAGTATAGAGTGGTGGATTTTAATGGCACCACCAATCCTGAAGAGGCTGAAGCATGGCTGAAGAGGACATAGAGAGTCCTAGTGTAGATGAAATGTGATGATGAAGAGAAGCTGGATTATGCAGTAAACTTGCTGCAGGGGGATGCACTCCACTGGTGGGAATCAGTGCCCCATAGTCAAATTGTGCCTCCAGTGCTGACATGGAGAGATTTTGGGGAAGTATTCAGGAAGAAGTACCTCTCCCGGGTGTATATCCAAGAGAAGGTCAGGGAGTTTCTGAATCTCACACAGAGGGATATGAGTGTGAGCGAGTATGAGCTGAAGTTCACCCAACTTTCTAGGTGTGCAACTAACATTGTGGGAAAGGGGGAAGATAAGTGCCACAAATTTGAAGGAGGTCTCCATCTGGGGACCAAGGAGAAAGTCCTGATTCACAATTTTTGTGATTACCAGCAGTTGGTAGATGTCGCACTCCAAGCTGAGAAGATGGAGAACATCAAGTATGAGGTAAGCAGGAAGAGGAAGAACCAATAGCAGTTTTCTAGGAAGGGGGTGAGTGCTTCAATACCTGAAAGAGGTGTGAAGAGCTCCCGCACACAGAGTGAGGTGGGGAGTAGTACCCCTGCTAAGATCAAGCAGGCAAGAGCAGTTTCAGTGCAAGCCTCAACTGTGGGAGGCAATAACTTGGTGGGGAAGAACAAAAACATGAACCCCCAATGTGAGCATTGTGGAAAGCTTCACAGAGGAGAGTGCTTCAAGTTACTTGGAGCATGTTTTTGATATGGAGAGAAGGGACATATGATTAGGGACTATCCCCAAGTAACAAGGCGAGAGGGATCACAATTGCAAGCACCAAGGAGAGCAGAAATAGTGGAAGCCAGGCCAGTCAATGGGGTGGGCAGTTCTGGAGCTGCAAGGAAGGCTGTTCCTCCAGGAAGGCCAAGGGGTCAGGGTCAGGCTCATGCTCAAGCAAGGGTGTTCGCCATGACCAGAGAGGAAGCTGCACCCGCACCTGAAATTGTCACAGATATGGCTCGGTTATTTAATTCTGTTGTATATGTGTTGATCGATTCAGGCTTCACGTATTCATTTGTTTCTGCAAGCATGACATTACATGATGTTATTTTAATGCCACTAACAAGTCTTTTAGTTGTTAGCACTCCCTTAGGGAGGCATGTGATAATAAGTCATTTGTATAAAGATTGTAAACTTCTCTTTGAGGGTACTCAATTGGAAGTGGACTTGCTACCCTTAGAGTTAAAGGGGCTAGATGTCATATTGGGGATGGATGTCATGGAGAAGTATCATGTAAAGTTAGATTGTAGCCTTAAGGAGGTGGAATTTGACTTGGGCAATGGTGAGAAGGTGATTTTCAGAGGGATCATGAAAACACCATCACCAAGAATCATTTCTGCTTAGTTAGCTGATAGGATGATAGGAAAGGGTTGTGAAGCCTTATTGGTGTATGTTGTGGACACCAGTGTGAATGAAGGAAAGTTAAAAGACTTTCCGATTGTGAGGGAATTCCCTGATGTGTTCCCAGAGGAATTACCTGGTTTGCCACCGGTGAGAGAAATCGAGTTTTCCATTAACTTGATTCCGGGAACAGCCCTTATTTCTATATCACCGTATAGAATGGCTCCAGCTGAACTGAAAGAGCTTAAGGAACAGTTGAGGGAGCTTTTAGAGAAGGGGTTGATAAGGCCGAGTTCGTTACCTTGGGGAGCGCTGGTTCTGTTTGTTAAGAAGAAGGATGGAACCTGAAGGATGTGTATTGATTACCAGAGACTCATCAAGGTGACCGTTAAGAAAAAGTATCCCTTACCTCGGATTGATGATTTGTTTGACCAGCGGTAGGGAGCAACGATCTTCTCAAAGATTGATCTCAGGTTTGGCTATCATTAACTCATAATCAAGGAGTTTGATGTAAGCAAGACAGCCTTCAAAACATGGTATGGACATTATGAATTTCTAGTTATGCCTTTTGGACTGACCAATGCTTCAATTGCTTTCATGGATCTTATGAACAAGGTCTTCAAGGAGTATCTGGATCAGTTCGTTATAGCATTTATCAATGAAATTCTGGTGTATTTCAAGAATGCAAGAGAATATGAGGAACACCTAAGGATAGTACTGCAGAGACTGAGGGAGAGGGAGCTTTATGCCAAATTCAGCAAATGTAAATTTTGGGTTCATGAAGTGGTATTCCTTGGACATGTAATTTCTGAGAATGGGGTACATGTTGATCCAAGGAAGGTTGAAGCAGTGGTAAATTGGCATGCACCCAAGATAGTAACAGAGGTGAGGAGTTTTTTAGGTTTGACAGGATATTATAAGAGATTCATTGAGCAATTTTCCATGATAGCTGCTCCGATGACTAAGTTAATGAGAAAGAATCAGAAATTTACCTGGAGTGATGAATGCCAAAAAAGCTTTGAAAAGCTCAAGCATAGATTTACAAGTGCTCCAGTTTTGATTTTACCTACTGGAGATGAGGGGTATATAGTATATAGTGACGCATCAAGGAAGGGTTTAGGTTGTGTATTGATGCAAGGAGACAGGATGATAGGTTTTGCTTCTCGGCAATTAAAACCTTATGAATTGAATTACTCCACCCATGATCTGGAATTGGCAGCAGTAGTTTTACCCTGAAGATTTGGAGATGTTATTTGTATGGAGTGCAGACAAGGATTTTTACTGATCATAAAAGTCTCAAGTACCTTCTGAGCTAGAAGGAGTTGAATTTGAGACAGAGAAGGTGGTTGGAGCTAATTAAGGATTATGATTTATTGATCGAATAACATCTAGGAAAGGCGAATGTGGTAGCGGATGCCTTAAGCAGAAAATCCTCTATGGCTCATGTTCAAACAGTTTATCTGTCGCTATTAGAGGAGATGGCTAAGCTTAGGATAAGTTTGAAACAAAAGAAACTTGAGTGTATTGTTGCTACTTTCAGAGTGAGATCGATACTCAGGGAGAAAGTTAAGGAGTTACAAGCACAGGATACAGAATTGAGTGAGCTTCGAGAAGAAATTTAGAATGGCAATAAATCTGAAGTATTAGTGAGGGATGATGGACTTATGGTTGTAGGAAATAGACTTTGTATACTGAATGTCAAGGAAGTAAAGGATGAAATATTGGATGAGGCATATAATGTGCCTTATGCCATGCACCCAGGTAGCACCAGGATGTACAGAGATCTGAAAGAATATTTCTAGTGGAAAGGCATGAAGAGGGATGTAACAGAATATGTGAGCAAATGTCTAGTGTGTCAGCAAGTCAAGGCTGAGCACCAGGCACCTTCAGGCAAGTTAAGGTCGTTGTCTATTCCTGAGTGGAAGTGGCAAAGGATAACTATGGATTTTCTTATGCCTAAGACAGGTAGGACGCATGATACTATATGGGTCATTGTTGATCGGTTGACAAAGTCAGCGTATTTCCTAGCAATTAAGCAGACTAATTCCTGCATGTGCAAGCAAAGAAGTATATTATTGAGATAGTGAGACTGCATGAGATTCTATACTCCATAGTTTTTGACAGGGATCCTTGATTTACTTCGAGATTCTGGGCAAGCTTACAAGAGGCTCTCAGAACCAAGTTGAATTTTAGTACGACTTTTCATCCCCAGACGGATGGTCAATCTGAGAGGACCATTCGGACGCTTGAGGAAATGCTTAAAGCATGTGAGATAGATTTCAAAGGAGCTTGGACGAGCATTTGCCATTGGTCGAATTTGCTTATAATAATTCGTACCATTCGAGCATTCAGATGGCTCCGTATGAAGCACTGTATGGAAGGAGATGTAGAACTCCAATATGTTGGGATAAAGAAGGAGAAAGGAAATTGATAGGGTCAGAGCTACTTCAGATGATGGTCGATAAAGTCAATCTAGTTAAACAACGACTTAAGGTAGCACAAGATAGAATGAAGAGTTACATTAATGCACACCGAAAGGAGATGGAGTATGAGGTCAGTGAGAAAGTCTTTCTTAAGACATCTCCTTGGAAAGGAGTCATAAGGTTTGGCAAGAAGGGCAAGTTGAGTCCGAGATATGTAGGTCTATGCAAGATTGTAGAGAGGATTGGACCGCTAGCCTATAGGTTGGCGCTACCACCAGAATTGTCACAGATACATGACGTCTTTCATGTATCCATGTTAAGAAGGTACAGATCGGATCTGTCTCACATTATTTAGACCACTAAGGTTCAGTTGAGAGACGATATGAGTTATGAGGAGATTCTAGTAGAGATCTTAAACACCAAGGAAAAGGTCCTGATGAACAAGATGGTTCAGCTGGTCAAAGTCTTGTGGAGAAATCACTCTGTTGAAGAGGCCACATGGGAGCCCATGGAGGCCATGAGGGAAAAGTATCCACACCTTTTCAATAGCTCAAGTAAGAAATTCGAGGACGAAATTTTTTTAAGTGGGAGAGAAATGTTGGGCCCTGAAAATTTTTAGCATGATAAGATAAATTTTAGGGTCTTGCTAAATTATTTAGGTTGCAAAAGATTAGCCTGTTAATGTGGGCAAGATAATATGGTATAGGTTAAGGGCATTGAAATATTAAAGTAGTGGGAGAGTGTAAGGCCAATTTTGGCAAGTCACTTAAGTTTAAAAACCCTAAGGCATTAAAGGAAGGGCAAGGTGGACTTTTATCATTCATTAAGGGTAAAATGGGAAGAAAGAAGTGTTGTTTCCTTCCTTAAGAAGGAGAAAAACGAAAATGGGAGAGGAAAAAGTGAAATAACAAAAAACAAAGAGAGGAAGAAGAGTGGTTTCGGTGGTTGAGAGGAAACGAAAAGAGTTGAGCTAGGTTTCATCTTTTCTAAGCCTTCTAGAGAAATTTTGGTGTTGTTTAAGAAGATAAAAAAAAAAGATGAGTATTAGAGCTTCCATTAGAGCCAAGAAAATCATTGTTTGGTGAAGATTCAAGGTAAGCTCAAGGTAAGCTTAGGTTTCATATTTTGGACTTTTTCTAAGAAGATTTTGGTTCATATAGCTTAAGAAATGTATGGGTTTAAGGATTCTATGATCAATTTTAGTGATTATGTCTTATGGGTTTCTCCATTGGAATACCTATTGATTTGGAGATTTTTGTTAATATTGAACAAAATCAAGAAGGACAAGAGGAGCAGGAGGAGAGGCATATTTGAGCAAGCCATAGTCAAGGACTTCAAGGTGGGTTTCACTTTTATAGTTAAGTAATAAGCCAATAAAGTTTTCTATCAAGAAATCACAGTAAATGATTTTCCAACTACCTCATTCATGTGCATTTAATGTTTTCTAAATGTTGTAAGATTGTGTTACATGATTATACATGATTTTTGTGATGATTCATGAAAAGTTGTTTTTAAAATGATTATTTGAAATGATGCATATTTTGAAGCTATATTTTTGGAAATGGTTCAAGATATAGTAAGTATTCGAAAAAGCAAGTTTTCAAGAGAAGGGCTATTTTGGGCATCAAGCTTACAAGATTATGAAATATGTGTTATGTGTAGCGCCCCCTCACCGTAGGGTACACACCGGGACGCCCGTGGGTCGTTCCGACGTATATCTCACACTAAGGAAGTGCTACGATCGCAAACGATCACTAAACACTCGCGTGGTATCAATATAAATAAGCGATAATGGAATTCACGAAATTAAAACCATAACAATAATTTTCATCTCATAAATCAATCCAAAATATAGACACATCTATCGGTCCCTACGGTCTGTCTGAGATCTCAAAAGGAAACCGATAAAAACATCTATCTAGGTCATCCCAAAATAATGTCCCAAAAGAAGTCACCCCAATGACCAACCTGCGATCTATCGCTGCACTTGATCTCGAACGCTCATCGCGAAGCGTCTATCACGGGAGCTAGAGTCCTACTAACGCTGTCCTGAAAATATATTGCAATGTTGGGTGAGTTTGCGAACTCAGTGAGAAACTATCATCGATGGTTTACCCAACACATGCAGATACACAATTTATAACACTATCAACACTTTACACAGTTTACACATTAACACTATGTCACTACTCAAACATGTCAGTGCACAAATCACAATATCACATATCTCTCGCATTCTCAATCACACTTTGCACAATCAAATGCATAAGTATGCAAATTCCCTTTATGACGTTGTTGTGACCGACGTCAATATTCACATTTTTGGCAAGTAGGAGAGCCCTCGGGGTATGCACCACTGCCCACTCACTTTAGGAATAGGAGAGCCCTTTGGGTATGCACTATTTCCTTTTCACAATAGTCACAATTTAGGCAAGTAGGAGAGCCCTCTGGGTATACACTACTGCCGTTTTGGCCCTAAGCCCTCTCAATCGATAATTGAGCTCAAAGCTCAATCATCGTGCTCTAGTCACAACTGTAAATTTTACCGCTTATTATCATGCTAGGCATGCACTAACAATATATCACTTCACTATCTTGTCACAGTTATACACTTGCTCATATCACTATACTTTGGTTCACTATCACAAGTATTCACATTTGTAACACATTTCACATGTATCTCATCTTATTACACTCAACATACTCAGAACACTTATTCACATTCACACAATCACTAATATCTATCGCATTTAGCTCATTCACTTTGCATTTATAACACTCACTTTTACACTTAATTTACACATATTCACAGCACATGTAATCACTTAAAAGCTGAGGAACCAACTAGGTTACTCACCTGTAACTTCCGAGCTACTGCCTGGAAGTCCCAGCAATATCCGTGGATTGTCGATCCAACGGCACCTCTATAACAATTCAAATGAATTCTCATCACTGAATGCTCAATTAATCAAAATCACTGATGCACATGTCTTAATTCGCAATGATATGATGCATGTTCATGATTCCCAGCTCTCAAATCCAATCTCACTATCTCTCACTTCACAACTGCAATTCACTATTCACTAGGCCTATCTCACTCATGAAGTCCTCACTTCAAACTCTAATTGTCACATTATAACACTTAGGTCACATTTGATACTAGATTTGATTCACTTTCGATAATTCATGATCTCTCTAGAATAATTCAACTCTCAATTATTGTCACACTTGTAGACCTTCTTTCTCTAGTTCACAACGACTCAAAAATCATCTCAATTGGAGGTCTACACTAAAAGTTATGCTCAAAAGACTCAACTAATCCACTTCAGCATTTCACTCCCTCGTCATGACGCATGTCTCTTCGTCATGACGTCAGGTCATTTTCTCCGCCTCGTCATAACGCCTACAACCACTCGTCATGGCGAATAAAGCCTTCCGCTCGTCGCGAAGCCTCATGAAGCTCGTCGCGACGTGCATCAGTTTTCACGCTCGTCATGACGCATTATTAAATATTTAATTCCTACGTCGCGACGTGCGACTGGATCGTCTTCTCCGATTCTCATTTTCCGCCATTAATACACCCTCAAACCTCATTTAAACCCATTCAACTACTCTACTTAACTCATTAATAACTATAAATGCAACAATCAACACAAATAACAACATTAATCACAATAAAACTTACCAAAACAACGATCGATCGAAACCCTAGAAAATCGCAACGTCCGAAACCTCCAAGCTTCAATCCCTCTCTGAATCAACTCTCAATCCTCAGCCATAATCAACTTCACCAAGCTCTCTACAACTTTTTCACTCACAATAAAGAGAAACTCACGAAATCTCCGAGGAGGAAGCTCACGATCGACAATGGCGAAGGAGAAGGGAAAAAGGAAAAGGTTCTTCAACCCTAACTCCCAAACCTTTTATATATATATATACTCAGGGCTGATTTCAACTGAGACTCAAAATCTATTAGTCCTCAAATCACTTAATTTCAATCTCTAATTTCACTGACTCATCACAAAATTTCTCAAACTCACAGATCTAATTTTTCAAACCATTAGTCACTCACTTTCGGAACCGAATTCACAGTTATCAGTCTCTAGGTCCATATTCCGGTTCGATCACATATCTCTAAAAATTTCAGAAAAAGTCCCAAAATTTCTCAAAAATATAAGACACTAGATTCTATACTCAAATCTCAATTTAATTAATTCAACTACTCACTTCAAATTATTTCTCAGTCCTCAATAAATCCATTCCTCAATTCTCAATAAATCACTCTCCACACAATTTCTCACAATTCACAAAGCAACTCAAGACACAATTAAATGCTGGAATAATCATGAATGCATGTCACTATATATATGCATGTGCAATTAACTCATGTCACTTATGCAAAATCACTATACGTGCAATTCAATTATGAATGCACTCACTGCTCACTCATCAAAATTACCGATATGCCCTCACATCGGTAACGGGATGTTACATTATGTGGGTTTGTGGTGGTCCCCTAAGTTATGTCGCGTGCACATTGATCAAGTTAAAGGTTTCTCCCACCTGCTCGCTAGTAGCATGGAGCTCCTTCAGGGACTCCCATAAGTTCACGGCTACGCAAGACCATTATGTATAAATGCATAGTATGTTCTGTTTTGATTCCACCCGAACCATTTGATGTGTTTATGTGTTCATGACAAGTTGATTTGAGTAATGCATTCATGATTTGCCTACTCATGAATTTCTGTATGTAAAATGTTTTTTAAAAAAAGTTTTTGATTGTTGCAAACTATAAAATTGTTTCCCATGGGCTTTAAGCTCACCCCCCATTTTTCTCCCCATAAGCAGGTGATGAGCAAGAGATTGAGTAGTCAAGGACCAAGGCATCACTCCACTTTTGAAATGTTGTTGTAATTTAAGCAAATCTGGAAAACCAAGGCTTTAGTTGCATTTTGAGCAATTTATTGTTCATCTATCTTTGTATTTTTGGATATTTTTGAAACGTACATGTATTGGGGAGTTGAAATGCCCACTAAAGCTTTGTAAAACTATGATCTTTTAATATTAATGGTTTATGATTTTGATTTCGCCCATGATACTCAAGGTTACATAGGGAAAAAAATTGTGTACTGATTTCAGGGATATTTCTGGGTTGATGTGAGCTGATTTAAGCAAAATTATCTTCTTAGAAGTTGTAGATGATTTTTCTAGCTTTCCAACGATATAAATTTTGTAAGATTTGGAGATCGTAGTGGAAAGTTAAGAACATTGGAAGTTGGTGTTGTTGCATAGGGTGAATTTTCGGGACAGCTGCATTGATTTGAAATTTTAACCCTTGTAGAGACAAAAATAGTTTATAAGGTCTTCATAGTTGTAGTCTAGAAGTCTTCTTTAAAACAGTCTAAGAACGACCTTAATATGAAACTTTTAGTGAAAGTTATGCCCTTTTTAATGCTATCGTCTTAGTATGACGTCAGCATTGTCTTAATCTTCTTTCGTCTTAGTTTTGGTCTTAGTATGACGTCAGCATCATCTTAGTCTTCTTTCGTCTTAGTTTTGTGTCTTAGTATGACGTCAGTATCGTCTTAGTCTTCTTTCGTCTCAGTTTTGGTACCTAAGATGCTTCGTCTTATTTTTGCATCTTAGTATGACGTCAGCTTTGTCTTAGTTTCTTTCATCTTAGTATGACGTCAGCATCGTCTTAGTATGACATCAGCTTCGTCTTAGTTTCTTTCATCTTAGTATGAAGTCAGCATCGTCTTAGTCTTCTTTCGTCTTAGTTTTGACACCTAAGATGCTTCGTCTTAGTTTTACGTCTTAGTATGACATCAGCATCATCTTAATATGAAGTCAGCATCATCTTAATCTTCTTTCGTCTTAATTTTGGCACCTAAGACGCTTCGTCTTAGTTTTGCGTCTTAGTATGACGTCAGCATCGTCTTAGTTTGACTTTTTGCTTCCTTCTTCTGTTCTATTTTTGACCCTTTTAGGGGCTGAATATCACTTTGAGTTCTTCATAAAATTTATAGATCTCAAGGTCCTCTTTCAAATGGTTTAAAAATTAAATCAATCCAACATCTGTAGCAAAAGTTATGGCATTTGCGTCAAGACATATACAATACGAGTAAAGGCATAAACGAGTTGGATTCTTTTGGCCATAACTTCCTCATCCGACCTCCAAATGAAGTGATTCTTGAAGCAATGGATTTCTAACATCTTTGCCTATCTCTCAAGAAAATTTGTATCTTTTTGAGTTGACTTAAATAGGCTTTTTGGAGAGAAAGCGAGGGGTCGGTTGGGAGAGCATAGTTGGGGTATGTACATGCTTTAGCTTTTTAAGTTTATCTTGAGCTGTAAGGCCCCGATTGAGATGATTCTTGCTTCAAAATGAACTAAAGATTCTTAGTTGAAATTTATTTGATGAAGTCAAATTATAATTTTGGTGTTTGACTAGTGTCGGCACTCCACTCTTATAGGATGACGGTTATTTAGGGTTATTGAAAATAACCCTACAGGGTATTACGCAAGCCCAAGGTTTATGACTTCGGATGTTAGGTTCCGAAAACGGGATCCAACAGAGAACCAAAAAAAGTAGATATTCAAGAGAATCGAGTAGAAACTACTCAAAGTCGAGTAGAATCTACTACATTAGACGTGATTCCATCGGTTGTTACTCCTCTTATTGCATGACGGATACGCAACCTACCAGAACAACAAATTAATGTTCCAATTCCACAAATTGAACATATTAATGACGAACCAGCTAATAATGATCAAGTTATAAATGATCAAGTAATACCACAAGATGTAGCATTAAGGAGGTCTGTAAGGCAAAGAAGACCAGCTATCTCAAGTGACTACGAAATTTACTTACTTGAACATGAATGTGACTTGAGCATTGATAAAGATCCAGGCTCGTTCAAACAAGCCATGGAATGTAAAAATTCTGAAAAATGGTTCAATGTTGTGAAAGAAGAGTTAAAATCAATGGATGACAACAATGTCTGGGAATTAACTAAGTTGCCAGAAGGTGCAAAGCAAGTGGGTTGTAAATGGGTCTTTAAGGCCAAACGTGACTCACAAGGCAACATTGAAAGGTATAAAGCCAGATTTGTTGCCAAAGGTTATACTTAAAAGGATGGTATTGACTATAAAGAGACCTTTGCTCCAATTTCAAAGAAGGACTCTTTAAGAATTGTTATGGCACTGGTGGCTTATTATGATTCATAACTTCACCAAATGGACATGACGACCGCCTTTCTTAATGATGACTTAGAAGAAGAAGTTTATATGGATCAACCTGAAGGTTTCGTCACCACAGGAAAGGAACGATTAGTGTGTGAATTAAAGAAGTCAATATATGGACTAAAGCAAGCTTCCCGACAATGGTATCTTAAGTTTAATGATATCATTACGTCTTATGGTTTTATAGAAAACACCATTGATCGATGTATCTGTATGAAGGTTAGTGGGAGCAAGTTTATTATATTAGTCTTATATGTTGACGATATCCTTCTTGCTGCAAATAATGCTGTTTTGTTATATGATGTAAAGAATTTTCTTTTTAATAATTTTGAAATGAAAGATATGGGTGAGGTATCCTATGTGATAGGAATAGAAATATTCCAGGATAGATCACAAGGATTGTTAGGATTGCCTCAGAAAGGATATATCGAGAAAATATTAGAAAGATTTCAAATGGAAAAATGCTCCGTTGGGAAAGTTCCAATTCAGAAAGGTGACAAATTTAGTCTAATGCAATGTCCACGAAATGATTTGGAATGTAAGGACATGTAGTCTATTCCTTATGCTTCAGTAGTTGGGAGCTTAATGTGTGCTCAAACATGCACTTGGCCAGATATCAGTTTTGTTATTGGAATGCTAGGACGGTATCAAAGTAATCTTGGACTGAATCACTAGAAAGCTGCAGAGAAAGTCCTTAGATACTTACAAGGCACCAAAGACTATATGCTTACATATAGAAAATCAACTCATCTTAAAGTGATAGGTTACTCGGATTCAAACTATGCCGGTTGTATAGACTCACGCAAATCTACATTCGACTACATGTTCCTATTAGCTGGAGGAGCAGTTTCATGGAAAAGTGGAAAACAATCCGTCATTGCTATTTCCACTATGGAGGCTAAATTTGTGGCGTGCTTTGAGGCCACGGTTCATTGATTGCGGTTGCGTTTTATCTTAGGTCTTGGTCTTGTCAACAGTATTACCAGATCGTTAAGAATTTATCGTGATAATTCCGTAGTCGTATTCTTCTCTAAGAATGACAAATATTCAAAGGGTACGAAACACATAGATTTGAAGTATTTGTCTGTGAAAGAAGAAGTGCAAAAACATAAAGTATTAATTGAGCATATTGGTACTGATCTCATGATAGCGGATCCGTTAACGAAAGGCTTACCACCCAAAACATTTATTGGCCATGTTGAACGTATGGGCCCTATAGATAAGTCCTTGATAGTATAGTATTCAGACATGTATATATACATCTCATTGTCTTGCTTGAATTGTTATGACACTTGTTGAATTCAATTACAGTCTTATATTTTATCTCACTTACTGGTTGTCCACATTATGTTGTATACAATAATTATTATTTGTGAGATAACAATTACCGAATTACCCACTTAAAGTTTGTTGAGTTGATTATGTGATACATGGAAGGAATCAGGTTATATAACTTGTGACCGTCGTGATCCCATCAGCTTAATTTAGTTAAGGATGACTTGATCGATTCCATGTATTGTGAGCACTGAAAGTTGTTGGATCACCAAGT
Source organism: Erythroxylum novogranatense (assembly GCA_029891385.1). Lineage (NCBI taxonomy): Eukaryota > Viridiplantae > Streptophyta > Magnoliopsida > Malpighiales > Erythroxylaceae > Erythroxylum > Erythroxylum novogranatense. Next base: position 100,179,531 of record CM057232.1, read on the forward strand.
CGTAACATGGGCCAAGTGGGAGATTGTTAGAGTTTTTTATGTCCCATGTCACTTAAAGATTTGAGTCCAAGAAAAGCACCCAAGATAATGGTTATTGGGTATTATAGACTGGATCTCAAAAGGGTCAAAGACCCTTTTCCTCTCTCTTCTATTTACCAAAGGACATATCCGTTGGTGAGGCTATATAAGTTGAAACAATTTATAGAATGTAATGATTCTGAACCATTGAGGAATTCTTTAACGAAAGAAGTCGAGAGGAAATTAATACAATCAATCAAATCAACATCACGACAAGCAATCATGGATATGGGTACATAAACAATAATTCGATCCGATAAATGTTTTACACTCTTATGTCAAAACTCTTATGCCAGCGAAACTCAGGGGAATTCATTTATGGTGTCTCTTAGGGAGACTTTTTACCAAGGTTGCCACCTTGGTATCTCCATGGAGTCCCCCGCTCAAGAGGGACAATCTTCCAAACGAGTACGCACCAGGAAAAGGGACCATGAGCCCTTACCCACTCCTAAGATGTCCTATAGTGCTACGGTTGCCGGTGATGCCCAGACAGGCATACATAACGATATGAACGACAAGGTAGATGATGAAGATACTGCGATAGAAGAAGGTGACATTCAACCGACAGAGGAAGCAGGGGGAGGCATAAACCTGTCTCAAAACTTCAAGAATAAGCTCGACAATCAGTGGGCCAAAGCAGTCGTTGTTAAATTGTTAGGCCGTAAGATCGGATTTCGCCTCCTTCACTTGCGTTCGCAATCCATGTGGAGACCGAAGGGACAGATGAAGCTTGTGGATCTCGAAAACGACTATTTTCTGGTGAGATTCAAGGAGGATGAAGACTATCTTCACGCTCTAACGCAAGGGCCATGGATGATTTTTGGGTAGGTGCTCTCGCTACAGCATTGAGTACCATCCTTCCGTCCCTCCCAAGGCCAGGTGAATCGTGCTGTAGTGTGGATCCGTCTTCTCGAGCTTCCCATCGCCAGATATCACCTACGAATTTTACACGCCTTAGGAAACCTTATAGGAATGATGGTTCATATTGATGAGGCAACGTTGCAGATGCACCGGGGTAAATTTGCTAGACTTCTTGTGGATGTTGATCTAAGCTCTCCGTTGCGGCACAGTGTGGACTTGGACAGAGAAACCCTTTGGATTGCCTACGAAGGATTGCCCTAGCTCTGTTATGTTTGTGGGTAGATCACCCACGCTATCTCAGCCTGCCCACAGTGCCCTCGTGAAGCGATGGAAACTATCATTCCTTCGGATAGTGAAAACCAAGTCGGGAAGACGACTCAAACTCCAGAACTGGGAGGTCCACCATCGAACGAAAAGCCACAAACAGATCACCCCTTTGGGTATGACCCTTGGACGCAGGTTCAGAGGCGTCTACCCAAGCCTACTATGCAATGGTCCTCTCTGCACAAACAACGCCCAACCCTCCAACGGTTGGCTCAGTCCGAACGAGACGCTGAAGTGACGCGAGGAGGCTCACGGTTTGCTCTATTAGCAGAGGAGGATTCTACGCCTAAGGAGACAGCAGCATTTTAAGACGCCTCATAGCCCACTAACCCATTGGAGTTAGCCCGAAGTCCATAGTGGATCTAGCCCAAGTAAAGGGAAAGCAACCACAACTAGGACCCATTTTCAGGTCCAGGGGCCCAAACGCAATCCACGGTAGAGCTCACGAGGGATTTTAATTACTTCAAATCAGTATACCCGGGGTGAAACCTCCCAAGCTAGGAAACCCTCGGACAAAGGGAAATCTCCTGTCCCCATAATTCCAATTCAACCTTCTCAACAGAACCAGCATGTGGCCATCGAAATCCCCTCCCATACGGACATGGTTTGCGATGCTCATCTTATTGAGACTGGTGAGCAAGGAATTGAGCCATGCCTACAACTAATGGAAGGAATTGAGGCACAAGAGGCGAATCATCTTCACAACGAGTGCCCCGCTCTCCCTTATATTGACCAGGCATTGACCCATTTATGGACTACTGAGGCGATTGCACCGGCATCACCAATCGTGGATATCCGATCGAGCGATGGCGAGCACGCTTAGTCTGACGATAAAATAAGCGTGTTTTGTTTTATTCTCTTATTATCTCTATATCTATTATCATTTGGAATTGTCAAGGTGCAGGAGGATTAAGATTCTTAGTTATCCTGCGTCATCACTTGAGAACATATAAACATGGTCTTCTAGTATTGTTAGAAATCCGTATTAGCGGCTCTCGGGCCAACGAGTTAGTATGTTCCTTAGGGTTTGATTTCTCCTTTAAAGTTGAAGCAATAGGCTTCTCGGGAGGGACTTGACTTGTAACATCCCGTCACCGATGGGATGGGTACAGTAGATTGCATTCATAATTGGCATGTGCATGCATTGTTTAGCTTATGTATATTTGGATAAGTGGCAATTATTGCACTAGCACATAAATGTACATACATGTATGACATATTCCCGAAAAGATTGGGTAATTTGGTAATTTGGAGATGATTTGGTCAATTAAGCTGTGAGAAATTTAATTGGAGTAAGAAATGAGAGTTTGGAGTTTGAAATATAAAATTGGAGTGTATGATTGTGAGTTTTATAATTTTGAGGATTTATAGAAAATTTTCTGAAATTTTCGGAGTCATAGGTCCGGACCGAAAAATTGACCTAATGATCGATTAATTAGATTTCCGATTCCGAAATTTGATTAACCAATGGCAATGGAGATTAGAATTTCGATTTGAGGAATTAGGGTTTAGAGCCATTGAAATTCGGGAGAAATTTGAATAATAAATTAGATCGAGGTTGTTCGGATTGGTCTTGTGGCAATTGAAATTGCCAAACAAGCCCTTAGTCCTTAGGTTTTTAACCTTTCCTCTTTGAAAAATTTGCTTCCACGATGCTTTGGTTTTAAAAGGAAAATTTGACTCTTTTCTTCCTCCATCATCGTGGATCTCCTCTGTGATTTGCTTCTTGATTTTTCTCCTTGTAAATTTTCCTTTTCTTTGTCCTTGATCTTTCCCCTTTGGTTTGGAGTTGAGAAGATAGAAAATTGTGGAAAAATGAAGTGGAACCGTGGGTGTGCATAGGTTTGAAAATTAGAGTTGCTTGGTGATTTTGAAATGTTTTAAAGCTTAAATCAAGTAAGTTATTGTTCCTTTATGCTTTACATAGTTTAATTTGATCATGGATTTGATTATTTGATTGTTTAGAAATTCTTGAGTTTCGGATAATAGGGTTTTTGGGAAAGTTGTTGATTTTGATTTGGGCATTTGATGATTAATGCATAAATGATGGATTTGAGGTTAGAAATGAATTGAGTGTAGTGCATATAGTTGTTGGGAGTGTTTTAGACTGAAATAAATGGATTAGAATCTGAGAAATCTGGAAAATATGGGTTTCGGGCGTGAATCTGGGTTCGCACGGCGCGACGTGTTCATCACACACCGCGGCGAGCAAATCCTCTTTCGCACGTCGCGACGTGTGCATTGCACACCGCGGCGAGCGGATTATCTTCGCACGCCGCGCGAGCGAAGACGCACGCCACGGTGAGCGCAAGAGATCACGTCGTGAAGGAGAAAGCTCGCGTGGGCCGCGATGTGGGAGAGACGTCTCGCCGCGACGAGGACGCCCTCCGAAGGTGTTTTGGAATTCTTTTAATTGGAGAATTTTGGGATTTGATTCGGATGGTTATGGATTGATTGAATTTTGAGATTTAGAATTTCAATTTAAAAGAATGAAATTTCAGGATTTAATTGGGTGATTCTTGAAATCGGATGGTGACCAAATAGCGAATTTAAATTCGATTTAAGGATAATTCTTAGATCTTGGAATTTGACTTTGAAGAGTTTGGAATTTAGTCAATTGAATTATGATATTAGGAATTGCTATGGATTAGAGTGAAAACGCGGAATTGAGATAATTCGGGAATAGGGTCGGAAATGTCATAACATGTATAGTACAAAATTCATTTGATACATAAGCATTATTGATTATTGAAATTGGTACAACTAGTAATGTTATATTCATTCTGATTGTATAGAGGCTCAAGTGGATCGTCGATCGTCCGACGTAGGTGAGACTTCCCGGCAGTAGCTCGGAAGTTCTGAGGTGAGTAACCTAGTTAGTTTCTCAACCTTGATGTGCTTAATTTTGTGCACCTATACCATGTGGAGTTAAGGATGGATTATGTTTGTTTGTTTTGATTGATTTCGGACCACATGTGTTCGAAATATTTGGAATGTGCTATAGAAGTGTCAATTGTGCATAAATTGTCAATAAGTGGTTTCAAATGCAAATTGGATAGTGATATTAGGTTGTGGCACGATTAGTGAGATTTGGAACATGTGCATTCATGCCATTATGCATGATCAGATAATTGATAGTTATGGCAAGTGCGACCCGTATTGAACTTTAAGCTCAGCGCACGGGGCCTCGAGCCCAGCGATTTTAGAGCTTTATGTTCAGCGTATCGAGGCTTCAAGCCCGATGTTTGAAACCAATGGCTCAGCGTAAATGAGCTCGGTATACGGTCACAACAACGAAATAAAATGAAAGAGTCACATGTACATCGCATATATGAATGTTCAAATGTGAATTGTATGAAAGGCGAACCGCCTTATAAATGTGAAAATTGAATGCATGTAATTCTTGGTTGTGATAATATATGATATAGTGTGAACTGTTTGTTATGCATGAGTTGGGTGAACCATCGATGATGGTTTCTCGCTGAGTTCGCAAACTCACCCAACATTGCATTTATTTTTCAGGACAGCGATAGTCGACTCCTAGCTCCAGTTAGCGAGACTTTTCCTGTTGTGTGAGTGTCGGCAAGAGAAACATGACCCACAGGTCGATCAGCTGGGATCTTTTGAGAATGACCTAGTTAGGAGTTATTTTGGTCCCTTTTGGTTTTGTACAGTTGTAATCAGTCAGAATTGTGAACTGATGGTTTTTAAGAAATGAAATGAGAAGTATCTTTTGGTTTTAAAATTTAGTGAATTCGATATTGTAGTTTAATTATATTGATGCCATGAGGTTTATAGAAATGATCGAATCGTAGTGCACCCTCATCGTAGGTTATGTATCGGTATGACCTACGGGCGTCCCAGTGTATAACCTACGGTAAGGGGGCGCTACATGGCTCCTTTAGAAGGTGGATTTCGATATTTTTGTGATGGTTGCCCATCGCCAGTTCATTCACACCACCATCAAGCACGATTCGAGTGTGTTTGACTTTACAGCTGTTTACGGTAGCCTGCAAATAGCTTCCCAAAAACTCCTCTGACCAGTCCTAAAATGGGTCGGGCGCTTTGTCCAACTGTCCTGGATCGTTGGCAGAGATTTTAATGCCAAATTAGATCACTCAGATAAACGCGGTGGGGCCAGGTCAATAAGAGTTATAAATAAATTGTTTCAAGATTGGGTACAAGGATGTGGGCTTCATGACCTGGGTTTTATTGACCCTAAGTTTACGTGGAGATGAGGACTGATCCAAGTTAGACTCGATAGAGTCTTAGGCTCCACTAATTGGCTTCAGGAGTTTCCTTACATAGTGAATCAACATCTTCCTTTCATGGGCTCTGACCACAGACCACTGCTGATCCAATTGCACCGAAACCCTCCCCGACCTCCAAGTTCCCCAGGGTTTCGATTTCAGAATACTTGGCTCACATATCCCAGATTTGATGATGTAGTATCCGAGCATTGGTTACCCGCTGAGGCGACAATGAGCAAATCTCTAGAGACTTTCTCCAAACACCTACTGAAATGGAACCAGATCCACTTCGGTAATCTCTTCCATAGGAAAAAATGTCTTATAGCTCGACTGGAGGGCATTCACAAGGCCTCGACGGCCGATACCTCGGATCCTTTACTCGCCTCTGAAGAACAATTAAGTGAGGATCTTACTTAAGTCCTGTGCGAGGAAGAAATTTTCTGGCACCAGCGGGCCCGCTGCAAATGGATCTCTAAAGGAGATCGGAATACTAAATACTATCACACCATCACTCTTGCTCATCGTAAGAAATTGAAGATTGATAGCCTCATAGATTCGTATGGGTCGTGGATATCATATCCGAACCAACTGAGCCTGATTGCACGAAATTTCTTTGTTCACCTATATATTGCTGACGAAGGAACTCCTCCTTGTTTTTCGATCACTGGCACTTTTCCTTCGTTAACAGAGGAGGGGGTCCATGAACTCCATCAATCGATCTATGCCATCGAGGTGAAAAAGGCGGTCTTCGATATGAATCCTAATAAAGCTCGGGGGGTCGACGGATTTAATGTGTTATTTTTCCAAAAATAGTGGGATAAGGTTGGTCCCAAAGTGGTGGAATTCATCAAGGAGATTTTTATCCACGGATGGTGGGAAGAGGATTTAAATCATACCATTCTGGTACTGGTCCTGAAAATCCCCACCCCTTCTACTATATCGCAATTCCGTTCGATTAGCCTTTGCACTGTACTCTATAAGATGATTTCAAAAATCATTGTGAATCGGCTAAAGCCTCAAATGAAACACCTTGTGCAGGAGACTCGGTGCAGTTTTATTCCAGGACGACAAATAATGGATAATATCATCATAGCACAAGAAGTCATTCATTCGATGCGCAAGAAAAAAGGGAAGACAGGTTATTTCGCGATCAATGTTAACCTAGAAAAAGCCTATGACAGAATTCGTTGGGACTTTATTCAACATACTCTAATTGAAATTGGCATCCTGGACTAATTAATTAGAGTCATTATGAAGTGTATAACGACGGTCACAATGCAAGTTGCTTAGCCAGGTAGCTATACAAATTCTTTTAGTCCCTCAAGGGGTATTCGTCAAGGCGACCCACTCTCGCCTTACCTCTTTGTTTTATGCATGGAAAGGTTAGGTCATCTCATTTCTCAGGCGGTGGATCAAGGTCTATGGCATTCGATAAAGCTGGGCCCTTCTGGCCTGCCAATTTCTCACCTCTTTTTTGCTGATGATCTGGTCCTTTTTGGGGAAGCCATGGAGGCCCAAACGAGTATCATTGCACGAACTCTGGAGATGTTTTCCCAATCTTTTGGGCAAAAGGTCAATCTAAACAAGACTCGAATCTTTTTCTCCAAGAATGTCTCCTCTAATTTGGCGCATAAGCTCAGCCAAAGCCTAAACATCACGAGGACCAATAATCTTGGGAAGTATCTAGGAGTCCTATTAATTCATGAGCGTACCATGAGGCATACTTACCAGGATATCCTGGATAATGCTCGCAAGAAACTCTCCGGTTGGCGAGAAAAAGTCCTCTCCCTAGCCGGGAGAGTTACCTTAACTTAATCGGTTATTTCTGCCCTCCCCATTTTTACTATGCAAACTGTGAGGATCCCAAGACAACTCTGTGATGAGTTAGAGTGCCTTATGAGAGATGTTATTTGGGGATCTACGGGGGCCCAAAGGACGATGCACTTAGTCAACTGGGAGGCAGTATGCCATCCCAAGAAAGCAGGGGGTCTTGGCTTAAAGCTTATTCGATCTTCCAATGACGCTCTCTTGACTAAACTTGGCGGGGGCTTGCTTACGCAACCTACAGCGTTACGGGCCCGAATCTTAAGGGCTAAATATCGTTTGTAACCCCACTCTAACCCTCTCACTTTAGATAAGCCAGGGGCTTCAACTATTTGGAGAGGCGTTTCCGCAACTTGGAAGTTTGTCAGATAGGGCATAAGATGGAAACTGGACAATGGGCGGAAAGCTCTATTCTGGTTGGATAATTGAGTAAATGATTGGAGTCCCCTCATTTCAATGGCGAACACCCCACTTCCTGAAAGTGTGCTTTATGCTACGGTTGCGGAGTACACGACTGAAGATGGTCACTGGCAATGGCATCTTTTCCAGCAGTATCTCCCTTCCATAGTCTGTATGGAAATTGTGGAGCTATATTGAGACTATAGCCACAATAGAGGAAGATACCATAATTTGAGGACCAACAAATCATGGTCGGTTCACAAACAGCCTCTGCCTATGATTTAATCGAAGGCAATACCACCCCTGCGTCCGACAACATTTGGAACTTAATCTAGAAATGAGCCGGTCATGAACAGATTAGGGCGTTCGTTTGGCTCATGACGAACTAAAAGCTCCTGACCAATCAGTAGCGAGTGACTAGACACCTCACTATGGATAGCAGCTGCCATATATGCGGGTCTGAAGTCTTCGCGATTGACAGATTGTGCAAGACTTTTGGCGTAAATTTCCTTCTGAAGTGGTTGACACATACTTTTTTCAATAAGATATGGAGCGGTGGGTAACTTTCAATCTTCTGAAGCAATCTCAACCACCCCAAATTCCATGGGTCATCATTTATGGCATTGCATGCTGGCTTGTGTGGAAATGGCGCAACAAAAGTATCTTTGAAGCTGATTTTTAGTGGCCAGCAGACGAGACTAGGGCAGTTATAGATTATGCCACTTGGATCATTAGGGCGAGGGAAGTAGAATGCTGTGTCTACAGAGATCAGAGATTACTAGTAGGTCACTTTACGGGTTGGACCAAACCGATGGACGACTAGGTCAAGTTAAATACTGATGGAGCCGTTAAACCAGGGCCAAATATTGTTGCTGCTGGAGGATTGATTAGAGATTGTCACGGTCAGTGGTGCACAGGACCACCACATTGGACAGGCTTCGCCAATAACTACTGAACTTTGGGGAGTCCACTCTGGCCTTACTCTAGCATGGGAGATCGGATATCGACGAGTGATCGTAGAAGTTGATTCACTTGAGGTGATCAACATTCTTTTCTCTTCTACTATTCCCTCGACTGAATACTATTTCTTAGTGGCAGGTACTCGTGGGCTACTCTACCGCGCATGGGAGGTGAAGCTGCAACATGTGTATTGCGAAGGGAATCAATATGTAGATAGACTAATGTGTATTGCGAAGGGAATCAATGTGCGGATAGACTAGCCTCTATCGCAGCAATATCAAGCCCAAGAGTCCACCCCCTACAGGAGCCTCTATTTACAATCATGGCTTAACCACAATGAGATCAGCACGCAGTCTCATATTGCATATCCCTATATTAGTTAGGGTGTTTGTTTAATTGTTTTGTTATATTTCCTTTATTAACAAAAAAAAAATCAAAGTAAACGTCTGTGTATGATGTTTTCTGCTTTGCAGAAGTTTACGGAGAATTATAATGTACGTAATTTTACCTACAAAAAGACTATTTTCATTTATTTACTTTCTATAACTTTGCGGTATGTACCCGTTGCTCCTTATACAACCGCAACCGAGAGGCAGGAGAGCTGGTCAAGCGAAGCTAATAATGTTTATCTTCTCACTGAGACATTTTGAGGGCATACCCGTAATTTAACACCTTCAGTGTCTGTAAATGGAAAGATGAGAATCGATAATCTCCAATCCTGAACCACCAACACACAGATAGTTACACTGTAGAAGGTAGACAAACTTGACATACGCTTGGTAGCAGCAACTAAAATCACTCTTCTCTGGCTCTTCGATGGCCACGACCTGAACTTTCTGAACCAAAAACCGAAGAAAGAGAGACCCAGATGGCCTCTTTATCCTGCTGCTTTACTATATCCTCCAAGACCCACCTCCGAAATTCCCCTTCTTTCTTTACTCCAAAGCCCCCAATTCACCTTCAGCCTCCCTACTGGCTTCCTAGAACCCAAAAGCTTCCTACTTGGAAGCCTTCTGGCATAAGGTTTCCGACGACCACTGTGAGGGCCAGCATTGATGTCACCACAACCGCAGTTCGACCTGGAGGTGCGGTGGAGACCGATAAGTTGCCAACGGAGACGAGGAACCGGACTATGGAGGCAGTTGATTCCTATGGTGGGAGGGTTACGATTGGGGATGTCGCAAGCAGAGCTGGGCTTAAGTTGAATGAAGCTCAAAAAGCTCTCCAGGCTCTTGCTGCTGATACTGATGGTTTCTTGGAGGTAATCATATTGACAAATTGTTGTGACAATAAGAAAACTTCTTTTGAAAATGGACGAGTAAAGGAGCCAATTTCACTTGAATCGGAGCGAATGCGTGCTCAGTAAATTGACATGTGTATGTGTGTCTTGTTTGTTTGAAGAAACAACCCCCCACCGCCACCGCCGCTTTTTCTGATCAATTGGAGTAGATAATAATTAGTAAATTTAGCTGAAGTCGATGTATGAGGGATATGGAATTTCAAGTCCTTCGAGAAATAATCTGCTATTGCTAAGGTAGGTATTGAACTGTTTTATGGGATACATAACAAAGTTCTAGCTCAGTCTCAAGAAATTCAAATAATCTCATTTTCGTGATTGAATCAAGAGGATATATGTGCATTCAAGTAGCACATTCAGCAAAAGCATCCACTTTTTATGTTGAAAAGTCTAGGCATTCAAAAACTGTTGAAACTGATAAAATAAAAGATGATCCAACCAAAATGAAGGTTTTGTTTTTAATTAATGAATTATATTTTTTTTCTTCTTGTGGCATTTATAGCATTTGTTATAGCTTGTTGATTTTATTTGCACTAAAGTCCATGAGTTATAAGTGATTGTCTTTATTATTTTAACAGGTTTCGGACGAAGGGGATGTTCTTTATGTTTTCCCAAAGGATTATCGTTCAAAGCTTGCTGCGAAGTCATTGAGGATGAAGATTGAGCCTCTGGTTGACAAGGCAAAGGTACTTATCTCAGTTGCATATCATGTGGGTTTTGTATTCTAGAAAAATAAAAATGTTGTCTTCCACTTTGATTGTAATATGTTACTCTTTGTTTGTTAAAGTCTGCAGCAGAGTATCTTATCAGGGTTTCTTTTGGGACGGCCCTGATTGCATCAATAGTTCTAGTTTACACTACAATAATTGCTCTTCTTTCAAGTAGAAGGTAAACGCTGCCTTACATTGGAAACAGCTTCTGTCTTGGTAACTTTCCTGGAACAAAATATTGACTGTAATCTCTTGAACAGTGATGAAGATAATCGTGGAAGGCGAGGCAGATCATATGATTCAGGATTCACCTTTTTCTTTACACCTACTGATTTATTTTGGTATTTTCTATAAACTGACAAAATTATTCAAAGTGAACATGTGGCTGAATTATGCTGTCTTATATGTCTAGGCATTATTAACTTGGCAAAAGATGGCCAATAATAGTTGACTGCAATTGATTTGGGTTGAAACAACATTGTTATTTATACAGGTATTGATGGAAGTCAATTAGATGACAAATAAAAAAGATGAGTTAAATTGATGTTCCGCATTGGTTTCATATTTTATGCTCCCTACATGTAGCCCCTTATAAGCTCACATTCAGGGATAGAAAATCTTTCATTGTGGATGCTTTGAAAGTTAGTTGCAACATTTGTCTTATTAGACTGGTTTCTGCATGCCCTTTGCTAAAAGTCAGAGTGCTATACTGTTATGTAGATGTGAATTGCATATAATACTCTCCTGTGTATAGCATTTTCATTCCAAAATCAAGAGAAGCCTTAAATCAATATTTTCTATCATTTTTTTAGGTACTGGGATCCATATTACTATAGAAGGCGTCAAATGCAAACAGATCAGGGTGAGAAGATGAACTTTATAGAATCTGTAAGTGAATAGCTCAAAAAAGCTTGGTTCATGCAGTGGTTATCATTAAATTTTGAGTGTACAATGAAAATTGTGAATGTCTTTCAGGTGTTCTCCTTTGTGTTTGGCGATGGTGATCCAAATCAAGGAATTGAAGAAGAGAGGTGGAAGTTGGTAATATTTCAGCACTGAATTCAGTGGTCCGTTACTTACAACAGTTTTTTCAGCTTATTGGTTGTTTTCATTTTCTGCATCTGCAGTTGTCTTTTTTATTTTTAATTCACAAAAGCTTTTACTGATCTTGCTTCTAAACTAAATTGCTTGGCCGTTCTAATTATTCGATTCCATTTATTTGATTTGTTCACTCAGTAATTTTTATGTGTCAGGAAGAACTACATCGATTTTAATCAAGTTAGCTGTCAACTCTAGTTAACGTGAATATGCCATTTTTGTCCTTTAATCCAATTCTCAACCATCGTACTTACTACAACTTCTCAATTCAGTTCTTTCACTTCAATTTGTTCTATTTCATTCATATTACTATTAAAAAAGAATCAAATTTCTTTCCATCAACTTGATTAGGCATTAGAAAAAGAATAACTTTTGTTAGTTTTCCATTCTTTTAATATTTTTTTCTATTGAATTCCTCTTATTGGAAAATTTTGATAACAAAGGTTTTCATTGGCACATTTGAAGTAATAGGAAGGTTTGAATAAGAAACAATCAAAATAGGAGATGTTAAAAAATTATTTTCCACCTTTTTTTAAGTGGTTGAGCCTTCACTTGAATCACTTTAGTGTGCATATATATACTGCTAACTGGTGTATTGTTTAACTGGGAGAATTCTACCCCGCAAGTGGGTAAGAATAACAAAGTAGTATTTTATCTTGTTGAAGGTTATGGTAACATTTTATAAAGTTGTTCTTAAGTTGTGAGCTTTGTCTCACTTTTTTGGTAGTAATTTGCCTTTGTGACTTGCAATTGGTGTAGTTTATTGCAACATCTTAGAAAGCTGTTGTGTAAGTTGTGATCATGGTAATTATTCTTTATTTATTTATCTGTTATTACAGCTTGCAATTTATTTAATAGCATGTAATAACAGATAAATAAATAAAGAATAATTACCATGATCACAGCTTATGCTGTTCTTTCCGTCAACATGGACTTTTAGCTTTTTCCTTTATAATCATTTGCAGATTGGGCAATACATTGCCTCCAATGGTGGTGTTGTCACAGCTGAAGAACTTGCACCCTATCTTGACATACAAACTACCAAGGAAGATATGGTATACCTTCTTTATGAGATTAATTAATGTTAATGTTTCCTGCTGTTCTGATTGTCTTGCTAACAGGTTAGTTATGAGGTTAAAGTTTTTCACAGTTATTTGGTTTAAATTCATACCACATATAGGATATTATAAGGAGTTCTTACATGCAAAAAAATTTGAGAAAAGACAATATAAAAGGTCCACTTTGAGATTCATCCCATCATTCCTTATATATTTGTCTGAAACTCTGATGTATTAGCATTTGTGTTCTTCTTGAGCCAATAACATAATCACTGGGTTTTGACCGCGTGAAGATGATACCAATATGATTGTTACCTTGCTTTTATGCTGACTTTTTTTAAAAAACTCCATATTACAGTGCTTTTTTTTTCTCTGTGTCAGAATGACGAATCTTATATTTTACCAGTACTTCTACGCTTTGATGGTCAACCCGAAATTGATGAAGAGGTAGGAAACTAATTTTGACCAATGTAAGATTTGGATGTGTATTTTTGTATGTTTATGAGTATTTTTAGGAATAGAACTAATTGTTTAACAATACTTATGGCATTGTAAAGAGATGTCTTGCAAAAGTAAGAATTTTGACAGCTCTTATCTTGGTTGAGTTAATTTGATTTTCAAATTTCAGCTAATTACTTATCATGTAGGGAAATATTGTTTATCGATTCCCTTCTCTTCAAAGGACTGGTTCTTCTCAAAGAATTGGAAAAAAGGAATATGTGGGGAGAAGATGGGCAGATTGGATTGGAGTTGAGAAGTTTCTTAGGGAAAAGAAATGGCAGTTCAGGTTATTTATTCGCTTGATTATTCACTTTTTTAAATAACATAATTTGATTCTCCAATTTTAGTGGCTGTTATTTTGCAGTAAGATTGGTGCATCGGAAAGAGCAATGGTTGTTGGATTGGGTGGGATTAATCTTTTTGGAGTTATTATCCTTGGAGCCATGCTAAAGTACATTCTTCCGGAATTATTACTTTTTTTTGGGTTGTTTACATTTTCGTCTCTCTAATGTCTCCACGTCATCTTGTTTTGAAGGGATGTTGCTCTGACAAACAGTGGATTCATTAATTTTGTTACTGGAATTTTTCCTTTACTTCAGGTGAGGGTTAATTGCCCTTCTTCAATTCTGATTAGCAGAATTTTTTCCACCACTATCTTGTGGAAAGTGGTATCAAGGCATAGCTTCTTTGTTTTACCTCCTACAGATTTTGGAGTATTCTTGGCCTACATGTTCCTATTAATATTGCATTGTGAGAAGTCATTTAAATTTTATATTGGATAGAGGTGTCTCTTGGTCTGAACTCCCTGTTGCTCTTCTTAAGAATGTAAATCGATTTTCCCACTATGAAAGCTCAATAAACAGTTTAAGCATCTATTCTATTTTATCATTGTCAAAAAGTTGTAGTTGGAAGTATGGTGTGTTGTCAACTATGTTGTAACTACTAGTTCTTTTCCCAAGATATCAGTTGGATATTCATAATGTGCATTGATGATGAAATTCACAGATATATGCTGGTTCTTTCTTTGCAATTCCTTTGATTCGGTGGTTCTTTACTCTCAAGAAGAATACTGAAATTGAAAAGAGGAATAAAGCAAGAGAACAATATGCTCGGGCACTTGAAGTGCCTGATCTTTCACTTAGGCGGAAGGTAGCCTCTCTTTTGTTTTAGTTTGTTTTTCTGTGCGGTTGATAATGAAGAGTGAATGTTGTTTCATACTAGCTTATCCTTTCTTTTGACTGGACAATTATGAACTACCCTGTCTACTTGTAAGAGATTCCAATTTTCATATGTATAGGGGTGAATTTGTTTATGATTATTTTGCACCTCAAGTTAAGTGCTGATACTATTGTGAAAAAATTATTAGTATTGGTGATAGTATATTATTTTCGCGTTTATCCTTGGATTGGCTTATATACACTAGCTCTGATTTTTGACATCTCTTTGATGTTATGTAGTACACCTCAATATCTGGACTAAAGTAAATACACCGGATTACTATACTAGATGTGTTTTTAAATAACTTCTTCAGTAACATCTTTCACTTTTGGAATTTGTCCAGCTTTTAAGTGCTCGAGATATGGCACAGAAGACAGTCATAGGGCAGGATCGCATAGTCTACAGCACAGACAGAGACTTCACTGAGCAAGACTTTGAAGCCCAAGATTGGGATAGAAGATTCAGAGAGCTCGAGAAGTCAGATTGAGAAGGTGACGTTTGTGAACTTTTTACATCTCTCCATGTTCATGTGTATGTGAATACACAGAGATGAAAAAAACACAATTTCAAACTATCGTGTTCTTATCATCTCACACCATTTTTGGCTGGCAGTTATAATTTTGTATCTTGAAAAGAGTGTAAACTGCCAACATTTTTACGTATATTAATCTTAGAGAGGCCAGTATATTACCATCTTGCTTTTCCTAACTATCATGTCTGCTTGCAGGGTTTTGAAATGCGGCGTTATTCCTTAAGAATACCATGACATATACCTTTAGTTCACTGCTATTGAGTGGCAATCAGTTTGAAGCCCCTTATTTGTCATTTCTGGGAAGATGTATAGTATGATCAGGACTCTAACGTCTGAGATGTGCGGAGAAATTTGTAGCGCAGCTGCAGTTTAGGGTGGTTCAACATCTCAACAGTGATGATGGCTTGTAAATATTAGTACATTACTGGCTGGATTTTCTAACTGGATGCAAAGGTATCTGTCCTCACAGTCATCTATTTATATGGTGAGGTGAAATCAGACAAATTATTAGGAGTTGCAAGACAAAGTTCAAATCCTGATTGCAGTCTCTACACTGGCAAAGTTAAAGGGATTACTATAAGAAAATTTATTTTTCAAGCCACTCCCTGTATTTGCACGCAGTTTGCATGGAGTTGGTTTGTTGTTTAAATTCTTGTTACTTGTGGGATTGTATAAGTGACGATACGTTTGACATAAGCTTTACAAATTGTGGGGATCAATCTGCAATTCCGGGTTGCAAAGCAAACCACTATGGCTACATAATACCGTGCTAATCCAAAACCATTATGAACATCCAAGATGCTTTATCTGGAGCCAAATGTGCGGCAGAATGCGAAATGTGGTCAGTAATTCTGAAAAATGGACCGGTGGAGCTCTCCGGAACGGGATTTTTCAAGCAATTTTGGACACCAGTATACCTGAACCCATGACAAACTCTTTTCATTACAACCACCTATACTTGAATAAATAAAAACAGAGACGAGCTAAACTAACAGCTGAAGCTAGACTTGGAAAATGGAATCAAAAGATCGAAACAAATTTGACATTGCAGCGTTAAAATCTCTGCAACTGACTGCCAAGATATAATTGCTGACATGTTTAACTTTTCAATTGAGTGTGAAATGCTTGGGAAAAGACGCTACAAACATCGTTGGCAAGAGCCTAAATTGCTAAAATAATGCTAAATTCTAACATGTTTCCTTGTCTTTTATTAGAAATACAATAATAACAACAACAATCTTAGTGCGCAACACTCCCGCTTTGCGAGCGTTGGGAAATGATATCAATTATATGCAACCCTTTTTTTGTATTTTACAAAAAGGTCGTTTCAATAACTCGAACAAATGACTTTTTGGTCATAAAGATATAACCTTACCGGTTGCTCCAAAACTCGCCCTCCATTATATTAATGTTATATTGGGGTAAATATTTGTCAAAACTTACCAACTTCAGACGAAAATAAACGGAAAAAGAACAGAAGATGATTGAAAGTTAATGAGAAGACATACCCAAACATAAGAGCGTGAGGACTGTTATGCAGATTATTCGTGCTGAGTGTCGATTGAATTGAATATGACAGGGACGTCTCTGATATCTAGCTCCAAGCTGGACACAGCAATGCATTACTTTTGCTGTAAATCTGGATAATAACCCTCGGATGCTTCCATTCCCTGAGCTGAACCATAGTCCTATATGCTGGCCCTATCAAAAGGAAGGACACTAATAAGCATCTCCATCCAATTGAATAAACAAAAAGTAAGACAAGCATTTGTTCCTGTTAGATTAGAAATAACAATTAAATTAAATGCTCCTGAGTGGAATAGTCATGCCATGTTGATTAACCAGCTGTGTTGGTGCTCTTTTTATCATTTTGCTTCAACAATGTCATCTTACGGGAAATAAAGCCCTTGATATAAAAAAAGAAAAAGAAATTGTACCTGTGGGAAGTAGGTCGAGGAATCTCGTCGCTGTTCTTCTCCATCTTTCAACCTCTTTGTATAGCTCCTAATGGCCCTATTCTTCCAAGAATTGCTAAATGAACCATGAAGGTTGATTCTGTTCCAGAGCCTACTAGTGTTGTTTTCATTGGTGAAACTTTTACGTGCAGCTTCATTAGCTTCCACATCAAAGTGATCATCATCACCATTCCTGTTACAAGAAAAGTGTTGAAGAGAGTCCACCACATCACGGCCTAATCTTGTTGAGTAATGAGAACCCTTCCTCAAGTTATCTCTCATTATGCAATTATGATCATCATCTGTATGCGCATGTCCGTTCATTTTTTCCACCTCAAACTCTCTGCTGTCATGCTCAACACTTTCTTCATCTTTCAAACAAGATGCCGAGGTTGGATCCAAAAATCTTCTCAACATGTTACTATCTTCAAAATCATGATGATTAATGTGCTTAAATTTATCCTCCCCAGTAAGAAACAATTGCAATAAGTCCCTATCACGTTCACTCAAATCAATGCGTGCAAAGTTTCTAGTGAAATCTACCATAGACTGGTCCTGCATACTTTCCTCCACATGAGTAATATGTTCCTTGATGGCTCTGATGAACTGCCTATGCCTAGAAATCACATCTTCACTTGCTCGAGATTTGTCCACAGTTGATAAGCAGACAGCTCTTTCAAAATCCTCCAACTGATTTGTAAAAACAAACACAATCAGCTAATTAAAAGAACAAAACAAAAAGGAAGAGCATTAACCCCACCGAGTACCTGCCATTTTGCAGTTTCAAGGATTGTGGCAAGATCACGCTTATGATATTCTATCGAAGTAAGAAGTCTTGGATCAGGATGGTCACCATGAACAAGACTTTGCTCATGCTCAAGAAGTCGAAAAACTGATTCCATCCTAAACATTATAAAAGAATCACAAGTAAACGGACGTAAGACACTGGTTTACGACAAAAAAAGGAAATTTCAACCTTAATTCAAGATCATTCAATAGAAAAGATATTAAAGCACATAGGATTCTGACATTTTCAGTTTGAACGCATTAATCAAATGACCGAACAAACTATTAACTAAATAAATAATGCCAAACAAAAACCTACTAACCAATCATAGAGAAAATTATAATTTTCATTCTCATTGAGCACATAAGAGCCAAAAATTTTAAGCCTAGATTCAGGCCAAGGAAAAATGTTCCAAGAATCTGAGATTGTGATGCCCAATCTGACCTATCAGCAGAGTCCTGAACAACTTCTGCTGCAGAGAACAACGGGTCTGATTCCCATTGGTGCAAGCTCGATGCCATTACTTTGTCTCCGTCAAAAACACATAAAGCTTTCAAATTTAAATGTTAAATGTCAATGGAAAGCGAAGCCACCGACCCCAAGAGCCACCAAATGAGAATTTCTCCGAACCCCAATTCAATCTTAACTTTCCAAACAACGAAACAAAGACTACAAGGACAGAATCTTCAGACGTGAGAAATTTTATATAACATGAAATTAGGGTTTTATAGAAAAAGAGATATTAGGCACAAATTCGTGGGTGTTACAGAGGTCCAAGAAAGTTTGGAGCAGAAAGAAAGCCAAATCAGAAGAAGAGGATGGAAAGCGAGGCTATTTTGGTCATTTGAACCTGTACTATGAAACGACAACGATTTACCATTCGTAATCTGGTTCGGTCCAACGAATTACGGAGGATTAAGGGGGGAAAAAACAGAAAAACTAGCCCGTGTGGTTCACTTCTGGTTTACTGCTATGGTTTTTAGTTTCTGTTTTTCGTTTTTAATTTCTATTTTTAAAAAAAAATCTTTTTAGTTGAGATTGTAATATAAAATTGAAAACAAAAATTTGTTTGGTTAAATTTTCTAATAAAAACTAAAAGCAAAAATATGTTTGGTTTTATTATCATGTTTATATTTTATATAATTATACTATTATGTGTAATAATTATGATATAATAAATTATATTTTAAATTAATTAATTATCATTATAGCTAAAATTAAATATGTGCAGATCAAATATTATTAAAAATTACATATTAATTGTATATAATAAAATTATATAAATTAGAAATTATATTAAGTCATTTTAATCAATAAAATATGTCCATCATAATTATCAAAAAATATAATATGTCCATCATACTATATTTTTGAAAACATCATAGTACTATCATTTACAAAAGAGACATAAATCAATTATAAATAATATAATCACTCCACATTTGTCTAACAATTTCATCTCACTTTCTAGACATATTTCGAAGTTGTGTGGGAGTGATGTTATACTCCACTTGAGAATTTGCATCTTCATTTTCACTTCTTCTAATTTGTTTTTCATTTTCAGCACAACTTTCAAATAATTCATCGCTTTGTCCACACATTTTAATATAGTTGTGTATAATACAACAAGCAATAACGATGTATTTTTATTTCTTCATATAATAACTCGGCATGTTTTTAAATATAGGAAATCTTAAAACGTCAAAACATCTTTCAATAATATTTGTTAATGAAGAATGCCTGTAGTTAAATAATTCATGTGAATCTTGAGGCCTTCCTCTGCCTCTATGATCTCGCAAATGATATATTTCATCTCGATATGGTGAAAAAAATCCAGGCATATTAGTGTAGTTCGAGTCAACCAAATAGTACTTACCTAATATAGAAAGAATATAATATTAACAAAAGATATTTAAAATGAATCATAATTACTATGTTTATTTAAAATAATATAATACCTTGTGGAGGCATAGAAAATTAATTCGTTGGATTTGTCATTGTTTCCGAAAGAACTCAAGAGTCATTTACAATACCTTCCCATCCAGTCATTATATATGTAAAACGCATATCAAATGAGCAACAACACATAATGTTTTGGGTTGGGTTAATTCTTTTGCCCCTGTATGGTATTTGTTTATCGATCGGAACATATGCATCAATATGTGTACCATCTATTGTTTCTATACAATCCTAAAAATTAAAAAATATATTAAAATAAAATTTAATCATAAGGACATAATTAAAATAGTAATTAAATATATGAATGTACCTGAAAATATGGAAAGACTTTTGAATTATGTTGAATTTCAGGAGGTGTATTAGTAAAAGATGGTGGAGTAACGACTTTTTTTACAAGACGATTAACTACATATAAGACTTTTCAAAAATACTTCGAAATTGTCTAGATCGAATGTTGAAAATGTTTTGCATTGACTCTAATTGTCTCACTATGCCTTATAATCATCAAGAAAATTGCTACTTATTCCTCCATAATCAAATGATTTGTTTCCTTTAAGCCTCCTAAACTCTTCAACTCATCACATAAGCTTAAGAAAATTGTCTTTCTCATTCTTAAGTTTTCATAAATCCTTGTAGGATTTCCATTCAAAAGTTCTAATATCCAATGATGACTTGATAGAGCAGAAGTTCTACATGATTGCTTCTGTAAATAAAAATATTTGTTCTCTCCTGCAGCTATAGAAATAATGATTACCTTTTTCAGTTTATCATTAGAATTTGATTCGAAATCTGATAAGAAATTCATGTATCTACAATGTCAACATTAAATAATTAATAAAATATTCAATCAAGTATATTTAATTAAATATAAAAAATATTCATACAAAATATAAACTTAAAATTAAGTCAACTATTCATATAACGCACAAACGAAAAATTTTCAAAATATAAAATAGTGCTTAATGTAAAAGTGTCAAATCAATAAAAATTTGATATGCAATAACATGAAAATATAACTAAAGGGACATAATCCAATCTAGTTTCCTTGTTTGTGTCATCTTCAAAAAAATTCCTATAAAGTAGATAATTATGTAAAACCTTCACAGTTTTTTCATATTGCACACCATCAACACCCAATTCATCTAAAGAATTCAGACATTTCATCATTATGTTAGAATATTGAGATCTGTTGTAGCGCCCCCTTACCGTAGGGTATACACTGGGACGTCCGTAGATCATTCCGATACATATCCTACGATAAGGGTGAACTACAAACAATCACTACTGTACTTCACATAGCATCATAATAATAATACATCAATATTAAAATCACTAAATTTTGAAACCATAAATTTTCCTCATTTCATTTCATCAGAATCAGATATGTACATATTTGTCATAATTCACTGTTTATACATCACTCCAAAAGAAATCTAATACAAAAAGCCTAACTAGGTCATCTCCAAAAATCCCAGCTGACCGACCTGTGAGCCATGACTTCTCTTGCCAATACGATCTACACGGCAGGAAAAGTCCTTCTGGAGCTAGGAGTTTACTCTCTCGGTCTTGAAAAATAAGTTACAATTTTGAGTGAGTTTGCGAACTCAGTGAGGAACCATCATCGATAGTTCACTCAATTTATGCCTCACTCAAGCATAACACAGTTGTTTCATCAAATCACATTCGGAAGTACCACATGATTATTATCACATAAGTATAAGGCATTTTGCCTTTAACTCAATCAGAGAAATTCAATGAAATGCATATGAAATGCGCATGTGAAGCTTTTCTAATTTATTACGGTGTTGTGACCCAGCACCTAAAACTGTCCCAATATAGGCACATTAATCGTTGAGCCTGAGATTCTGAATCACTGTAGGCTCGAGGCCCAAATACATTGAGCTTTTAGCTCTCAATGGCTGCTCCGGTCACAACTGTCATTATCGGTTCATGCATTCATGCATGGAATGCATATGTCGCAATGAAGCAATATCAACATCACAATCAATCCCAATTATCACTTTCAGACAAATAGTTCACAATTAATTACATTAAAATCACAATCACATTTAATCACATTTAAAACACGGAGGTCCCAAATTCTCAGACAATTAGCACTTCTATGTCATAATCTCCTAATACATCGGACCTTCTGTCCGGAATGCATAATCATAAATAATTCACAAACTCACCATTATTCTCCACATAATTATAAACACAAAATGTAAACAAATAATAATTGAGAAACCATCTAGGTCGCTCACCAATAGCTTCTGAACTAATGCCTAAAAGTCTCGATAACGTTTGTGGGATGACGCTCTAAATGCACCTTTATAACAGTCAAAATATTCAAACATTACCAAATGTACAATTAAAAATATTTAATAATGTATATGTAATAATTAAAATGTGTACAATGCATGTTCGTGACATTCCCGGTCTTATTCCATAAATATTCATCACAAAAATTTCCTCTAATTGTTAGAAATCTAAAGACACCAAAATCGCTCAATTCGGACCTCTATAGGTCCAATTATTAATAAAATACGGACTAAAAAATAATTATCCGGTTCCCTCACTTTGACCTAAATAATTCACGTCAATTTTAACTCGGAAAAAAATTCCAATTTCACATAAAAATGAAATTAAATATTTCACGAATCCGATACCTCAAGAATCATGTCAATCGGAGATCGAACGAAAAAGTTATGCACAAAAGAATTTATAGCATTGATAATTAAAACTAAATAATAATAATAAATAAATAAAAATTAAATTAAAAGAAATGGGTCTTGCCCTCAATCTTGCGAGATGCGAGGTTTTGAATTTTCAATTAAAAAAAAAAACTAAATTTTCATATTTTTCAAAACCACTTATAAACCTTCCCTTCTTCCACACCACACGACTCTTCACATATATGTCCAAAAATCACAAATGAGGTCTCATTGGAAAGATCACAAAAAATTCTACAAGTTTTATGAAGGGCTTGAAAACCAATTTCACCTCTAAGGGTGTCAAAAATTCAATCAAAGCTACTGCCTTCACATTACCATTCAAAACAGTATAACATTTTTCCAAAAATCATATCTTTCCATCGCCTTTGCCAAAAATTCCAAGCTTTATACCAAAAGAGAGATCAAAACATATTCTACAACTTTCATGAACAACTTGGAAACAAATTCAACCTCTAAACAAGTCGAATTCTCAATCAAAATTTCTGCCTATATAAGTCATTCTCAACAGTAACACAATCTTCCAAAAAGCATAACTTCCTATCCCATTATCGAAAAATTACATACTTTATATCACTGAAAAGATCAGAAAACATGCTATAATTCTTATGAAGGGCTTAGAACCAAATTCCATCTCTAACTAGATCAAATTCTCCCATTATTGTGGCTGCCCTGTTTAAGAGTGTTAAATCAACATATCACCTAATCCATATCCAAACTTGAAAAATTCATAACTTACAAACCTTATATCGAAAAAGAGCATATCATACCTCATTACAAAGCTAAAACATTCCTCTACAACTTTCCATAAGATCACTTGAGTTAATTTCAACCATAACAGTCCAAAATTAGCGTCAGAACACAGAAATCACCAAAACCCATACTTAGAGTCATTACACACACCAAAACACATTAATACATAAATTACCATCTGAAAGTTAACTAGCCATAACTTTCAACCTAAAAATCGAAAAATATCCTACTTAGTGGTGATAAAAATCTAACAAGAAACTCTTCAACTTTCATTAAGACCAATTTCACAAAATCCATCTACTTTAGCCTAGAAAAATCCCTTAAAGTTTCAGGTCACAAATCTCTACATGCTAGCATTACTACTATTCACCCTGCACATAAATCTCACTTTCAAAGCAAAATTCCAAACCTTTCAAGCTACAATTGGACAGAACTTTCTTCATAAGAATTCTAGTCAAACTTCTAGCCAAACTTCTCAAGTTTAATTCAAGTCAAACCTCAACTTAATAGCATAACCATATCAAAAGTTATGATCAAATACCTGAAACATACACAAAGTAAATTTTTCAGATTTTATACCTAACTCTACTCGTTTCATTATAACACCATTCCTACATCAATAAGCATCCAATTGAGTCAAGAAATCATCCACAAGTTCATCAAGCCATTCACTTGAATAAGTAGTCACAAATTGGCAGCACACACACACAATTTTCTTACTTTAAGTACCACTCATTTAACATCATAAAAACCAATCCCAAAACACTTACGTCACATGCTTCACCTACCATGTCATTTATCCTTACACAAACATATACTTAGACCCATACAATCAACACACAAACTTCATGAAATTAATGCACCATAAAGCACAATAAATGCTTCTAACTACCAATAAAAGAACATACAACTTAATTCTCACCTAAACAAGCTTCAAAGCTTCAATTCTTCCATTCTTCAAACTACTCCAATTCTCTACCTCACTCCACATACACGACCATCACTCACATACACAACAATCATCATCATCCCAAGGCTTAAGTGTGGATTTATGTGTGAAGAGAAGAAGGGCCAACAAATAAACAAGAAAATTCTTTGTAGGGTGGAAGAAGAACCAACGAAGATGGAGAAGAGAAGAACCCACGGATGAGAAGAAGATTTGCCCTTCAAAGTGATTTTTTTATTCTTTCAAGGAAAAGTGTCGTGGAAGCTTACAACACTTAGGTGAATTAAATAACCATTTAGCATAAGACTAAGTAGGCAAGTGACATGTGTCACTTGCCACTTGTCTTCTTCTTAAAGACTCTTAAGGTTCTTTCCAATTTCAAATCAATTTCTACTCCAATTTCTCTCCAAATTTCAATAGCTCAAAGTTCATAATTCCTAAAATAATGTATCTAATTTTTCAGTGCCATTGGACAGTCATTTTCAGTACCGAAAATTCAATCAGTTTGCCACTTGGTAATTTTTCCGGTCCGGACATTGTCCCCCAAAAATTTCAGAAAAATTCCTAAAAGTCCCTAAAATGGAAAACACACATAAATCACTCCAATTCAATTTTTCAAGCACAAATAACATATTTTTCACAATAAACACACATGCTAGAAAATGTCATGAATGCATGTACAATCATGTGCATGTGCAAAAATTTTCATTCATATATATATAAAGGCCATATTATGCATGATCATACTGAGATAAGTTTAAACAGTCCTAACCCGTTCCAAATTACCATTTTACCCTTCCTATCGGTGATGGGATGTTACATCTATTCTCTAAAGTGGATGATATTTTTCTCAATTTTTTCTCAAGTAAATCATTATTCCTTTTTGATTGTTCACTAAATATAAGTAAGGCTTCTTCTATAGTATTAGAATGTGTCTTCTTTGCCTTCTTGTTCTTAGGAGACTTCTTTCTCGTAGACGGAGAACTTTTATCTTGATCTTCGTTTCCATTATATGAGTAATCTTCATCAATATCATTTCCATGTTCTTTTTCTGTACTATTCGATGGAGATTTAGTTGATGGATGTGCATGCATACCAGTTGCAGTAGTATCTCCAAAAATATGACACAAGTATAAAAATTCCTTACATTTTCTTCTTGAATCTGTGAGTCATTTTATGCACCTATAATGATGAAAAAGATAAATGAGAATGAATATTATATAATATGGTATATTAGTAAAACAAAAGACATATTTTACCTTAAATAGATTTTCCCAACATCCATTTGTAGCATTAACTTCACTAGTAGAAGAGTTGTAACTGATTCCTGTTTCTTTGAGTAAGTTCTTGAAATTCTTCAATCTGGCCCTTAGTCCATTATACTTATTCTTCAATTGAATATCAGTATACTATTTATTGAACTTTGTTTGAATCCCTTCTTTAATATTCTTCCAACCAGATTTCGAAAAAGTAGTAGTCGTTTGATTTCCCTTCTTCACTTCTTCAATCATCAAGAAGATTAAATACATCTCTATAGTATCATTCCATACCCCATCTTTTTTATTTACTTCCATACAATCATTGTAATCATTCTTATTGTTCAAGTCTTCCATAACTAAATGTAATAACATATAAGTGACATCAATCACAATAATATTTACAAAGTATTAAATGCTAAATATAGTTTAAAATAAACATGTGACAATGTATTGCTCTCCACACTTAAAAAAACATCGGTCCAACAAGAGCTATTACGGTAAGACAAGCAGAGTAAACTCACGTACAAATGCAAAAACCAACGGTTCTCTTCGTGCTTTTCCAATCTACTTAAAACAAGAGACTTCATCTTCACTGTGCGTCCTCTGGGACTCATATGACGTCCCTCGATCCCAAGGGACAACTACCCAAATGTGGGGGAACGCGGAAGAGGGAGGAAGAGGCTCCACCCAACCCGCAGTTGTCCTACCGAGTAGCAGTCATTGGCGGTTAGACAACCGAACCACATATAGAAGAAAATAACTGGCCAGTAGAGGCCACCATTGAGCCGGAGGAAGGGGACATTGTCCCAATATCTGGAGAGCTAGGAGGCGGTCTGAAACTGTCTCAATCATTCAAGGCCAAACTTGACGAGCAATGGAACACTGTAGTTGTGGTTAAATTTATGGGACGCAGGATTGGGTTCCAAACACTCATCCATCACCTGAAAACCCTCTGGAAACCATCCGGTCCCATAAAAGTCGTTTACCTAGAGAATGACTTCTTCCTTGTTTGATTCATCAATGAAACGGACTTCATCCATGCCTTAACAGATGGGTCGTGGATCATCTTTAGGTAAACATTGTCGGTGCAGTGATAGGAGCTATCCTTCAGACCGTCACAGGGCCAAGTCAATCGAGCAGCTACGTGGATACGATTTCTGGATCTACCCATTTCCTACTACCATCCGGACATCTTCACTGCCATGGGGAACCCGATCAATCGAACTATTAAGATCGATGAGCTAACCTTGCAAGCCCAATGGGGAAGATACACACACATCGTCGTCGACGTAGACCTGAGCCAAATCCAGCATCGAGTTAGATGGGGAGATGATCCAGATAATGTATAAGGGGCTACCACGATTATGCTATCGGTGTGGTATGGTGGGGCATGATATGAATGCCTACCCTTAGCGTCCCCAAGCTGCCAACAAGAGCTCCAACTTATGTCAAACTTAATATTTATTTAAATTAATTTTAATTTTAATTTTTTTAATTAATTAAATTTATTTTTATCTCTTATATAATATTTATAAATAAATTATTAATTAAATAAAATGAAACATTTTAAAAATTAATTTTTATCTAGAATTTAATATTTATTTAAATTATTTTAATTATCTAAAACTTAATATTTATTTAAATTATTTTAGTTTTAATTTTTTAATTAATTTAATTTATTTTATCTCTTATATAATATTTATAAGTAAATTATTAATTAAATAAAATGAAACATTTTAAAATTAACTTTTATCTAGAATTTAATATTTATTTAAATTATTTTAATTATCTAAAATTTAATATTTATTTAAATTATTTTAATTATTAAATTAAATCAAATTAAAGTTTATATATTTTGAAGATAATTGAATTAAGTGGAATTGAATTCAATTCAAATATTACTATATATGTTTCAAATAGTACAATAGATTCAATTGTTTCACCGATTCAATTCGAAGATTTCAAACAGCCCGAAAGTGACGATGCTCTGAGAGAACAAACTAGAGCCATGTCGAGATCGTCGTTGATTCATCGCTTAATGCCATTCTTCACCAACCAGATTCGGCAAAACCACAGGCTTCTTAGCACTTCTTCCGCTCTGGCCCAAGCTTCTTCTCTTGTGGATGATGATTCCATTCACTTATCTGATAATTGTGTTCGAGTAATTCTTTGTTACTATGTAATTTCTGATTGGTTTAGAAATTTTGCGTTGTCGCTTTTGATGGGTTCGTACCGGAAACTTTCTGTTTTGTGTCATGTTGCGATTTCTTTTTGGATTTCGTTCTATTTGTGTAACGAACTCAGGAAGCAAAGTTTGTTTCTTTTTGTCTGAATCTTGTCTTCTCATTTTATTTATACTTGTTTTTTGGTTAGAATCCGAAAATCGGAGGGGGAACTAAGTAATCCTGTCAACTATTTATATTGGCATGTGCAGAAAAGGGCTTTGATATAGCGTAATTTTATGAACTTATGTATTGGTTTCACAAATCCATGATTCACCGACAATATTCTGAGGAACCTGGATATGTATATAGATTTTAATTGGCTGAAAGGAAGACTTTGGGATTCCTGTGTCTTGCACGTATTTTGTGTTTTAGCTTTGTTATCAACACTTAAATTGCCCTGCAGAGGATGAAAGAACTGCATTCCAGTGAAGGAGCAACGGGGAGCAAAATTCTTCGGTTAGGCGTGGAAACTGGTGGATGTTCTGGTTTCCAATATGTTTTTGACTTGGATGATAAAATTAATCCTGATGACAGGTTTATACGATTTAAAACTTCATGTTCTTGTTGCTTTTCGTTTTTGTTGTTGTTGCTGCTGTAGGGAAGAGACTAAATGCATCTATCATTTGTAGTTTTCTAATGCTTTCATCTTATTCTCACAGAATATTTGAAAGGGGAGGAGTTAAACTGGCAATTGACAATGTTTCGTATGATTTTGTCAAAGGGGCCACTGTTGACTATGTTGAGGAACTCATCCGCTCAGCTTTCGTTGTAAGCCATTTCGTTTTCCCTTTTTGTGCAATGATTTTATACAAGGCATTAGGATAGAGGATTGAAGAGATTGCCATAAAAGAAGAACTTGAAAACTCATTGAAGTTGTTCTTATTTTAATGTTCCAACAGTTTGTGCTTGTCAAATTTTTATTCTTAAGAGCCTGTAGTTGAAAAGTTTTTATGCCAACATCTGATGACACTTCAAGTTTGCTTCTTATGCTGGCTTGAGTAATATACCTACATTCTCTCCATTGTTGTGTACTCCATACCCTTAGCTGAGCCTGAATCTTGATTTGTCAGAAGGGTTCCAAAATACACTTTGCAGTATCGCACATGGCATCAAAAACAGAAGAAGATCAATGCCAGCTTCTATCTTCTTCTGGTTTGCCTCTTTACTTTGGTGATCATAATGTAACAGAAGGGGGAAATGGAAAAGGGAAAAGAATGAAACACTTGTTTGGTTATCAACAAACTGAAGTGATCATGTATTGGACTGCTAGAATACTAAGGAAAAGTTCGTCATTGAGAGATATAGTTTATGCAATGGAAATAATCCAATTACATTACTTGGATACAGGGTAATGGTTACATCCTTAAGCTTTTTCCCCAAAGCTTGGCAATTAGCTTTGATGCCTCATACAGGCTTGCCAGTTCCAAGTTTTTTGAGACTCGCTACTGTTTCATGAATGGTTTGAGTTCTAAATTCTGATTTCATGTGTAGGTGGCCACAAATCCGAGTGCAGTTGGTGGATGTAGTTGTAAGAGTTCTTTCATGGCAAAACAGTAACACTTACGACGCCATCCGATACATTGGCAGCTAGATTTATTAATGTTCTAATTTATCATTCATATACTGTTTTGTCTGAGTAGCTACCATTTTTGTATCCAATTGTTTTGCCAATTCCTTGTACATGTTTATTTCAGTTATAGATTAGTTCTCTGCGCGATCTCACATCAAACTTTTATTTCAGTTATAGATTAGTTCTGTGCACGATCTCACATCAAACTTTTATTTTAGTTTTACTTGAATCCAAAACTCACTCGAGTTTCTGTAAGTTCATCAAAAGCAACTTGAAGGATATGATGGCGGGAACTTTTGGAAATCATCATATGACTCAGCATGAGCACAATGCTTTTATTACAAGGCAAACCCGTCGAACACTTGTACTAAACGCCCGGTTAGTCATAAGACGAGTCTGAGCCAGAAGCCACAAACTCGACGAGGACAGAAAGGCAACAGCTTAAGAGTAGAAAGTCTTGCACAATTATGACGCGAATCAAATCTCTGGAAAATGGGGCAACAGTTACATCCGACCAAACTCGTTGAGAGTATACATCAATTTTTCATGAATATGAAGGATTACGCACTGAATTGTAGCACTCTCCAACACCAGACAACGGAAACAAACAAAGCAATCACGAACTAACGTTCAAAGTGCAAGATTCTCGACCAAATGATCATAATCTTGTATGGTTTTAATCCATTTAAATCCAAAAACTGGAAACCATGTTTAAGAAGCCAATCTGGTGTACCCCAACGAATTATACTTATTGCAACAATGAAAAACTATACCTACAATATAGATGCCTTCTCCAAATCTTCCGCATCCAACTTCAAATTGACTCATTCTTCTGATGGCCTTTGCCCCAAAACTGAAATGTCCTCATATCGCTTCTGTAACAAACCAAAAGGAAAAGATTAAATGAACTTTGTGGTAAACTACCTGGACAAATATACTATTCCGATTGGGCATTTCAACCTTTTCAATACATCAGTAATCAGTAAGAATTGATAACTTGATTGTTGCAAATGCATGATTATGTCCTAATGCAGTATCAAACTCCAAGAAAATTAAACATGGAAAATCCTAATGATCCACAATCTAGATGGCCCACGATAATAAATTTTGCAAATAAGAAAGATTACAGAAGTATATGGTGTGTAAGATATGGCATCTGGGGAACTCAGCTTAGAGTTTCAAATTTGTTCCAGGACATAGTTGCAACATATAAAATAAATGCAAGAAAAAAATAATATCATACACTTATGTGAAGAAGGGGATTGAAGTGAGAATTTAAGCACTGTTGTTGGAGTTTGGTTCATTAAGGATTTAAACAGAACGCAACCAATTCAAAAAATGATATGATGATCAATAATAATGCAACAAAGGACATAAAGAACTACTGGAAACCAAAATCAGTAGACCTTTCGTCCTGAAGACAAATGTTGATACGAGTGTCTTCGAAAATGCTTGAAAGATTGATCAATAACCATTGGGTAATTATTTGAGAGACGCTGAAAAAGGTGTGTGTGTGTGTGTGCATGTGGTTCCTTTGATTGTGTTTTACATGATTCAAAATTCTTTGGCACAACAATGGTTATCAACAAAACACATGATAAATGCACACTTTTAGCTGATGGTAACCACTTATTATAATTAGGATGGGTATTCAAGCAAGAGCATCATTAAACATCATAAGGACAAACCAAAACTTTACTTATAAATGGCATCGATGTTAACTTCTTAGAAAGCTTCCATGAATGAAGAAAAAGCACAAGAGAAATTAATGTTTATAACGATTTAAAAGATGAATGTTTATAAATGAAAAATGCCACTTGCATTTCACAGCACAAATGAAAGTTGCTACATCTGGTCAATAACAAACCACTTATAAATGAAGCAAATATGAGATAGTAGAGGGCATACCCCAACATTGTTGTACTCCCAAAGTTTGTGAACTCCATAATCCACAGCCTGCACCCAGCAAAATAAACTTCTAAATTACACATCAGATTCTATAACAAACTCACACAAAATAAGATTTATCCAACAGAATTATGTGACAAACTATCACCTGATAATCTTTCTTTCATTTTCCAGGCAAGTATACAATAGTTGACGATATTTATCCAATTCAATTATGGAAAAAGCCAACATTTTTTATTCTTTCTTCCATTTTTCAACAAAGTACACAGTATTTGATGATATTTTATCCAAAACAATTGTGAAACAAGCTATTATCAATAGTTGACCATCAGGTTTATCAAAAGGCCAAATCAATTAGGCAAAGTATTCATCACAGATCCATCAAGTAAATAACCAAAGGAAGATCAGTGAAACATTATAAGAAAAGAAGATAATTTAATAAGAAATCCAATCAAAGGTGTTACTCGTTCGCCGAAGAAAGCGCCGGCGATCACGAAGGTGGCGTAGACGGAGGTGCGCCGCATGATGAGCTTGTAGATGGCTTCGAATGGCCCTTTCTGAGTTCTTCTAGGTGTGAAATCCATGGCGATTGAGTCCGGTGTTCAGTGCTGGAGAATTGTGAGTTAGGGTTTGTGATAACAAGCCAAAATGCAATTTGTTTGTTTCTGAAATTTCGCGAAGACGAAGACGAGCTAAGGAACAGGCACAGGCACAGGCAGGCCCCTAACAATTGGGCCGAGTCATTGAAGCCCATGTATTAATGTCCAAGCCCAAACTTTTCTTTTTCTTTTTTTAATCTTTATTGAAATTTGAACATATAAATTTTTTCTTCAATTTCTAAAAAATAAGAGCATTAATCTTCAATTTTTGCATATAATATTTTACAGGAAGATTGAGTTGGCTGCTTTACTAAGTAGAAGTACAATTTACGTTTCAAACTTCAAATTTTACGTGAAATTAGTTTGGTTCCAATTTTATTTTTTGTTGCAATTTTAAGTTTCTGTTCTCAATTTTTGTTTATATTTTTTAAAATAAAATAAAAACCTGTTTAATTATTAATGTAGTTGTATTTTTATCACTGATAATAATTATATTTTAAATAAAATTTAAAATAAATTACTTTTAATTAAATAAATTTATTTAATCTCTTATATAATATTTATTAATAAAATTATGATATTTTAATAAAATAAATAATTTATAAATTAAAATTTTATTTATAAATTAAAATTTATTTGAAATGTATTGTAATTATTAAATCAAATTTTATTTGAATATTTATATATTTTAAATTTAATTATATATAATTTAATTATAAATAAATAAAATAAAATTATTTATAATTTTATTGATAATAAATTTAAATTTATTAAATATGTAAATATAATGTTGAATTAAATTATTCGTATTTTATTAAAAAATAATTAAATAATGTATATTTAAATGATAATAAATTAAATTATAAACAAAAATAAGAAACAACAAACAAAAAATATTTTATGATTTTTTAAAATTGAAATAAACTAAATTAAAACAAAAACTAAAATTGTAACAATTAAAATTAAATTTAAAAATAAAACAGAAAATTAAAAATAAAAATAGAAACAAAGAGCTCTAGACGTTGAAGGCGAAGATTGATTTGTCTCTACCGTTGCGAAAACAATACAATAAGCACTAATTCTCCTATTTCTCTGGTAATGTAACTTTTTTATTGCTACTGTTATCCAACTTTGCAAATTTGGAACTTGCGGTGCAAAATGTTGGGGAAAAAGGAATCTTTAGGAGGACACGAGGAGGCCACGGGTCCTGTCCGTGTCCTACGCTCTCTTTTAACTGTTTAGTTTTTGATTAATATTAACAAACTATTAGCAATTTAGTATCATATATTTTATAAAATTATTTTAGTAAAAAAACAAGTCCAAATTGCCTGCTACGATCAAGTTTTGTATCTTGGAGTTTTGTTGCTCTTGCTGGCTGCGATTGCTAGAGACAATAGGAATAAGATTTGGGTTCGAAGCTTTGGTAGATTCTGTGTGGAATGGATTTGTACGACAGGAACTTGGAGCTGAGGGAGGTTCAGACACTGCAGGGTCACACTGACAGGGTGTGGAGTCTCGCCTGGAATCCGGCCACCGTCGCTTCCGGCCTTCCTCCGGTCTTCGCTTCTTGCAGTGGCGACAAGACTGTCCGAATCTGGGAGCGGAGTCACATCTCTCGTACTTGGGACTGCAAGGTTTTTCCTTTTTCTTTATTTTCTAATTTCCCCATGGTAATTTTGCATAATATAAGTCTTTTACAAGACTTGATTTTTGCTTATTGTTTATGGGTCACGCTTCGTGGGCTTCTTATGTCTATTTCTTCACCGATGAAAGTTGACGCTTTTGATCGTTTTATGGTATACTTTTGGCTTGATCGTTGCTTTTTTACAATTTTGCCTTTGTCTGAAGCTGTTGTTAGCTCATCTGCTGGATTATCCCAGTATTGATGTCTCATATTCTAATTTCCGATTATTAGGATTTCTGATAATTGATGCGGGTTGTATTGATGTGTATGGCGGCTGTTTCGTACGATATTTTACTGTGACATGATGTTTTGCAGGCAGTACTAGAAGAGACGCACACCAGAACTGTTAGATCTTGTGCCTGGTCGCCCACTGGGAAATTGTTGGCTACTGCCAGCTTTGATGCCACAACCGCCATTTGGGAGAATATTGGGGGTGACTTTGAATGCGTGTCTACCTTAGAGGTACTACTGTCGTAAACTGAAGATTAATTGTAACTTCAGTTCTGATTGTTGTTAAAGCAATTCCAGAACAAAAATGAATTACATAAGTCCCTTTTCTGTTGTTTCTTTTTCCATTTTTTTCTTTTGGTGGAAATAGGGTCATGAAAATGAAGTCAAAAGTGTGTCATGGAACTCATCTGGGTCTCTGCTTGCTACATGTAGTCGAGATAAAACTGTTTGGATTTGGGAAGTGATGCCAGGAAATGAGTTTGAGTGTGCCTCTGTGTTACAAGGGCATACACAAGATGTCAAAATGGTTAAGTGGCATCCGACTTTGGATATCTTATTCTCTTGCAGCTATGATAACACTGTTAAGGTATTGCCCACCCTAAACTGTCTTTCTCATTTTTTAATTGTATAATTACTAAAGTTTTTTATATCTGCTATATGGCAATAAGATGGAAACAATATGCAAATTTTAGTGGTAGTTTGTTATTTACAGGTTTGGGCAGAGGATGGTACAGGTGATTGGCACTGTATTCAAACCTTAGGTGAATCTAACAAGTAACTTTCTCTCTCTCTCACTCACTCATTTTCCCTTTTTGTCCTCTCTTTTCAGCAAGTTCCTTTTAATCTGTTATGGACTTGTCTGTTATTTTGCTTTGTTCCATAATCAATGATGATCAATGCTGATCTGAGAGTTATTTTTCCTTTTTCTATTTATAATGCACTTGTTGGCTTATCCACATTTCTTATTGAGATATTTTAAATTTGACTAATACACAACTTCTGTTCTTCTCAGTGGTCACTCTTCTACTGTCTGGGCACTATCTTTTAATGCTGAAGGGGACAAAATGGTCACCTGTAGGTACGTTAAAGGAAAATTATAATTGCTGACCTATAATATCTGTTTGTTAGAATGACACGGTTTATATCACAAAGGAAAAACATCAGGGATATGGGAAGCTGAACTAAGGGAGGCTGCATTTCTTTTGCAGTGATGATCTTACACTGAAGGTGTGGGGGACAGATATTGGAAGGATGCAATCTGCTGATGAGCACGTACCTTGGTGAGAAACATGCACTTAAAATGTATATTGGATCTGTTTACACATGTTCTTGGAATTTTGTATAGCTGAAACTATATTCAAGCTTTGAAGATTAGCTGAAACTATATTCAAGCTTTGAAGATTAGTTAACATACATTCTAATTTTTACCATAGGGCTGCTTTCTGAATTAAGTTAAGAGTGTGCCAATCACTGAAATGACTGATACTAGAATAGTAAATTGTGTATTATGATGGTCTCATGCAGAATAATCAGTATCCTTTTGTCAATAAATTGAGATTTATTAGGAAAATTATCTACTTATTATTAATTCAGGTGCTGAATTAATAAGTTTGAAGTGACCCCATGATTTCTTTGCAGGAATCATCTCTGCACTCTCACTGGTTATCATGATCGGACTATTTTCTCAGTTCATTGGTCAAGGTAGCTACAATTTGGTTTTCTGTTACTATGGCTTTTCATTTTTCTTTCAGTTCTCAAATTGATCACAATCCTTCCTTGCTTTATGTTTTAATTGTGCAAATTGCGGTTCATGAATTGTTATCTGCTAGGATGATTTGTTTTCTGACTTCATATTGATACTTCTATTTGTTTTCTCTGCTCAACATCATTTTCATGTTTACAAGTCAGTAAGATTCAATAACAAATCGTCTCAAGTATTCTGGCCTGTGTTTGTACACATTTGTAATCAAATGTCATTTTTCTTCCTTGTCTGAAATGTATGAGCTACCTGCACCCTGGGCCCTGGTTAGCACTATGGTCCTTAAAGAAGAGGTTTAATGTTGTCTTGATGTTTCTCAAAACTGTTTTCTGTATATGGTTCATCAGCTGCAATCGGATAGGCATGGTGTCTGCGTGAGAGATTGCAGAAGAACCACAATTTGTATGAATTGTCATTTTGCATTTTGTTAAGTTAACCGGAATGATTCTGAGATAGAAACTGGAGAGATAAAAGGCGTACTTGTTGATATTAACTTGCCATTTGTTGAAGTTTACCTTTGTCTTTATAGTGGCTTCTTAAATTTGTCGTTCAAGTTTAAATCTATAACTCTGATGTTGCTTGCATTGCCTTGATATTTCACCTACTGTCTGATCCTAAATTAGATGTATGCTGTGTGGTTGTGACCAGGGAGGGTATAATAGCCAGTGGAGCAGCTGATGATGCTATCCGGTTCTTTGTGGAGAGCAAAGATGGTTTGGTATGTATCTCCTTTGTCCAAGTTCATTTTAACCATTGGTTCAAGCCATTATTGACGCAATAGGAGTAAACATTTTGTTTTGCATTTTGGGCATGTCAATCACGGGTCGAGACACCCTTGTATATATCAAGCACATCCTTCTCGTGTTCTATTTTGTTTGCTTATTTGTGTGTTGCCTGAAAAGTAGAGATATAATACACTTTTTTTTTAAATGAGGTATAATACAGTTGCTAATATTAAAATGGCGTATGTAATTAATATGGTTATGCCAAGAAATATGGAGATTGGCCGCATGGATCTCACTTTGTCAATTTTGATATTTGTGTAAGCTACGTGCCAAGATCTGTATGAACTCTTCAATGAATCCTGGTAAGCTGTATTTTTTTGGTTTTAAACAAGAGATCACACTGCTTGTCAGAGGCTTATCTTTAACAGGTTATCATTCATGATCATGATGCATGTAAAGGATTAAGAGGGAAAACTATAAATACGTGGATTCATGAAGTACACGATCGTGCAAGACTTAAAATCCTCGATCTCCTAACTTTCTTGACTCCATACTCGGTTTATTGAGTTAATATGTACTAAGTAAATCATGTTTTGCCACAGGATGGCAATCCATCATATAAACTGCTCCTGAAGAAGGAAAAAGCTCATAACATGGATATAAATTCAGTGCAGTGGAGCCCAGGGGTAAGAGTTCTGTCTGAAATAAGTGAAATCAAAGACATGCATATGAATTTTTCTTACGGCAAACATTAGTTTTAACTCAAATCTACAGTTCCAAATGTATGCAGCCTGTTTATCGGGTTTCCAGTAATTGAGCAAGTTTACGTTTGGAGTGTCCTTGTGTGAATGATGACCCCATTCGCCATAGGTTCATGACAATTGACATAATGAACCTCTCGTATGCGTTGAAAACTTACTCAGTTGTTTGATCATTACCGTTCTTTTTTTTTTCTTAAATTGTCAGGAGAATCGTCTACTTGCCTCTGCAGGTGATGATGGAAAGATAAAGATATGGGAGCTGGAAACTGTAGGCTGATAAAACCTTTTTTAGTTTTTCTTTTCTTTTTTTCATCAAGTTATCATGATGTGTATAATTTGATAAAGGTGTAGAAATGCCCTTCCAGGCCAGCTTGCGAGATGAGATTCAACAGTTGCACAAGGGAAATGTGAGATGATTTGAAATGTCAATTATAGACTTCGGAGTTACTCAATCTACAAGAAATCCATTATTTAACAATTTTGAGCTTTTGCATGTGATCTTTATACTATCCTCTCCTCCGTCACGACCTCGTCCTAACCTGGAAGAAGAAAACAGCTTTCTCTCTTTCTTGCACTCACACGCGTTATGATATTACCAACTATGGTTGAAAAGACTTGACGATTCAACGCCATTATATACCGTGTGTCGGTTAAGAGACCGAGGTAATCAAGAAACTATTGAGCTAACGATACAGTTATGTTATTGCCACCTGATTAATCAGAAATTTGAGTTTTTCTACAATTAACCGAACAGTTCGCACGCACCACATCTTCTATTTGAAAGGTTTCAGACTGAGCGCAATGCATTCCAGTTTCCAAGCCATCCATCACCTTTCCTCCACCAATGATTTTGATAACCAAAGCTTCTATACAGCATATTAATTGCCTTCTAATCGAGATTAGGAAACAGATAAAATACGAATTACTTAGCTGTACATATATAATTAGCTTAATTCTTCGTTTCAGGTTAAGTAATGTTGCACCTGTAATGCATATTCGAATTCTTCTCACAAGCAACGGCATGCATCAACACTGAAACAAGGACCACTCGGCAAGTTTGCCGAATTTGTGTATGAAAACCACGACCAATGATCACATATTTCTCGAGTAGTCTCTGGTAATATTTCTTGACTAAAACAATGAAAAGATCATTGGAAAAGAAGAAAAAACAGCACTCAACACCTGTATTGTATCCGTAAGGCACCAGAGTTTGCTCTCCTTCCCTCTTCAACAAGAGATGCTCGAGCAGACATAATCCCACCAGGCACTAAAGAAGAATCGAAAGCAGAGCAATCGATCCAATCCTTGAGAAGCTCCTCTTGACCCCAGATATCAGGAATCCACACCCTCCCCGCCATCTCTATCCTGTGTCTCTTCAGTCTCTCACGCCCACAATCACCTTCGTCCAATATTGTCTCGGGATCACCTGGCTTCTCATGCATGTCATGGATGTTCATGGCGTCTTTGTGAAGACAACGCAAAACTGTTCCTTGACCTTTGGAGTGATGGGCATCAGAAGGTCTGTTGTTTCCAAGAGTAGATGTGTCGTCATGATTATCATCTTCTGACTGACGAGCTTTGAGTGAAGCTTCAAAAGGATTTAAGTTGGTGGGATTTTCTTTGACAAGAGAACAGGCGACGAAGCTCTTTCTCTTCTCCATCTGACCACGGTTGGTTGGTTGCTTGCTTGCTTCTGTTTTTGGATGACGTACGGAGTGTATGTGAGAGTGGGAGGGAATAAAAAAAGAAGAGAGAACGGGTGGGAAGTCAGTTTACACGTCACCTCGTAAATGCTTCTTTCTTATGTATGGTAAGTGACAAGTCTACGTGTGACGTTTTAGGAATTGGGATTCCACATGTGTGGTCAAGTTGATGTTTTTTGTTAGTAACACAAAAAGCATCGGAAAAGGAGAGGAGAAGGGATTTCCTGCTTTGATGTTTGGAGGATTGTGAGGTTGGTGTTTCAAGTTTTCTTCTTTCTCTTTTTTTTTTTTTTTTCTATAGGAAAAGAGATTTTTAACAAATAAAATTATAACAAAATTTTAAAATTCAAGTAGGAGTTACCCACTGGATTGTGTGCGGCCGTTGGTATTGGCTGGCGCTGGGCTGTTTCGGTTTCTCCTCTCAATGTTTACTTTTTTTTTTCTTCTTCCCTCTCACAAGATATTACAAGATCTTAATTATGAGAAGGTATATTTAAGTTATTTATTTTTAGATTAATTTTCGCTCAAGTCGGATAAGCTCTTTGCGGGAGACAAAATTCTAACTTCAAATTTTAAACAACTGTATGCATAAAAACAGTTCAAATCCACGACTTCACTTAAATCAAAAGAACTCGTTACCAACTCACAAGCACTTTGAGGCTCTAAATGCTTCATTTCAAACCACACATTTACACATCTTTTATTATTATTATTATTATTATTATTATTATTATTATTATTAAAAAGATTGGTTTTATTTTCACAATTTACAAAAACAGCCTCTATGACCTTACTCTCCGAGATTTGTGCAACCTTTTTTATATATTATAGTGAGCCTACAATTACCATTGTGAATGAATAATTGCAATACCATCCAAGCTCACTGTTCATTCTCGAGATATTGAAAGAAGAAAAGCTTTACAATCAATAAAAAAAACTTGAAGAATGAAAAGAAACCAAATTATTGAAAAGCTGTAAAAACGGATTATGGTAGAGGTAAGCATCGCCACTAATGCAAATCGAGTATAGCATCAGGATGAGATCTTCTGTTACTTTTAACCAATTCCTACTCTGTTCTATCCTATCTTATCTATACATTTAAAATGGAATAAAAAGAAATGTATAAATGAGATGGAATGAAATAAAGTAAAAATTGATTAAAGAAAACAGAGAATCTATTTGCCAATACACCCAAAACCGAATCGACCATCTTAAATGGAAGTTTTCAGTTTAGTCAGACCAAAACATGATGAAACTTGATATTCAAAAGTTTTAAGTGGCATACAATCAATTTGTGACTAAGAGGGCATGCAATGCTATCACAGACACAGGAAAGAATCTCTGTATTATCAAAAAACCAAAAAAGAAAAAAAAAAGAAGAATTTCTTTCTATTGCTTGAACCTTGTATTATGTTTATAGAGTGGCCATGGAAAAGGCAAGGCTTCAGTAACTTAATGAATTTCATATGTCTGGCTGGCAATCCCAGAAGTTCTGCGATCACTCATGGAAGAAATCAGTCTCAAGGTGCCTCAATATCAACGAAAGATAACTATTTGCCGTCTCAAAACTGTACAAAGCTGATGTGTTATTTCTATGTAGACCATTTAGAGGTGCATGATAAAAACTTTTGAAACTATCGTAATTATGCGGGGACTGGCAACATATAATATTTTTCATCTGGTCAGTAGTATACAACTGACTACCAATCTACATTTTATTAGACCATTGTATATCCTATTCAAGCATACACTCTTTTATCGTCTCATAATCTAAAATCACATGGGATACCACAAAGAAACTAATACCTACCGTTATATACCATAAAATCCTGAAAGAAGAGTCTTAGGCTTGATATGTGGGAGCATTTGTCAAAATTTATTCAAGCTCTTGGATATCGAGATCGACCTTTCTTCTTGAGGAACTCAGGGATCTCCACAGAACCACCTTCAGTGAAAGAGGTGGTAGGCCGTCGGTTTAATCCATAGGAGGTGTCCCCTGATGCTAATTGGTTTGCCTGCAATTTGACAACAACGCAAGCTTTTACTTAGAATGATTGATGATTATGATGGATCCACAACTAAATGTTTTTAGTGGCAATATATAAATAGATACAATGAGCATGGCTCATGTGCATATGTGTGTGTGTGTATATATATATGTATTTAGAGAGATAGAGAGAGAGAGAGATGCAGTGTGGGGCCAGGGTGGATTGCGAACCTGCAGGGGCCTGCCTTCATTTTCTTCTTGGCGTTTGAAACCAGTGGCTATCAAAGTTATACTAACCTGGAGAAGAAATCATATCTTAAAATCCATAATGCCAATTCAAGTCAGACAAACCTGGCCGTCTAAGAATTTGCTTAATCAATGTGAAAATCTGCGATACTAGAACCTGGACTATGCTATTTGTTAACCAGACCACACTTGTAATCCAAAGAGGTTTCAAAATTAGCCATCTCAAGATGCAAACATGTAATTGATAATTGATAAGTAATCTTTCTAGGTAAAAGAACATTAAAAGCCTAAGGCATCATCTCAACAGTGTTTGTGTTGGTATGTGGTATGTGTGAAAGGAAGGGAGAAAATGAGGAATCACATCCCCCATGATCTTGTGAAAAGGTGAACAACGCAAGCCATTTATATTTATATCTATGTTTAAGGAAAGTAGGCACAATTATACTGGCTTCTTACATCCATTAACAGGTCTAAAGCTGTAGCCTGCAGATATAAACAAGATCTCAAAATTTACAATATTGCAGTTAGAATAACCAACTTACTTGACCAGTGAGTGAGGGATCTATCACTGCTCCAAATATCAAGTTAGCAGTGGGATCTACAAGGTCATATATGACTTCAGCCGCAGTATTCACCTGCATGAATTAAACTATGAATAAGAAGAAATATGTGAGGAAAAAGAAAACTACACTAAGACCAGAAAAGTCCTCGTTTAAGTAGCTTTACAAAATCAAGATATGTATAAAATCTAGCAGTTTCTTCTATAATTATCCATAACAGAATGTTATCAACATAATGTGCAATTGTTTTTAGGTCAAGACAGAAGTTTTACTTTTTCTCCTTATTTCCTACTTTACCTTTGCAAAGAATAGAAACATAGTTGGTAGGGCAGCATCAAGTAGGCCAAAATGCAACTAGGATTAAATCAAACATTTGCCTGCGAGGACAGCCCTATTTTTTCTTGATATATGTTTAGTGTACAACACAACCAATCAACAAATCGTGATCCTCTAAATAAAGCGAAAGAAGGCATTTTTTACAAAAAGGCAATGAATCGAATAACTTGTATTTAATGACATAAGTTGATAGAACCAATACAAAAATAACTGGCATGAAGACAATTAAAACAATAGCTCAAGATATACACTCTCCTTCAAAGAAAGCAGCTTCTAGAAAGCATGTTATGTATTGCCTAATATGTGTCAGCTATCATACAAGGTCGAGGTATGAAAAGCTAGGTCTACAGTTGCTAAAGGTAGTAAGGTACCTCAAATAACGTCAGATCACTTCCACCAGTAATGTTCCATACAATTCCAGTTGCTCTCTCTATACCGATGTCTAATAAAGGTGACTGAATTGCATTTAACGCAGCGTCTCTTGCCCTTGTCTTCCCTGTAAATGCACAAGCACCAAAAAGTTCATTTCCCTGTAAATGATCACAATGCAAACATGAACTACGGACTACAGTATTACAAAGGTTAATCTTCAGGCAATCAAAATATCGATACCCAATAATCTAAGAACAAGTGATTTGATACCAATATATGACAAGAACATGCTAAGATTTTTTAATTAGACTACTGAGGAAAATATCATTTTTAACAGTGTGTGAAAGCATGTAAATGTGCTTATCCACATTAGATTTTATTTACAACACAATCTTGCAACCCTCTTAAGTATTTAGCCCAACACACTCTGTAATCTTGATTATATATTATTTTGATGCTTGAAGTAGAAAGACTGATATTAAGTTGAACGGAAATTGAATGTAATGATACACAACGGATATCATTTTAGCACCTATACATCTTGCTATAAACAGCTCAAAAATTACCAGTTGCAGTTCCAATCCCCATCAATGAAGATCCTGCATTTGCCATTATAGCTCGAACATCAGCAAAATCCACATTCACCAGTCCAGGAATCTGCAATCCACACACCACGATGAAGTTCATGACCGATAATCTGCATAATATATCAGACCCCAAACAAACTTATTATCCGAATGTATAATTGATGAAGTGATATTGCCTGTCAGTAGCACAAACCTTCTATAGTTTTAACATATATAAGTTTAGGAAATTCTTACATATTAAGGTTTTTTATGCTTCCCAGAAAGCCCTGTATCTTTCTGAAACGATATACACCATTTTACTAAGCTCATCAACAAAATTTTCAAGTAAAGATTATCATGGGCCAAAAGATGAACAAGAGTGGAGGTAAGAATTAAATGTTCATAAAATAAATTAAAGAACAGCAATTCATGCTGTCACAAAACTATCTAATATATTACATACTGTGATAATATCAGAGATGCCACGAACACCCTGTCTCAAAATGTCATCAGCCAGGTTAAATGCTTCTGTTACAGGTGTAGACTCAGAGACAGCAGTCAATAACTTGTCATTTGGTATGACAATAAGTGTGTCAACGTTATCTCTTAAAGATGCAATTCCTTCTTGGGCCTGAACAGCCCTCCTGCGACCCTCGAAAGAAAAAGGGGTTGTGACAATACCAACAGTCAGTATGCCCATTGACTTTGCGACACCTGCAATTACAGGAGCCCCACCAGTGCCAGTTCCTCCTCCCATTCCAGCCTGCAAATGGAAGTCTTTAAAATAGCACTATCACAACTTATAGCTACTTACAAGCAACAAAAAGAAAGGATGAGAAACAAAAGAAAACAAGGATTGTTATAGAGAGAAACATCATATATTAACAGCATAGGAAAAAAGTAAGTTACAACCCTACGCCATTTTGTTTAAATAAGTACAAGTCCTCATGCTTTTTATCAGCAAGACGTGATATTGGTATTCCCATAATTAAAAAGAAGTTGGAGCATAAATGAAAATGACACTACTGAATTCCAAGGCTAATAAAGATGATCCCTCTAAAAGACTTAACATAATCAATCCATCTCATTTTGATTGACAACCATTCAAAGGTAAAAGAAACTTGTGAATAGCATATAAAACATAGATTACATGTTTTTACGTTCAAATTCTACTTCATATAGTTTAAAAATGGATGACACATAAAATCATTGCTGGAAAATTATGAAATAAACGGAAATTTAAAACTTACAGTCACAAAGACCATGTCAGCACCGTAAAGTGCCTCTTCTATTGCAGTTCTGCTCTCTTTGGCAGCATTCATACCAATCTCGGGGTT
This sequence comes from Erythroxylum novogranatense, assembly GCA_029891385.1. NCBI lineage: Eukaryota > Viridiplantae > Streptophyta > Magnoliopsida > Malpighiales > Erythroxylaceae > Erythroxylum > Erythroxylum novogranatense. Next base: position 100,223,601 of record CM057232.1, read on the forward strand.
ACCACCAGCTCCTAGACCTCTTGTTAACTCCTGACCAATTTGCAAACGATTTTCTGGAAAAACTGGAGACAGCTTCATGGCTTGGATATCTGTATTGACAATCCAAAACTCCACACCCTTCATTGAACTCTCAATCATGCGGTTGACTGCATTAGACCCACCACCTCCAACACCAATAACTTTGATCTTGGCCTCATTGTAATTAGTGGGATTAGATTCATCCATCAGGCTGTCAGAGACATTTCCACTCGAAGTGTCCTTCCTTGGGGGGTTCACTGTGTTGTTGCCCTCACCTCTAAGCATCGATATTTCAGGATGAAGATTCAAAAAAGGGTCCTTGTTCTGATATGGGCTAACACTGTGGGAATTCGCTGAACACTTGTGCACAGAAAAGCTCGACTTTTGGTTGGCACCCAGAAACCTGTTCCTATCTTCAGAAATCTTAAGAGAACTAACTCTTCCCAAGTAGTTCTCTAGTGACACTTTTCCTCCCAAGACAGTCAACATCCCCATGGGGTTCCTAGTCTCAGAAGGAATGCAATACGGCGACGCACAAGCTGCCATCTTGGAAAATGGCCACCTTACTCACAACAACCGACTTATATGCAGCAAAAATACGAGGAAATTGTCTCCTAATAAGTGTTCAACGTAAACAAAGAGCGGAACAGAAAACATTAGCAAGTATTATACATGTAGGAACAAAAAGAACAAACTCAGACCCATTATTTCTCCCAAGCGTAGAAATAAAGACAAAGAGAGAAATGAGCGATCTCGCACGAAATTAACCGAAGCGCACCCAAGTAGGCCAGAAACAAATTAGACATTGAGACTTGAAAAGCGTAGAAATGCCACGTTAAATAAGAAAGTAAGTTGGCAAAAGAAACGCGAAATTGAAATGAAATCAAACACTCAAAAGGTCTACCCAAAAGATTTAGAAGAATAGCAACTACAACTCCAATCAAATCATGAAACTGCTTCACCAAAAGAGAGAGAGAGAGAGAGAGCACCTGAGCGAAAATGGAGCGTAGCAAGAGCTAATGCAGCAGCTAAAGTCCAAACGGAGGTTGCTCCGAGTCTCAGGTTTTAGTTGGGAGTCTTTTATTTTTCGTTTCTTTTCTTTCCAATTAATCGATGAGTTGTTTATTTCTTTTTTTAAATTTATTTTTGACAGGAAAATCTTGTGAAAATAAAAGGCTTGGAAAGTAGAGTGAGAAGAACCTTATTGGGCCTAAATGCGCATAACCATGGATGTCTATGGTACGTAGAGTTTCCACCCTTAATTTCTTTCTCTTTATTCAATAAAAATTAAAAATAGTTTCTTTCTAGAAAAATAAAGAGTTTCAATAAAAAATAAGAATTGTATTAATTTTGCATTAGTACTAGTAATCATCATCTTGTATTGCGTAAATAATAAAAATTTTGTTACTAGTCTCAAGATTAGTTAAGAGGCTACCAAGCTTAAGATTAAACTAAACCTGATTTTCAAAAGATAATTTTAAAAAATTAACACTAATAAAAGCTTACATGAGTTATAGCATACTTTTTGAAAACAAGGAAAAAAGAGTAGATGGGGAGAAACAATCTAGGCCGTCCTTTTTCATCAATTCTGATATTCTTTGAGTTGCTTGTCCTCCGCTCATCTTCGACTCAGCTTCCAGAAGAGAAGCTGAAGAATCTAGGAGAAGAAGACTCTGACAAGCAAAATTCTCGAGTTGAAAATAGAGCAACGCAAGAGGATGAAGACTTAGGAATTTGATTCTTGGACCATTTGGTATCTTTGTTATTGTCATTTGCTACTTGTTTTGATTTGGATATGCAACAACTTCTTGTTGAAGTCATGGGAAACATTTTGTCTCAACTAAAGAGATGGAGTGATTGCATCTACTACTTGCAAGAAATGGCGTGAAGTTGGCATAATCTGATAGATTTTTAGGACTTATCTTAGAAAATAAACTTGGAAAGAAATACAGTAAAGAAAAAGAGAGATTTAGGAATTTAGAGAGAGATTTGGAAATAATCGGATATAATTTTTATTGGTAATTTTGGGTTGGACTACAATCCTGTTTTGTAATACCCCACTTTCATAAGACTCGAACTCGATATCGATGGGTGATATTCAGGTCCGTACTCCATGAGGGTGGCATGCTAGGTCATCAGAGATTCACTACTCACTTGAGGCCCATTATAAAATACAAAATGCTTAGACATAATGTCTTTACATTACAATGTAAACACATTTGTACAATCATTTCTGAATATACAAATTTATACAAAAATAGGAAAATACAAATGTAGACGTCAACTGATCCCGACCTCTAACTCTTACTTGCATGTCGTAGTTAGTATATTCCCGTTTGCTTAATGGGGTATTCTTCTGAGTCATGAAAAATATTTACAAATTTTGGGTGAGTTTTGTGAACTCAATGAGTGACCATCATTGATGGCTCACCCAGTCACATAACAGATAATCACATTCACAACATTTTACACTTCACATTCAATAGATATAATCACTCATATTATACATATGTAGTGCACATGAGACCCACTTTTTATTTGTTATTTTGTTGTGATCGAGTGTTTAAACAGTCCCATATAGGGCTCATTGATAACTGTCCCTTATCTGCTTTTGGGATACATGGCTCATTAAACGTTGAGCCTGAGACTCTGATTCACTTTTGAGCTCGAATCTCATTTTTACTCGTTGACCTTTAAGCTCTGATCGGTGACTACTCTGGTCACAACAATCATTATGTTTCATGTATTCATGAAATGAAATGTCTCAGTCACATTTGCATAATCTCATTCAATCACTTTCCTATATTATCGGACCTTAATCCAGCATTTAACATTAAGTTGAGAATTTACACTTTCATTCATATGCAAATGCACTTTCAGAACACATTTAACAATCCAATTACGTACAGTTAGTTCATCCGATTCATATTCAATGAGCACTTCAATATTTTATTCATACATCACATTTATCAGATCTTCTGTCTGAAAACCAGCACAATCTATCACATTCACATAATGATTCAGTTGTTAATTAATACAAAATTCAAATGACAAACAATAAAGTGAGACCATCTCGATCTACTCACAGTATGCTCCAGATTAGCATTTGCTTCCAAATTCTGGAAACGCCTGAATACGGACTTTTAATCTGCATAACCCATTTATGCAATACACAAATTAATAATTTTGCATAATTATAAGCATTCATTTATGCACATGTGTGTATATGGAATATGTACTATGTATGTTCATGACAATCTCAGGTATATTATCAAATTTCCCACTTTATCACATTATCATCATTTTTTTTGCATCAATTGTTTTCATAAGAACTCATTTCTTGTTCATTTCCACTAGATACACTCTACTTCTCTTTTTGAATCACAACTTTAATCATATAGACCACTTCATCTCCATTAAACGCATGTCTTTGGTACTTTAATACCAACAATTCACTCATTAATGTTATTCCATCATTATATGATCACACATCATCAAAACTCTCATTTCTTCTTATAAATTCTCCAAAATTTCAGACCTTTGGGTATGTTGTTCACATTCAATTAGAAAGTGAAATTGATGTAATTTGGTCAAAATCTCTTCTAGAAAAGTGTTCCTCTATGTCTTATCTTTCCATTGGTACCAAAATCGCTCAATTTGGTTCAGTAATTTGGAAGATATATCTCAAACATTATCGGGTTGTTCACATTCAAAAATAGTGTACTATGCACAAAGTCCATCCAGAAATTCAGCATCTTAGAAACTCAATCACAGTTTGACCTTTCATATGATTTATAGACCTATTTCTGTAGTTTACTCCAAATAAAAAATCATCTCATTTGGAATCCTATAGGTCCAGATATAATCAAAATACTAAGGTATGGTCAGTGAAAGAACACCAGTTTATATTATTCAAGAGCACACTCACTGTACCCGTCCTACATTTTTCACTCAATATTTCTCAATTAATTTCAGAATGCTACCAATTTTTATGGAGAGGTAGATAAATGTTTTATGAATCTAATGGTTTAATAATTAAGTTATTCGGAGGTCTAGAGAAGAAGTTATAATCAAAACACTATCGAATGTTCATCACCCCTAGAACCTTCAAAGTCGCTATCGTGAAAATGCACGATAGTGTCATTTGCTTAAACTCCCCAAAGTAGCTGTCGTGTTTTTGGATGATGGTGCTTTTTGGCTAACCCTCAAAGTCGTTGTCGTGTTTTTGCACAACGATGCTTTTGGCCTAAAATCTTAAAAGTCATCGTCGTGTTTTTGTATGACGGTGCTTTTCCACTTCTTCTTCTTCACTGACATTTCAAATTCTAAACAAGCACGACGATGCTTTTCCACTTCTTCTTCTTCACTGACATTTCAAATCCTAAACCCCATAACTTTTGATCCAGAGCTACAAAATTTACAAAATTTATATCAATGGAAAGCTAAGAGAAAGATTCACAACTTTTATGAAGACTATTTTGACAAAATATGTCTAGAGAAATACAAAAAATTCACGGAAGTTTCAGCTCGAAAATTCATCAATATTACTATTCATTCCCAGAAAATTTTCAAACTTCCATTTTTTCCAAAATACAACACTTCTATTTTTATTCTAGTCAATTCCACTCCATTTTACTAAACTCATTCACCACAATTCTCACTATCTCTAAAAAGCAAAATTAACTAAGTTCTATCAAGATCATAAAAAATTTAGATATCCATTTTTCATCCTCTCTCTACTGTCATTTTTTTCGAATGTTAATTTTTTTCACTTAATCAATTCAATTGATTACTCAGAACCATTCTAACTCATCTTTGGCTCATCAACACTCACCAATCAAAAATCAAAGATTCAATCAGAATTTATTTCTACTGATTCACAACAAATTGAATTATACTAACACTTAAAACAGAGTACTTTCGGTTAAACTCAAATTCCAGCACTTTTCAATTTTTCTGACTTATTCAATATCAGGAAAAAAAACTCATTTAATTCATCATCTCAATGGATAACTTCTTCAAAGATACCCAATTTTAATTCAACATCATCTATGCACATTTAATATTCCTCACTTACTCATGAACACCCAAAATATAATACATTCCCATATACTCAAAACATAATACAATAAACATTCATCCACAACTTTTGCTGCACCCAGTTCTCATTTTCACATCAAAATTTGAGACTCTTAAAAACAAAATTTAAACTCAATGTCTTCATAAGAAAGGTAGCCATATGCCTCTAGTTTATTCCAAATCAAGAATAAACCCATTTGGATAACTAAAAAAACAAGTTATGGCTAAAACACAGAAGCATATTAGTGGAAATTTTTCTGCTAACATTTTCCAGATTTTCAAACTTTCAACATTTACACCTAACTCATCTTATACCTAGATTATCTCTGCCATTTCATTTCCTCATCATCCTCTACCCAATTCAACTTAATAAATCAATCACAAACAAATCATATTTTTCCTCACCCACGACACATACATAAATATTGCATAACCAAGTCATCGATTTTCAATTTACTCATCAATCTAGCTTAAATTAAGCATACCCATGACATTTAAAGCATAACTTACTAGGTGTAGCTCCAAACTCTTCAAAATCTTACTCAACCCTAGCTTCCAAGCATCCCACGTTCTTCATCTCCAAACTCTTCAAAATCTTACTCAACCCTAGCTTCCAAGCATCCCACGTTCTTCATCTTCTAAAGGTGGTAAGGTTGGGTTCTTAAATGGCAAAGTGAAGAAGAATAAGATGATAGCAAAGTGATGCTGGTAAACGGAGGCAAGAACCAGCTCCAACGTTAGTGAGGTGAGATGAGAATTTCGTGGATGAAGAAGATGAGTAGAGAAATTACAAGAGATGAGAGTAAGTGAGTAAGGTGAAAGACAATTAAAAGAAATGAGATGGTCTTTATTTCTTAACACTTTTGTGGGTTAAGACATAAACACTTGCCACATATTGCCACATTTCCCCTTTTTGTGGTCTCTCTTAGGTGTTTTATTAACTAGTCCGTTTGTCTCCAATTTTTGTTCCAATTGCCTCCTAATTTTCAATAACACTTGTCCATAATTTCCAAAGTCATTAATTAAAAGTTTCCATTGCCATTGGATAGTAATTTCTACGACCTTTATAACAATTGTTTTGCCACTTGGCATTATTCCTAGTCCAAAAATTACCCCAAATTTTCAGAATTTTTCCTAAAATTCTCCAAATTTTCTAAATCAACCATTTTGCTTTCCAAATCAAATTTGAACACATACCAACCAAAATTCTCAATAATAATCACATTTATAAACAATTTTACCCGGAATGCCAATGAATGCATGCACTGTCATTTCAATGAGCAACATTTCACTATTCAGGTGCATGTGTATGACATATTATACATGAGCATGAAAATGCAAATTCGAAGCTCTTATTGAACACTTTTATTTATTATTCTAACCTCCCCGCAAGTAACGGGATGTTACAACTCTTCTCTACTTAAAAAAATTTCGTCCTCGAAATTCTTACCTGTTTGCTCTAACAGGTAGGGATATTGTCTCTTCATATGCTCCTCTGTCTCCCATTTAACTGTCATCGTTCAAATACTTTCTTCCACTTGACTGTAGTAAATGGAATTACTCGGTATGTCAATCACTTTTTAAATCATTTTCTTTCTTAACTAGTTTCTCAATATATATGTCAGATCACTCACTATTTTCACTTCCTATGCTGACAATACATCTTTGTCAAACCATATTAATATTTCTTAACATACTCACATATCACACATTATGGGTCTGATCATCTTTTTTTTTTCAGTAACACTAACTCATAATAATTTCATACAGACCAATTCATATCGGGCTTAATCTATCCTTCTTCCTAATCTGAGCATATCTTGTACTCAATGCGAGCATACCTTAGCAAGGTGATACTCTAAGAGAAAATTCATATTTTTCACTTGCTATTTTACATCTCTTTAGTGTTAATACATGTAACTCTTAAGTCTATCTCACTATATTCCACAACTTCAATGTGATCCACCAAAATCATTCGTCTTTCATAAGCCACTTTATTCTTATTACAAATTCATTTCGCTCATCATCTCGAATCAATTCTAGTCTTCAACTATTTTTTTGGCCCTCGTCATTTCAATGTAGGGGCGAACGACTCCTGTTTGTCGTATTGCGCCTCATTGAGTATTCGAATGATATTGCTATGATAATGATTGTTATGCTCATGGTCACTAAAAACTATACATTGATCTCATATTCCTATGAACTCCAAAATATTAACTTTAGGCATATCTCAAACAGTTAAGACTATTGGCAACTTATACATATAGTCACTTGATTCAATATCCTTAGCTGTTAAATGCTATTTCGACGTATTCCTACTATGATGTATCACTTAGGTCACCATTAATTTGCACTTTATCTAAAAGTCTCTTTTCTTAATCATCTTTATCGTGTACACCTACCCCTCATTGCAATCCTAAAGTAACATTTTTCCCCTTTGGACTCAAAATTCATTTTCATTTTAACTTCCTTAATAAGATTCACGATTCTTGATCCTCAATTTGGGCTATGTTAATTCTTTCATGTGAAACTGTTCTTAAATTTCAATAGCTAATAGTACTTTTAATTGCCCAAAATTTAACTCGACATATTATGCTTTTTATGGAACTAGATCGGTAACCTCAATGTCTAAATTTATGATACACTGCTATTGCATTTTCTATTCAATACATCATATTACAACATTGAATTTCCTGGGAACTACTCATTTGTACTTCATAATCTTACAATAACTTTATCCATTGTCTCAGTCTCATTTTCATTTCTTTCAAGCTCACTGATTATCTCTTACTTTAATATTCCGTATAAAATCCAAAATGTTTCACTATACTTATAATGTCTCCAAGCTCCTCAATGTAATTACTATAGCAGCAAATCCTAAATCATGTATCAAAATTCAACCTATGAGGCTTAAACTGTCTCCATGAATAAGAAATCATTTGATTATGCTACATTGGATTTTATCCTAATCTCTTATACAAACATCATTGTATACTACGAAATCTCCAAATCCAAATGATATAATTATCATTGATGGTATACTTCCTCAAAATTCTCTTTACATTCACCAGTCATATGATTTACACGTTTTTCCTCAGACATTTTTGTCAAAGAGCTAAGATCAGAAAAATCTCTTTACAACTTTTGGTAGTGTCTAATTTCTAACAAATTTTGAAAATTTTCGAATCTCTCATATATGCCTTGGAGCTTCTCACTTAATCATTTCCTCTATTTTCTTGGGTTTCCTAATATGCCATGTTTAGATACTATACAACCCAACATTTTTTTCAATCAAGCTAGGATTTCCTCAATTATTTAAAATATTCTTCTTAACTGTTCTAATGCATTCAATATCTCATTTCTGATCATTGTCACTAATTGATTTGATTCTACTTGGATCACTTTAATCTTCAATGTCATGATACTGTCAGGGGCATTGTTAATTCAATATGCCCATGATTAGTTCTCATAATTTCTTAAGTAACCAATTCCTCAATGAGGTAATATTCTCTTATATCATTTTCAATTTTCCCAATTGATTTCTTTTCTCACATAATTTTCTCCATTCATTCAATTCCCTCTTATTTCATATTGACTTATTCAAATGTCTATTCATTCGTATTAGTTTATCCATACATTTCAATCTATTTGAAAAACATCACTTTCGGTGTTGATAACACATTCCTCATATTCAATTTATCTCTACTCAATTCATGAATCCACTCGTGTAATTGGATACTGTACATAAAACCAAATGCATACACCTTCAGTAATATATTCTACATCTTAGGCTTGAGTCTTCGTTATGATTAGGACTCCAATATCACTTATGATTTATTCCTTCATTGGTAATTTTTAAAAATAGACTATCCTGTCTACTTAATCTAATTCAGTGAAATTCTTCTTCGAAAGAAGATTTCTTATTTCAGTCATCTATTTTATTCATGTACCCTTTATCAATCAACTTTTTCCATCATTGCTTATCAGCCGTTCTTGGTATCTAAAAAAAAATCACTCTCTATCGTCTCTTACTAGTCATAACATTTTATTTTCCAAAACTCGATGAAGTAGTAGACATGTTTATTGTCACATATGCTTAGGTGTGTATCATTAAGGTCATCCCATTCTATCCAAAGCTTTAGTTTTGACAATCACTAATTTATATCTTGCACTAATGCTACTATGATCTCAATTGATTCTAGACAACATTTCTATCCTTTTTCCTATCCTTGATTAGGGTATCCCCACATGATTGTGACATAAATCTATTTTTGTCAAGCCACTATCATGCCCTGCACTTTCCTCCTCTCATTATCAAACATACTAACACCAATTTTTTATAATTTACCCTTCCGAGGCTACTTTATTTCGTAATGAGTCAACTACCATATTGAGTGCATCAGTTCTTCTCATTTGATTCATCATCTTTTCTTTATCTCATTCATACTTAAAATCCTCTCTTATATGCATTTCTAACTTTCTCCTTACTACACATCATTCATTTCTTATTAAGTCATTTATGACTATTTCTTTCCCCTTTTACTCTTTCCTCATTTCCATCTCATTTCTTATTGTCATTTATTCATCTTACACACACACACACACACACACACACACACACACACACACACACACACACACACACACACACATATATATTCACAATCCATTCAGAGTTATAAATGCATATTCATCCTGAAATTCTGATCTCAATATCGCAGACATATTATTACGCTAAATCATAACTCTTTTCACATTTATCCGACATTCATTTCAAGTCCAAGTCTAAACTTACAAACTCATAAAAAATTTTATTTTCTTTCAACCTGGCTTGTACACTTTAAATCTCATCATTCATGTTTCTATCACTTCTTTCCTCAATCAGTTCATGACAATGAATTCACATCTATTTCACTTCCAAGGACATCTCACCATAGTACAATTTTGATGTCATATTCAATAATACATCGACAAATACAAATACATTGATTCATTATCTGTCACCTTTACCCATATACTATTTCTTATTTCTAAATATCCACAACCTCCATTTTCTTACATTATGACATATCATCACTTTTCTCACCATTTCTATCAACTTAAACACTTAACACATGCTCATGCGACTCAGATTACGGATCAGTTGCCACTGTCTGTTATGATATGACTTAAATGCATGTAACTTGAAATATATTTCAGAAAACGCCCATATAAGATAGTACTTCTGGGCTCTGATACCACATAAATGTAACACTCCACTCTCGTAAGACCCGAACCCGACATCGATGGGTGATATCTGGGTCCGTGCCCCGCGAGGGTGACGTGCTAGGTCACTTAGCTAGTCAAAAATTCAGTATAATTTCTTCAAATACGCCAAAATCAGAAATTAATTTGAGCTCGCTTTATTTCATTCATGAACATTTTCAGTTACACAACTCATCAGAGATTCACTAATCACTTAGGGCCCATTATAAATACAAAACACTTAGAAATAATGTCTTTACATTACATCGTAAACACATTTGTACAATTATCTATGATTATAAAAATTTATACAAAATAGGATAATACAAATGCAGACGTCAACTGATCCCAACCTCTAACTCTTACTTGAATGCCGTAGTAAGTATACTACCGTTTACTTAACTGAGTATTCTTCTGAGTCTTGAAAAATATTTGCAAATTTTGGGTGAGTTTTGCGAACTCAATGAGTGACCATCATCGATGGCTCACCCAATCACATACAAATAATCACATTCACAACATTTCACACTTCACATTCAATAGATATAATCACTCATATTATGCATATGCAGTGCACATGAGACCCACTTTTTATTTGTTATTTTATTGTAACCGAGTGCCTAAACTGTCCCATATAGGGCTCATTAATATCTGTCCCTTATCCGTTTGGGGGATACATGGCTCATTAAAAGTTGAGCTTGAGGCTCTGATTCACTTTTGAGCTCGAAGCTCATTTTCACTCGTTAAGCTTTAAGTTCTGATCGGTGGCTACTTTGATCACAACAACCATTATGTTTCACGCATTCATGAAATGAAATGCCTCAGTCACATTTGCATAATCTCATTCAATAACTTTTCCATATTATCAGACCTTAGTTCGACATTCAACATAAGTTGAGAATTCGCACTTTCATTCATATGCAAATGCACTTTCAGAACACATTTAACAATTCATTTACATACACTTAGTTCATCCAATTCACATTCAATGAGCACTTCAATATTTCATTCATACATCACATTTATTGGACCTTCTGTTCGGAAACCAACACAATCAATCACATTCACATAATGATTTAGTAGTCAATTAATACAAAATTCAAATGAAAAACAATAAAGTGAGACCATCTCGGTCTACTTACAGTACGCTCCAAATTAGCATTTGTTTCTGAATTCTGGAAACGCCTGAATGCGGACTTTTAACCTGCACAACCCATTTATGTAATACACACATTAATAATTTTGCACAATTATAAGCATTCATTTATGCACATGTGTGTATATGGAATATATACTATGCATGTTCATGACAATCCCGAGTCTATTATCAAATTTCCCACTTTATCACATTATCATTATTTTTTTCCGCGTCAATTGTTTTCATAAGAACTCGTTCATTTCCACTAGATACACTTTACTTCTCTTTTTGAATCACAACTTTAATCATATGGACCACTTCATCTCCATTAAACACATGTCTTTGGTACTTTAATACCAAAAAATCACCCATTAATGTTATTCCATCATTACATGATCACACATCATCAAAACTCTCATTTCTTCTTATAAATTCTCCAAAATTTCAGACTTTTGGGTCTACTGTTCACATTCAATTAGAAAGTGAAACTGATGTAATTTGGTCAAACTATCTTCTAGAAAAGTGTTCCTCTATGTCTTATCTTTCCATTGGTATCAAAATCACTCAATTTGGTTTAGTAATTTGGAAGATATACCTCAAACATTATCAGGTTGTTCACATTAAAAAATAATGTACTATGCACAAAGTCCACCCAGAAATTCAACATCTTAGAGACTCAATCACAATTCAACATTTTCATATAGTTTACTCAAAATAAAAAATCATCTCATTTGGAATCCTATAGGTCTAGATATAATCAAAATACTGAGGTATGGTCAGTGAAAGAACACCAGTTCATATTATTCAAGAGCACGCTCACTTTACCCGTCCCACGTTTTTCACTCAATATTTCTCAATTCATTTTAGAATGCTACCACTTTTTATGGAGAGGTAGATAAATGTCTTACAAATCTAATGGTTCAATAATCAAGTCCTTTGGAGGTCTATAGAAGAAGTTATGATCAAAATACTATCAGATGTTCATCACCCCTAAAACCTTCAAAGTCGAGATTTGCTTAAACTCCCCAAAGTCGCTATTGTGTTTTTGCACGACGGTGCTTTTGGCCTAAAATCTTAAAAAGCACGTCAGTGCTTTTCCACTTCTTCTTCTTTACCGACATCTCAATTTCTAAATCCCATAACTTTTGATGCAGAAGTCCAAAATTTATAAACTTTATATCAATGGAAAGCTAAGAGAAAGATCTACAACTTTTATGAAGACCATTTTGTCAAAATACGTCTAGATCAATACAGAAAATTCAAGGAAGTTTCAGCTCGAAAATTCATCACTATTACTATTCATTCCCAAAAAAATTTCAAACTTCCATTTGTTTTAAAGTCCAACACTTCTATTTTTATTCTAGTCAATTCCACTCCATTTCACTAAACTCATTCACTACAATTGTCACCATCTCTAAAAGTCAAAATTAACCAAGTTCTATCAAGATCATCAAAAATTTAGATATCCATTTTCATCCTCTCTTTACAGTCATTTTTTTCGAATGTTAATTTTTTTTCACTTAATCAATTGAATTGATTAATCAGAACCATTCGAACTCATCTTTAGCTCATCAACACTCACCAATCAAAAATCCAAGATTCAATCAGAATTCATTTATATTTATTCACAACAAAACGAAGTATACTAACACTAAAAATAGAGTACTTTCGGTTAAACTCAAATTCCAGCACATATCAATTTTTCTGACTTATTCAATATCAGTAAAAACTCATTTAATTCATCATCTCAATGGATAACTTCTTCAAAGATACCCAATTTTAATTCAACATCATCTATGCATATTTAATATTCCTCACTTGCTCATAAACACTAAAAAAAAATACATTTCCATACACTCAAAACATAATACAACATAAACATTCATCCACAACTTTTGCTACACCCAGTTCTCATTTTCACATCAAAATTTGAGACTTTTAAAAACAAATTTTAAACTTGATGTCTTCATAAGAAAGGTAGCCATATGTCTCTAGTTTATTCCAAATCAAGAATAAGCTCATTTGGATAACTACAAAACAAGCTATGGCTAAAACACAGAAGCATATCAGTGGAAATTTTGTGCTAACATTTTCCAGATTTTCAAACTTTCAACATTTACACTTAACTCGTCTTATACCTAGATTATCTCTGCCATTTCATTTCCTCATCATCCTTTACCCAATTCAACTCAATAAATCACTCACAAACAAACCATATTTTTCATCACCCACGAAACATACATAAATATTGCATAACCAAGTCATCGATTTTCAATTTACTCATCAATCTAGCTTAAATTAACCTTACCCATGACATTTAAAGCATAACTTACTAGGTGTAGCTCCAAACTCATCAAAATATTTGTTGGGACCCGATCCGGGAACCGGATCCCAACCGAATAAACTTAACACTTTCACTCTATGCTCTGATACCATAAATGTTGGATCCCGTGACCGGAACCCAACTACATAAGCAAAACGGAAACCGAAGCAAACGGAAACGAAGGGAAGCCGAAATTTCGGATCGAAATTTCGAATCAGAAAACAAAGCACATCGCAAACAGATCGGACAACGGAAATGTCGAATCGAAAACAAAATGCGGAAGCGAACAATTCCGAAAGTAGCGAAGCGGAAGCAAATGCAAATCGAAATCGAAATACAAACGCAAGCGGAAGCAAATACTAATCGAATCAAACGAACAGATTGCAAAGCGAAACGAAATCAAAGGCATACATCCGACATCCGAAACAATAATCAAAGAAAACTTATCGGATGAACATAATCGCGTTGGGAATCCTAAGACGTTCCAAAATCCGTTATGAATTTTTTTTTTCTTCTTATTCTCATTTCTTTTCTCGTTACTCAAACATATACCAATCATCTTAAATCGATACGATGTATGAATCGATATAAATCCATACCAATATCAAATTTCTCAAACTCTTAGATACACTTATACATATCCAAAATCTCACTTTTATCCAAAGTTTTTACCAAAATTTCTAAACATAACGACGCCTTTATCCTAACTCCAAACCTCGCAAAGTGTTCAAACAACACTTCTAAAATTTCCAAATCAATCACACAAACATCAGAATCCACCGGACCCTCCGTCCGGGATATCAGCAGATAACCACAAACCTATTTCTAAAACATTCTCATATTTGTCATTCAATCTACCATTCTCATAGTTCAATCTCATTCCCAAATCAATCATACATATAGATTCCCAAACTATTCATAATTTCATATACACATTTCTCATTCATTCACAATACTCAACTTTATACACAAATACATTTTTCCCAAACTTATCTCAAGTCATGAATATATTCATACTAAAGATCCAAATTACACAAAATCTAACTGACAGAAATGTCGAAACTGATGTCTTCACATTCTTTCATCCGATCTCCTGCTCGAAACCTGGAGATGGGGATGAAAGGGGGGTGAGCTCGAAAGCTTGTGGATAACACATTTATAAACTGATAAATAAGCCGAAATCATTTTTAATACTCTTTTTGCCAAAAGGGCGAATTTTTTTCAAACTTTATAATTTTTCAAACAATTTCCTCAAACCCATTTTTTTCATATTTTTCAAACTTTTCATAATAATCTCACTTTTTTCTCATTTTTCAAAACTTCTTGAATTTTTCATAAATATGAATGCAGAACACATAAACAAATCAAAACATATTACACATCGTAATGGTCCAGCTAGGTCCAAGCAGAGCGTCTTGCATAGTCCCGCATAAGCGGTCTGCATGCGATCGTGAATGAAACGCATTACACTTTCCGCATTGCGGTCCAAGTAGCCGTGAAGGAGTCCGAATCGAGTCCGTACACTAGCGGGCACTGGAGAAGGCTATACACATAGAGACAATACCGACTCACCAAGGGACCTACCAAACCCACATAACACATAATCGAAAACGAAAAGTCGGATTGCCCGAAGGCACTTTTCAATTTCTTAATTTTCTTCAAAATTTTCCCCAAAAATGCATACCACTCAATTTATTCAGTCTATCATTCACTAAATTCAACAATCAAAACATTTAATCAAACAATAATTTCAACAATTGAATAATGCATACACAACAAATGCATTTTCAGAAATTTCTATCGGTTTATCAAATCATTTAAAGCAATGAATTCAAACTTATAATAATCTTTCCGAAAACATTCGGAAATCAGAATTTCAAACCTTTACAAAACAATAATTTGTCAAAATTTTCACATTTTTGCTTTCTTTATTTTTCAAAATTGCTTTCTTTAATTTTTCAAAAATTCACATATAGCTTACAAATCAAAATATAAATATGCTACCCACCTCGAAATGACGCTAAAAGCTTGTCCAAATAGTCAATTCGCCAAATTCCTCTTCTTTCTTCAATTTAAAATTCCTAAGCCAATAACATCCAAATTCATCATCATAATTTGCATAATTCTCAAACTCAACCATAGGAAAACATAACTATCATAATTCCAAGTTATTTCAATCTCCAATTTTGAAAATCCCCAATTTTCAAAATTGGCCTAAACCAATACACCCAAATTCAATCTCATAAAACATAATTTCTTCAAAATTAATCTCACAATTCATCAATTCACATTAATTCCAAACTATTTAAATCCTCAATTTCAAAATCCCCAAATCTTAAAATTGGCCTAAACCAATTTATCCCAATTCAATACCATAAAATACAAATTCTTCGAAATTGATTTCATATATCATCAATTCATCATATTTCCTATAATTCTACACCAAAATATCTCAAAATTCTCAATCATAAAATTAAACCTAAACCTTAATCAATTTTTCATCCAAAATTAAACCCACTGAAGCATATATTTCAAAATTAATTCCACAATCCACAAACTCATCTTATATGTCATAATTCTAAACCGAAAATTAATCAAAATCTCAAAGTAGAAAAATTTCTCTTACCTCTTTCTCATCCAAATTCGAATTTTTTTGGCTTGAAAGGAAGCTCTTATGCTCCTCTACCTTTCTCTCTTGGAACCATCCCAAAATCCTTAAGAAAACAAGTAGAAAAATCAAAATAACTTTCTCTCATCTTTTCTCCATACGAAACTTCCACTCTCTTCTTATTTCTTCTTCTTTCTCTTCTTCTGTAATTTTCCAGACCATTCATCGTTTTTAATAGCTCAAAACGACAATCATTAATGAGTTTCATTAATTGATGGTCAAATGACCATTTTGCCCTCCATTCAAAACTTAAAATTACACTTACTTGCGGTTTGATTTGCACTATCGATTTGAAGGAATTTGTCAAAACTTCCTTCTCGAGAAATGTTCCTCTCACTCATACGAATCCAACGCCACTGACCGCGCTCAATTCCGAGCACTACATCAAAAGTTATACGCAAAACAGTTCGGATATATCCATATTCTAACACATTTTCCATGAACGATTATTTCCGTCCAAAATTTCACATTTTTAATTCCAGAATTGAAACTCGATGTCTTCATAACAATTGTAGTCTTATGTCTCTAGTTTAATTCAAAACAAGAATCGTCTCATTTCGATTCCCAGATCAAAAGTTATACTCAAATTACTCACAGGTGTTCCCAATCCAAAAATTTCACCCTAATCTGAACTTAAATTCAAAAATTAAAAGTCCTAAGGGCAAAATTGACATTTCATGTCTTCATATGATTTGTAGCCCCTTGTCTTATCTTTATTTCGCCTCAAGAATCGCTTCAATCGGATCTCTACAGATCCCGAATTTCACAAAACACTGAATCATGTTCTGAAAATTTCCCGACTCACTTTGATTAAATTAATCACCATTAATTTAATCTCAAAAGTTCACAAATTTCTTATAAATGAAATTCATTGTCTTAGGAATCCAACGCAAAAAGAATCAACTCAATCGGATGTCGGACGGAAAGATATAAGCAAAATAGTGAACAAAGGTCGGATTAAAGGAGGAAAGTCAAGAAAATCGGAGAGAAAAAAGGCGGACGGATGGCGACGGACGCCAAAATCATGAGGCGGCGCCCGCCATTGCTAGGCGAGGCGTCGCCTAGCGAGGCGACAGCTCATGAGGGAGCCTTGCCTCATGCGAGCGAGCAGCCCGCCTCGCTAGGCGGCGTCGCCTAGCGAGGCGTCTGAGCGCGCCTGCTCAGATGCCGTCGCCACTCAATGGCGCTTAAAACTTTCTCTTTTTTTTTTTAAATCTAAAACTTCCAAATTCATAACTTTTCTCCGAACTCCGATTTTGACAAACTTAGTCTCTATAGAAAACTTGAGAGAAGCTCTAAATCTTCCAAGAAGAAAATAAACTCAATTCGACTCCTACGGAGTCCATTTTCCCATCAAAGATACTATCCTCTATACAAACTTGTAAAAATCATACTTAATATTCCGAGATCGAAAAATTTCATACTTTCTATCGAAATAAAGATCAAAACAAATCCTTCAATTTTCATGAAGAACATCAAAGCTCAAATAACCTCTAACTAGGTTAATTCCTCAGTCAAAGATTCAATCATAATAAAAGTCAAACCCGATCAAACATAAACTTTGACTGATCATAACTTTCACTCCCGATATCGAAAAATTGCAAACTTTATGTCCACAAAAAGCTCTCGACATAATCTACAAGTTTCCAGAAGACCATTTTATCAAATTATGCCTAAATCAAAAGTCAACTTTCAAAGTCAAACATTCTCTCTCCAAAAAGTCAAACTTTCTAAATCCTTCAAATTTTCACACTTTTTCTTTCTAATTCTTGCTATATAACTTCATTTCAATCAACTCATCCACTTGATCATTTATATTACTAAATCAAATTGTCACTCAAGGTTCGGGGTCCAACATTTCTCCCCCTCTTAAAAGAATTTCGTCCTCAAAATTCACTCTTACTTAAACTCCAAGTAACTCATTCCTGCATAAATTTCTTTCTAAACAATGATCATCAAGCACTTTCTTACTAATTTCTTTCCACAACTCATAATCAATTTCTTTTTCATCACATTTACTCTTCATACATATTCTCAATCTCTTCAAAATTTTCACTTCCTTAAATCATATATCACTCATATCATATCAAAACACTATATCTATAACTCATTATTTCTTCATATATGGGCACAAATTAATGGTCCATTTCTTAAGGAACCCTAATATGGTTCAATCATCATTATGCCATCATTCTTTCATCTATATCAATTCATCACAATTTCTCAAGAAGTTCTAATCTTAATTTCCTCAACACATTCCGAAAATCAAACATATTCTTAACACTCAAATCAAACCAATCATTTGAATTCATCAAATAGTCATACATATCAATTTTCAAATTCCTAAAGACCATCCTATTTCTTTCATCAAAATCAAATGACCACCTAGCACACTCTCACAAATTCACTTTTATCTTTACAAACTCGTATCAATTCCTTATTCATACTCATACGCCCAAGTAAGATCATATTACTGGGCTCTGATACCATAAATGTTGGGACCCGATCCGGGAACCGGATCCCAACCGAATAAACTTAACACTTTCACTCTATGCTCTGATACCATAAATGTTGGATCCCGTGACCGGAACCCAACTACATAAGCAAAACGGAAACCGAAGCAAACGGAAACGAAGGGAAGCCGAAAATTCGGATCGAAATTTCGAATCAGAAAACAAAGCACATCGCAAACAGATCGGACAACGAAATGTCGAATCGAAAACAAAATGCGAGCGAACAATTCAAAGTAGCGGCGAAGCAAATGCAAATCGAATCGAAATACAAACGCAAGCGGAAGCAAATACTAATCGAATCAAACGAGCAGATTGCAGCGAAATGAAATCAAAGCGCATACATCCGACATCCTAAACAATAATCAAAGAAAACTTATCGGATGAACATAATCGCGTTGGGAATCCTAAGATGTTCCAAAATCCGTTATGAAAATTTTTTTTTCTTATTCTCATTTCTTTTCTCGTTACTCAAACATATACCAATCATCTTAAATCGATACGATCGTATGAATCGATATAAATCCATACCAATCTCAAATTTCTCAAACTCTTAGATACACTTATACATATCCAAAATCTCACTTTTATCCAAAGTTTTACTAAAATTTCGCAAAGATAACGACGCCTTTATCCTAACTCCAAACCCGCAAAGTGTTCAAAACAACACTTCTAAAATTTCCAAATCAATCACACAAACATCGAATCCACCGACCCTCCGTCCGGATATCGCAGAATAACCACAAACCTATTTCTAAAACATTCTCATATTTGTCATTCAATCTACCATTCTCATAGTTCAATCTCATTCCCAAATCAATCATACATATAGATTCCCAAACTATTCATAATTTCATATACAAATTTCTCATTCATTCACAATACTCAACTTTATACACAAATACATTTTTCCCAAACTTATCTCAAGTCATGAATATATTCATACTAAAGATCCAAATTACACAAAATCTAACTGACAGAAATGTCGAAACTGATGTCTTCACATTCTTTCATCCGATCTCTGCGTCAAACCACGGAGATGGGGATGAAAGGGGGTGAGCTCAAAGCTCGTGGATAACACATTTATAAACCGATAAATAAGCGAAATCATTTTAATACTCTTTTTGCCAAAAAGGGTGAATTTTTTTCAAACTTTATAATTTTTCAAACAATTTCCTCAAACCCATTTTTTTTCATATTTTCAAACTTTTCATAATAATCTCACTTTTCTCATTTTTCAAAACTTCTTGAATTTTTCATAAATATGAATGCGAACACATAAACAAATCAAAACATATTACACATCGAATGGTCTGCAGCTAGGTCCAAATAGAGCGTCTTGCATAGCCCATATAATGTCCTGTGCGATCGTGAAACGAAACGTATTACACTTTCCGCATTGCATGTCCAAAGATAGCCGTGAAGGAGTCCGAAATCGAGTTCCGTACCCTTTAGCGGGCAGCTGGAGAAGGCTATACACATAGAGAGCAATGACTCACCAAGGGACCTACCAAACCCACATAACACATAATCGAAAACGAAAAGTCGGATTGCTCAAGGCACTTTTCAATTTCTTAATTTTCTTCAAAATTTTCCCAAAATGCATACCACTCAATTTATTCAGTCTATCATTCACTAAATTCAACAATCAAAACATTTAATCAAACAATAATTTCAACAATTGAATAATGCATACACAACAAATGCATTTTCGTAAATTTCTATCGGTTTATCAAATCATTTAAAGCAATGAATTCAAACTTATAATAATCTTTCCAAAACATTCGAAATCAATTTCAAACCTTTACAAAACAATAATTTGTCAAAATTTTCACATTTTGCTTTCTTTATTTTTCAAAATTGCTTTCTTTAATTTTTCAAAATTCACATATAGCTTACAAATCAAAATATAAATATGCTACCCACTCGAAATGACGCTAAAAGCTTGTCCAAATAGTCAATTCGCCAAATTCCCTCTTCTTTCTTCAATTTAAAATTCCTAAGCCAATAACATCCAAATTCATCATCATAATTTGCATAATTCTCAAACTCAACCATAGGAAAAACATAACTATCATAATTCCAAGCTATTTCAATCTCCAATTTTGAAAATCTCCAATTTTCAAAATTGGCCTAAACCAATACACCCAAATTCAATCTCATAAAACATAATTTCTTCAAAATTAATCTCACAATTCATCAATTCACATTAATTCCAAACTATTTAAATCCTCAATTTCAAAAATCCCCAAATCTTAAAATTGGCCTAAACCAATTTATCCCAATTCAATACCATAAAATACAAATTCTTCGAAATTGATTTCATATATCATCAATTCATCATATTTCCTATAATTCTACACCAAAATATCTCAAAATTCTCAATCATAAAATTAAACCTAAACCTTAATCAATTTTTCATCCAAAATTAAACCCAGCCTGAAGCATATATTTCAAAATTAATTCCACAATCCACAAACTCATCTTATATGTCATAATTCTAAACCGAAAATTAATCAAAATCTCAAAGTAGAAAAATTTCTCTTACCTCTTTCTCATCCAAATTCGAATTTTTTTGGCTTGAAAGGAAGCTCTTATGCTCCTCTACCTTTCTCTCTCTTGGAACCATCCCAAAATCCTTAAGAAAACAAGTAGAAAAATCAAAAATAACTTTCTCTCTCATCTTTTCTCCATACGAAACTTCCACTCTCTTCTTATTTCTTCTTCTTTCTCTTCTTCTGTAATTTTCCAGACCATTCATCGTTTTTAATAGCTCAAAACGACAATCATTAATGAGTTTCATTAATTGATGGTCAAATGACCATTTTGCCCTCCATTCAAAACTTAAAATTACACTTACTTGCGGTTTGATTCGCACTATCGATTTGAAGGAATTTGTCAAAACTTCCTTCTTGAGAAATGTTCCTCTCACTCATACGAATCCAACGCCACTGACCGCGCTCAATTCCGAGCACTACATCAAAAGTTATACGCAAAAGTTCGGATATATCCATATTCTAACACATTTTCCATGAACGATTATTTCCGTCCAAAATTTCACATTTTTAATTCCAGAATTGAAACTCGATGTCTTCATAACAATTGTAGTCTTATGTCTCTAGTTTAATTCAAAACAAGAATCGTCTCATTTTGATTCCCAGATCAAAAGTTATACTCAAATTACTCACAGGTGTTCCCAATCCAAAAATTTCACCCTAATCCGAACTTAAATTCAAAAATTAAAAGTCCTAAGGGCAAAATTGACATTTCATGTCTTCATATGATTTGTAGCCCTTGTCTTATCTTTATTTCGCCTCAAGAATCGCTTCAATCGGATCTCTACAGATCCCGAATTTCACAAAACACTGAATCATGTTCTGAAAATTTCCGACTCACTTTGATTAAATTAATCACCATTAATTTAATCTCAAAAGTTCACAAATTTCTTATAAAATGAAATTCATTGTCTTAGGAATCCAACGCAAAAGAATCAACTCAATCGGATGTCGGACGGAAAGATATAAGCAAAATAGTGAACAAAGGTCGGATTAAAGGAGGAAAGTCAAGAAAATCGAGAGAGCAAAAGCAGTCGGATGGCGTCGGACGCCCAGCTCATGAGGCGAGACCCGCTCGCGAGGGTGAGGCGCCCGCTCGCTAGGGGAGGCGTCGCCTAGCGAGGCGACAGCTCATGAGGCGAGCCTTGCCCTCATGAGGAGAGAGCCTCCTCGCTAGGCGCGGCGTCGCCTAGCAGGCGCATCTGAGCGCCCGCCTCGCTAGGCGGCCGTCGCCTAGCGCGCTAAAACTTTTCTCTTTTTTTTTTTTTTTAAAAATCTAAAACTTCCGAAATTCATAACTTTTTCTCCCGAACTCCGATTTTGACAAACTTAGTCTCTATAGAAAACTTGAGAGATGCTCTAAATCTTCCAAGAAGAACATAAAACTCAATTCGACTCCTACGGGAGTCCATTTTCCGGTCAAAGATACTATCCTCTATACAAACTTGTAAAAATCATACTTAATATTCCGAGATCGAAAAATTTCATACTTTCTATCGAAATAAAGATCAAAACAAATCCTTCAATTTTCATGAAGAACATCAAAGCTCAAATAACCTCTAACTAGGTTAATTCCTCAGTCAAAGATTCAATCATAATAAAAGTCAAACCCGATCAAACATAAACTTTGACTGATCATAACTTTCACTCCCGATATCGAAAAATTGCAAACTTTATGTCCACAAAAAGCTCTCGACATAATCTACAAGTTTTCAGAAGACCATTTTATCAAATTATGCCTAAATCAAAAGTCAACTTTCAAAGTCAAATATTCTCTCTCCAAAAAGTCAAACTTTCTAAATCCTTCAAATTTTCACACTTTTTCTTTCTAATTCTTGCTATATAACTTCATTTCAATCAACTTATCCACTTGATCATTCATATTACTAAATCAAATTGTCACTCAAGGTTCGGGGTCCAACAATATTACTCAACCCTAGCTCCCAAGCATCCCACGTTTTTCATCTTCTAAAGGTGGTAGGGTTGGGTTCTTAAATGGCAAAGTGAAGAAGAAGAAGATGATAGCAAAGTGATGGTGGTAAATGGAGGCAAGAACAAGCTCCAATGCTGGTGAGGTGAGATGAGAATGTCGTGGATGAAGAAGATGAGTAGAGAAATTACAAGAGATGAGAGTAAGTGAGTAAGGTAAAAGACAATTAAAAGAAATGAGATGGTCTTTATTTCTTAACACTTTCGTGGGTTAAGACATAAGGTGTGGCAAGTGACACTTGTCACACCTTGCCACATGTCCCCTTTTTGTGGTCTCTCTTAGGTCTTTTATTAACTAGTTCATTTGTCTCCAATTCTTGCTCCAATTGCCTCCCAATTTTCAATGACACTTGTCCATAATTCCCAAAGTCATTAATAAAAAATTTTCATTGTCATTGGACAGTAATTTCTACTACCTTTATAACAATTGTTTTGCTACTTGGCATTATTCTTAGTCCAAACATTACCCCAAAATTTTAGAAATCTTCCTAAAATTCTCCAAAATTTCTAAATCAACCATTTCACTTTCCAAATCAATTTTAAATGCATACTAACCAAAATTTTCAATAATAATCACATTTATAAACAATTTTATCTGGAATGCCAATGAATGCATGCACAGTCATTTCAATGAGCAACATTTCACTATTCAGGTGTATGCGTATGACATATTATACATGAGCATGAAAATGCAAATTCTAAGCTGTTATTGAACACTCTTATTTACTATTCTAACCTCCCCGTAAGTAACGGGATGTTACATGTTTAAACTAAATTTCCTTAACAACTAATAAACTAATTTCCACTCACTTGTCAACAATTTATTCAGAAATAAACTATAAGGAAAGTAAATAACAATAAAATATTAACAAAATCTCCTAATCTAATGCAACCATCTAGACCACTTCCACACAACTAACTTCCATTCCTCACGTTACAAGAAAATCAACTCCCAACAACCACTCTAGTTTGTGTTGCAAGAAGGTGCATCCTCCACCTCTTGCATGATCCATGCAACCGTATCAGCTTCCTCCTCCCTTAAATTTCCCTTGTCTGCAAGTGAAAAGAAATTTGGGTAGTTTTTCTTGAACCGACGAAGGTCCCCCCATGTGACACCCTCCGGTGGTGCTCCCTACCACTTGATTAGAATTTTGTCTCTAGTTTGGTATTTTCCTTTTTTGAATGATTCTCCGATTCAACACTACTTCTAGCTATGAAAGAATAGCAATTTTAGTAGATGATGGCGGTAACTGTGGTTACATTACCAGTGTGAAACCATCTTCTTTTTGAGTTGGCTTACATAAAATACATCATGAATTCTTGAATCAGCTGGCAAACTCAAGTTTGTAGGCTACAACTCCAATTCTAGCAATGATGCGAAATGGTTCATAAAACCTTGGTGACAACTTTATATTAGACTGAAATGCTACGGTAGACTGACGATATGGCTAGAGCTTCAAGTAGACATAATCTGCAACTTTATATTCCAAA
Organism: Erythroxylum novogranatense; assembly: GCA_029891385.1. NCBI lineage: Eukaryota > Viridiplantae > Streptophyta > Magnoliopsida > Malpighiales > Erythroxylaceae > Erythroxylum > Erythroxylum novogranatense. The sequence continues at coordinate 100,248,616 of CM057232.1, forward strand.
TCTCGACGTCATTGATCTACAAGACTTTTCATTCTATCTTGTTTTTGTAGCAAAGTGAGCTTCAAATCTCTTAACATGGCATCACAATCTTGAAGGTAGTTATCAACAGCTTCAACTCGTGTAGTACGCAGAACATACCGTAGCAGTGATGGCGTAGGAGTCCCATAAATGACTTGGAAGGGAGAGATCTTGGTAATGGAGTGAGTTGCGGTATTGTAGCTGTACTCTGCCCATGGTAGTCAATCCTTCCACCTTTGTGACTGGTCCCCCATGAAGCACCGTAAATACTGTTCCAAAGTTTGGTTAACAATTTCAGTCTGCCCATCACTTTGTGGGTGGTAGTTGAAGCTCATGTTAAGCTTCATATCCTGCAATTGGAACAATGCCTTCTACAAAGTGCTTAAGAATACACTGCCTCTATCACTTATAATGGAGGCGGGAATTCCATGTAACCTGAAAACATGGGTAATAAATGCCTTAGCCCCCAATACAGTCGTATACGGATGAGCAAGAGGGACGAAGTGTGCATATTTTGAAAGTCTATCTACTACCACCATGATCACCTAGCACGCTCCAAAAGTAGGCAACCCTTCAATGAAGTCCATGGAATATCTATTCATATTTGCTCAGGGACTAGTAGTGGTTGCAGTAAGTCGGTAGTAGCCATATGTTCCGATTTATTCCTTTGGCAAACAACGCAATCCTAAATATATGCTCGTACATATTATCGCATTCCATCCTAAGTAAAGTTTGAACGTAAACAAGCCAGTGTTTTGTAGAAACCAAAATGCCTTCTAAAAGGAGTTTCATGCAATTTAGACAAAATCACAAGAATTATAGATGATTGAGGACATAAAAGTACCTTTTCATATAAGAACCAAACTCCTCCACACTTATTAGCATTTGGGTTTGTGTCAAATTGCTTGTAATATGGGTCTTGCTCACATTCATGTTGTAACAATTCCCACCACACAGCTTAAGGCCTAGAGATAACTAAGAAAATTATTTATGCCTTTCTTGATAAAGAATTAGTGGCATTATGTGTACTGTCTTGCCTGTATTCAATTTTATATTCATAGCCGAGCAATTTTGGTAACCACCTTGCTTGAGCATTCATCATGATCCGTTGCTCTAATATGAACTTGAGATTTTTGTGATCGGTGCATACAATGAAAGAATTCCCCATTAAATATGGATGCCACTTCCTCACAACTTTGATAATGACGAGCATCTCCTTCTCATATGTTGAAAGTTTCAGTGACGCTCCTTTGAGATTTTCACTGAAATATGTTTATTGGATGCTTTTGTTGCATCAAGACAGTGCCAATCCTGGTCCCCCTCACATCATATTCGATGATGAATGATTGACTGAAATTAGGAAGGCTAAGAACTGGAGCTTGGGTCAAGGCGTCCTTGAGTTGATGGAAGGCGTAATCATGTTCTAAATCCCACTTGAATCTGTCTTTCCTTAGCAATTGGTTAAGTGGTGTCACAATAGATCCAAAATTCCGAATAAACTTCCTATAGTATCCTACTAGCCCGATGAATCCCCTAGCGTCACATATAGATGTGAGTGTGGGCCATTCTTGAACCACCTATATTTTTTATGGATTGGGTTCTACCCCATCTTCTAAGATGACATGCCCTAGTTACTGAATTCATTGAACCCCAAATACACATTTGCTTTGTTTAACATAAAGCTTAAGCTGATTCAAAATTTCTAAGACTATTTGTAAATGCTATAGGTGTTCTTCCCAGGTTTTGAAGTAAAAAGGATGTCATAAAAAAAACTAAAATAAACTTACAGAGGTAGGGTCGAAAAATCTTGTTCATTAATCCATGAAAAGTTAAAGGTGCATTCGTGAGTCTAAATGGAATTACCACAAATTCGTAATGATCTTTATGCTTCTGAAAAGCAGTCTTATGGATGTTAGGTTCATGTACCTAAATTTGATGTTACCCAGAGTTAAGGTCAAACTTTGAGTAGTGGCGTGCCCCAAATAGTTCATCCATTAACTCGTCTATAACAGGAATGGGAAACTTGTCTTTAATAGTGATGGAGTTCAATGCCTGATAGTCAATGCAGAATCTCCACTATCCACTAGCTTTCTTAACAAGTAAGACTAGGGAAGAGAATGGACTATTGTTGGGTTTAATCAGCCTAAAAGCCAGCAATTCCCATACTTGTTTTTCGATCTCAGTTTTTTGGTAATAGGGGTATCGGTAGGGTTGTACATGAGTTGTACATTTATAGGAGAGGCACTGGGGATTAGTGAGATTTGGTGATCAAAATTTCGGTGAGGGGGCAGAGTAGTAGGAGTTTGAAAGACCTTCTGATAATTAGATAGGAGTTGATCCAATTCAGTTGGCACTAGAGAGAAATTTGTGGCAAAATTTCAAAGGTTACCATTTGAATGTAGAATCTTGTACACAATAAACCACTTTTTAAAAATTGACCTGCCACTTTTCACGTCTAAGCCCTTATCTCATTCTGTTGGATTCCATTAAAAACGTGCACCTTACCATTTAATGTAAATGACATTGTGAGGCGTGCATAATCTATTAGAATTGGCCCCATTGTTGCTAACCACTATACCCCTAGAACAATAGGGCAAACTGCGTTTGGTAACACAAAAAAGTTAGCTTTCACCAAGCAGTCTTATAGCCAAATTCGGACTCCTTTGCACATGCCGACACAATCCACACGTTGTTGATTGGCTACTATTACTTGAAATCGCCTATTGGTCTTTACAAGTAATCCAAACTTTGCTGCTATCCTTTATTCAATAAAGTTGTGTGTACCGCCTCCATCTATAAGAACTAAAAATTCTTTGTTATTGATCTTTCCCATAACTTACGGCATTTGTGGATGCTCAATTTCGAAGATCACATGGAAAGATATTTTGGGCACAATCTCCTCCTCCTCTTCAATGAGTTCAAAGTTGTTTCTTTCTTTAGAGTTTGATTCTATTGCATCTCCAATCATGAAAAGTTGCAGCTTGACACATTGATGCCCCGTGGTGAACTTTTTGTTGCAATAAAAGCAAAGACCTTTGTCCCTTCTTTCGTTTGCCTCTTATAGAGTTAACCTTTGAAAATTGGGTATGTTGGTTTGGTTCATTGGTTTGGAATTGGTCCAGGTACCCCTGAATTTGGGGAATTAGATGACTTGGGCATTATTGGGGTAACCCGCATCGTAAACTAATTACAACGGCGTAATTGATTTTTTTCTTCCACTATGCGTGCTGCATTAATGGCTTCATTTAGAGTCTGAGGTATCTTGAGTTTAACCTCCAACCGAATCTCATCTTTCAAGCTAGTCAGAAAGTTTCCCACCAAGAAAGATTCAAGTAGGGTGTCCACTTTATATGAGAGTCACTCGAATTCCTTCAGGTATATTCTCACAGTTGCCTGTTTGAATCTGGACAAAGCTTCAGCCAGGTCTTCGTAATCTATTGGTCCGAACCTCTTGAGAAGAGCTTTGGAAAACTCAGTCTTTTTTACGAGACCCTAGATTTTGGTGATCCACCAATACAATTGGAGTGCAATTCCATCCAAGTGGAAAGAGGCCAATGATATTTTTTGCTCATCTTCAATTTTTTGATAATTGAAGTACTGTTTAACTTGAAAAAGCCACCTTTTGGGCTCCTCTTCTCCATGGTAACGTAAAAAATGGAGTTTGAGTAGGTGGTTGGAATTCTTAGTTCCATTTTTGGTACTTTCTCCCACGGTGGTTTGACTCACCACCTGAGAGGGTTGTGCAGGAGAAGTAGCTGGTGTAGAAGTTACCTTGAATTATTTAAAATCAGCTACCAGTGTATGGATGAGAGTGCTAAGCTGGTCATAACTAGTACTGATTTTCTCAATAGCTACCTCTTGCTTATTCAGAGTAGCCTCCTACTTGGAAACTATGTCGACGATCTCCACTCTGAACTCAGCATTTGTTTTTTGTCTGGTCTCCATGAATCGTAAGGCTCTGATACTAAAAATGATAGATTTTTAGGACTTATCTTAGAAAATAAACTTAGGAAAGAAAGATAGTAAGGAAAAAGAGAGATTTAGGAATTTAGAGAGAGATTTGGAAATAATCAGATAGAATTTTTATTGATGATTTTGGGTTGGATTACAATCCTACTTAAATTGAATTTCCTCAACAGTTAATAAACTAATTTCCACTAACTTCTCAACAATTTATTCGGAAACAGACTACAAGGAAAGTAAGTAAGAATAAAATATTAACAAAGTCTCCTAATCTAATGCAATCATCTAGACCACAACTAACTCTCATTCCTCACGCTACAAGAAAATCAGCTCCCAACAGCCACTCTAGTTTGCATTGCAAGAAAGTGCATCGTCCACCTCTTACATGGTGCATGCAACCATATCATAATCATCTTCATGCTCTTTCGTTCAATTCCAATGACTAGCCTATTTACCAGATTTTCACTACTAGTCAACTTGAAATTGGCATTATTGAAACCATATTCATGACTATCAGCCTTCATAGCTTATCAATTCTAAGGGATGATTTTGATGAATTCTTCACTGCTCTTATGGTTGCTTGGCTTATGTATATTAGGGATAGTTGCACCAATTGTCTTATAATGTCAGATTGTTAGAGTAGTGCCCTAAAGACAATCGCCTTTAGCGCATTTTGTAAAAAGTTGTGTACATACTTTATGAATAAATAAAGAAAGGCATATTTCATTACTTTGCTGTTCATTATTTATGAACTGATATTGATCAATAAGCAAATTAATGAAGTCCATGATATATGACATAGCATGAAGGAAATTGTGATGTGATCATACTACTGAGATTCCTATCATGTGCAATTATGTCAGTATCTAAATTATCCCTAGTCATAGGATTACTGAGACTGGACATCGGTAATCTGGAAAGACTAACACATCTCAAGCTCCTTGATTTGATTAAGCAGTGGATCTCAGAAACTGTAAATATGAGATATTTAGGGTTGAGATGTGAATGCTTACTAGAGGTAGTAAGTACATTGGATGGCCTGCTATGAGATCATCACATGGATGTCCTATTCTAATGTTAGTGATAATCTCATCATAGCAATGGTGCAAGTATCCTTAGACTTGAGGTACTCAAGGATATCTTAGATACTGATTCTGTGCTTTGACTCCATTCCTTGTTGCCTTACAGAGGTCACTCGTAGGGTAGTACTTGGGTACAGTTTGAGGTATTCGAAGGTAATTGAGTAGCCAATAGAGGATTCACCACTTCTGTGATAGCAGAAGATGATACCCATGGCCTCTTGTCAGGGTCATTACTTGGAAATCTCTGATCAGAGTACATATGTCATGAAGAGTGTCTTCATTGACATATTAAGTAATGAGTCCCAGGACAAGAACTGAAATCACTTGGACTAGATTTGACGTGGTCAGTCTAGTAAGAGTTGACACTTTGCCCATACTCATAACCAAGTGGGGTATAGCATGGTGAAAGGACGAATTGCACGGTAATTATCTATGGAAAGGTTCGCGATATGATTCATGATGAATATAGGTTCATTCGTCAAACCAATTACTTTTCGGTCAATTGGGGGTCATGATGTGTTACTAGATACTGCTCATGACTTGCTTGGATTAAGTGTTGATCTAAGTGGCCAACATAACCGGGAACCTAATGGGTCACACGCATAAGAGTGACTCAGAGAATTTGTAAAATAGTTTTGGATAGAGATCCAATATATAGAGAGCAATCGGACTAAATATATCCCGATGAGATCGAGATATGTCCCGATGAGATCGCGACATCGATATTGCTGAAAAAGGTTTTCGGTGATTTTTCCATACCGGGACCCGGTAGGACCGACCTCAGTGTGACTGGACCACCTCAGCATTAATATATATATATATATATATGTGTGTGTGTGTGTGTGTGTGTGTGTGTGTGTGTGTGCAAACGTGGATGGATGAAGAAAGGAGAAGAAGCTTCTCCATTTTATGCTTAGTCATTAATGCATTAAATGACTAAAGACAAAAGAAGGAGAAGGTGTCGTTGGTTTTTAAAACAAGGGGTTTAAAAATCAAAGACTAAGCTTTCTTTATGGTTGATGTTCGTGGGTCTTGAAAGAAGATAGAAAGAGTTTTATTTTTCAAGTTATCCATCATCGATCATCAAGCTTCTCCTTCTCCAAGCATATTCTTCTCCATCATTTCTTAAGCTCTCCAAGGACAAAGGTAAGAGCTAGCACTCTTTAATTTGTTCTAGCTATTCCCGGGTCAAAGGGTTTATCCCGGTTAGGTTCTCCGATCTCTGAGTGGATACCGTTAGAGACAGTCTCCTTTGGTCGTTTTGGTTTGACTTTATTATATAGTCACATGGATCCTGGCTTTCGGGAAGGTCTCGGAACAAAAATTTTTGTTTTCCGTACCGTGGGCATGTGATGCTCACACCAGGATTTTCCTACAGTAATATCAGAGCCACTTGTGTCGTATATAACGAAGAAATCATGACTAGGTCGGAGTTGCCTATTGCTTGTGAAAATGATGCATGTTGTAAATGCCAAATTTGAAATCAGTATAGAGATATTGTTTTTCAAAATTTTATTTCCCAGATATGTTCACAAGATGTTGTTTCATATGTCTGTGGAAACTTGGAATTTATCAATGTGATTTGATATGGTTTTGCTAATTTATTCCCTAATGTTCTGGTTTCTGTGTTTGTGCACATTCAATGAACAGGCATGCTTGTAAATTCCAGAATAAATTGTGAATTTTTTTTTTCGGATTTTCTTTCACCAACATGTCTCTAAGATGTTTATGAATGTCTATGAGGATGAAAAAATATTTTCGAGGTGATTTACTATTTATTTTAGAATTTATTGTGTGCTGCTCGGAATAACTGTGTTGAGGAACACAGATTCTACATTGGCTTTGTTGCTGAGGTTGGTTGAGGTCTTGATGGAAATAAATCCTTAAAAAATTCATGGAGAATTTTGTGAACATGTTGTAACCTTTGTAATTTTCTCAGAATTTATTGAAATTGTTTCAATGAGTTTTTCAAGCAAAACACAGAGCTTGGCAGTTTTGAAAAAGTTGCTGGAGCTGTTTTGTTTGAAATGAATGATTGTGTATTTCTCAATTACAATGCCTTGGATCATTTTTAATGTGATTAAAAATGTGTTATCTTGATGTTGTATTCTTTCCAAAATGATTTTCTTGAAATTGGATTTCCAAAAATTTTCGGATGTCAAATATGTCACATTAGCGTCTCGATAGTGTATTTCGTTGTCCTGATTGTTTTGACCGTCACAAATTTGTGACCAGTGCCGAAGTAGTCTTGATAAAGTGTAGACTACCTAGATATGCTTAGGGTGATAGTTTGATATTCTAAAATTATTTGAAAATCTAAATGAATAGTAATGTATTCATCGAACTCAAGTTTCATGTATAGTATAACTATATATGGTAAGCATGATACAATGAAAGTGTTTCATTGGTACATCATAGTAAAGGATATTAAACTTGGTATTGTGAATTTGAACTACACGGATTGAAAAATTAGCCGATTAGAGTGCATGCCAGTACATGTTCCAGTCAACTAGCACATGCACCAGTCGACTGGCACATGCACCAGTCGACTGGCTCATGCACAGTAATCCATAGTAGTCGATTGGCACATGCACCAGTCGACTAGTTTGTGCACAGTAATCCATAGTAGTCGACTAGCACATGTACCAGTCGACTGGCACATGCACCAATCGACTAGCACATGCACCAGTCGACTACAACATGCAAAGGTGGGATGATGGATGATTTTAGGTATAGATTCAATGTGATTGATGAATTGCCCTAAATCATTCCATATAGTCATGGTGACTATAATCCTATAGCTTGGAGAAGAAGAAGATGAGACCTGAAAACTCTCACACATCATATGAAAACTAACGCCTTCTATTAATATGGGAAGAACCAGAGTTCTTATAGAGTTGGGTTGTTGGGTAAACCCAAACTCACTCTATACGGATATGTTCGAACCATGAAAATAAGATTTTTGGATTAATGGGTCGGTTTTCACTAGAAGCGTTAATTTGTTAAGTAAACTCAAGGTTAACGTGGACAGAGGCGAAATTGGGTAGTGTACATCAGATGTATGCGCATCAAGAGTTGATAACCCAATGTGTGTGCATACATCATGACTTGATAGCACTGGTCGATAATTGCGCCTGTGATGTAACTGGTATGACCGATACCTACCGATTGACCTAAGGTGACTTGTTGGGTAAACCCAAGGTCATTTTAGTAATGTCGGATATCGACCCACTAGGACATTTTGTCATAATGTTTCTTGGATTCGTAATGAGGGTTATGGATTCTTTGAAACTAGTGGGAGCCATATGCATGTCATGCAAGTCCTTATGATCATGCATGTAATTCTATTCTAACATTCTTTCTCTCTTTCTCTTTAGGTTGATTGAAGATGACTTCCAGTGTGAATTTGCGCTCACTAATGGACTCAAACAAATTAATTGGACCAAATTTTCTCGATTGGCTGAGAAATCTGAGAATTGTTCATAGATCTGAGGAACTGGGCTATGTCCTAGATGTTCCACTTCCTGATCCACCTGCTACTAATACTTCTGACGAGGATCAGAAAGTATATCGAAAGCATCTTAAAGACAGTGACATGGCTACCTGTATTATGCTTGCCTCGATGTCACCAGAGCTGCAGAAGCAGCATGAGTCTATGGATGCTCATACCATAGTGTATCATCTTAGAGAGCTTTTTGATGAGCAAGCTCGGTCTGAAAGGTTCGAGACCTCGAGGTTACTCTTCACTACTAAGATGACTCCAGGTTCATCTGCAATGCAGTATGCACTAAAGATGAATGGGTATATTGAGAGGTTGGTCGTCTTAGGTTTTGTTATGGATTATGAATTAAGTATTGACTTAATTCTAGTTGGATTGTCTGATAGTTATTCACAGTTTGTGTTAAACTATCGGATAAGCCAAATATCCACGACAGTCCCTGAGTTGATCAATCTACTCAAGACAGCAAAGCAAGCTATCAAGAAGGATAGCAAGCAAGTGCTTATGGTGGACTCTTCCTCTGGTTCCAAGAAAAAGAAACTGAAAAAGAAAAGGTCTAAGAAACCAAAAGGAAGTATAGCCAAGAAGAAAACCAAAGAGACTGCACCAAAAGGAACTTGCTTCCATTTTGGCAAGACTAGCCACTGGAAGAGGAACTGTAAAGTCTATCTGGAAGAATTGAAGTAAAAGAAGGCATCAGATGCCTCGACTTCTTCAGGTATGTTTGTCATTGAGGTTATCTTGCTTTCGACCATAACATATGGGTATTAGATACGGTTGTGGCTCACACATATGTAATGATATGCAAGGCCTCGGGGATAGTAGAGCGACTACGTGAAGGAGAGATAGACTGCGTGTTGGAAATGGAGCAAGAGTTCTTGCATTAGCAGTAGCACTTACTTTTGTCACTCTCCACTGGGCTTGTAATTAAATTGGATGAATGTTATTTTGTACCAGATTAACAAAGAACATATTATGCATTTCTTGTTTAAATAAATTTGGTTTCCATTTGACTTTTAGTAACAATGGTTGTTCTATTAGTTTTAATGGAATGCTTTATGGTACTGGTACATTATGCAATGGAATTTACATATTAGATATGTCACATCCAATTATGAATGTCAATGACACGAAAAGACATAAACAAGATAATTTAAAATCAACTTACTTATGGCATTGTCGCCTTGGCCATATAAATGAGAGACGCATAGCTAAGCTCCATAAAAGTGGTAGTTTAGGGTCATTTGATTATGAATCATATGAAACATATGAATCTTGTTTATTAGGCAAGATGACTAAGTTATCCTTTAAGGGAAAGGGTGAACGAGCGACTGGAGTATTAGACCTAATACACTCAGATGTATGTGGTCCGATGTCCATCCATGCTAGAAGTGGTTGTCTTTACTTCATTACCTTTATCGATGATTATTTTAGATATGGGTACCTGTATCTGATGAGATACAAATCTGAAGCATTTGAAAAGTTCAAACAATTCAGAAATGAAGTAGAAAACGAACTTGGGAAAAGTATCAAGACATTGCGATCCGATCGTGGTGGGGAATACTTAGACCAACAGTTTTTGGATTATCTCAGAGATAATGGGATTTTATCTCAATGGACTCCTCTGTACACACCACAGCATAATGGTGTGGCAGAAAGGAGAAATCGAACCTTGTTAGACATGGTACGATCGATGATGGGCTTTGCAAAGTTACCAAAATCCTTTTGGGGTATGCTGTCGAGACAATTTGTTTACTTGCTAAACGAGTTTCATCAAAGACATTGATGTTGCTCCATATGAGATGTGGACTAAAAAGACCCTATCTTACTCATTTAAAAGTTTGGGGTTGTCACCTTATGTGAAGCGGACACGGTCGAGATAAACTTGATGCAAAATCGACAAGTGTTTGTTAAGTAGGATATCCTAAAGAAACAATGGGATATCAATTCTACTCACGAGGAACAAAAGGTGTTTGTTTCAAAGCATCTGTGTTTTTAGAGAAAGAGTTTCTTTTACAAGAAGGCGGTGGGAGTAAAATTGAACTTGAAGAAGTTTAAGATGCTCGAGCAGAGCCAGATCAATCGCTCGAACTCAAACTGTGACTCATAAAGATGAAGTAACAGTTCAACCTTCTACAAAACACAAAATTAGTAGGTCACGTAGGATACGCCTTCTCGAGAGATATGGATTTCTCGTGAATGAACAGAATGACGTATTGCTCATAGAAGATGATGAGCCTACCACCTATGAAGAGGTTCTGAAGAGTTCAGAGTATGAGAAATGGCTTTATGCCATGAAGTGTGAAATGGATTCCATGTATGAAAACCAAGTATGGACTTTGGTTGAGGCACCCGAAGGAATAAAACCCGTAGGGTGTGAATGGGTTTTCAAAAAGAAAAACGACATGGATGGTAATGTGATTACCTATAAAGCAAGGCTTGTGTCTAAAGGTTTTCGTCAAAGACAAGGAGTTGACTACGACGAGACCTTCAGCCCAGTAGCAATGCTTAAATCCATTAGAATACTCCTAGCCATTGCCACTCATTATGATTATGAGATATGGAAAATAGATGTGAAGACAGCTTTCCTAAATGGAAATCTAGTTGAGGATGTGTATATGACACAACTTGAGGGCTTCATCTCCTATGATGGCAAAAAGGTATGCAAGCTTCAGAAATCCATCTATGGATTGAAACAAGCATCCAGGAGTTGGAATATCCGTTTTGATGAGGTAATCAAAGAGTTTGGTTGCTCACAAAATCTGGATGAATACTGTGTGTATAAGAAGGTTAATGGGACTGCAATCGTATTCCTTGTGCTATATGTAGATGACATATTATTACTAGGAAACGATGTCTCTATACTACAATCAGTGAAGATTTGGTTGTCCAAACAATTTTCCGTGAAAGACCTTGGTGAAGCAACTTATATCCTTGGGATAAGGATCTATAGAGATAGATCAAAAATATTGCTTGGTTTTTCACAATCAACGTACATAGACAAGATGCTAAAGAGGTTTAGCATGGAGAAATCCAAGAGAGGGTACCTTCCGTGACTCATGGGATAACACTCTCGAAATCTATGTGTCTAAGACACAAGATGAGAGGATCTTATGAATATGATCCCGTATGCATCGGTAGGATCTATCATGTATGCTATGCGATGTCTGAGACCCGATGTATCATATGCTCTAAGTGTTCTGGCGGATACCAATCGAGATCTGGTGAGGGTCCTTTGGGTGGTATCGAGAATATCCTCAATCTTGCGAAGGACTAAGGATATTTTCTTGATATATGGAGATGGAGATCTCAAAGTGAGCGGGTATATAGATGCCAGTTTTCAATCTGATAAGGATGATTTTAAATCCCAATCAGGTTATGTATTCACACTGAAAGGCGGGGTGGTCAGTTGGAAGAGTTCCAAACAAGAGACGACTGTAGATTCAACGACCGAGGCAGAGTACATTGCTGCTTCAGACGCAGCAAAGGAAACAGTTTGGATCAGAAAGTTCATTACTGAACTTGGTGTGGTTCCTAGCTGTGATGGGCCCATACAGTTGTATTGTGACAATAATGGAGCTATTGCGCAGGCGAAGGAACCGAGGTCTTATCAACGATCCAAACACGTACTCCGCAGATATCACCTGATCAGGGAGATCATTGGTCGAGGTGATGTGCAGATAGAGAGAATTCTCACAGAGCAGAATATTGTTGATCCGTTGACAAAGCCATTGTCACAGAAGAGTTTTGATTCTCATGTACTCGCCTATGGTATTAGATATTAAGGCGATTGGCTTTAGGTAAAGTGGGAGATTGTTAGAGTAGTGCCCTAAAGGCAATCACCTTTAGCGCATTTTGTACAAAGTTTTGTACATACTTTATGAATAAATAAAGAAAGGCATATTTCATTACTTTGCTGTTCATTATTTATGAACTGATATTGATCAATAAGCAAATTAATGAAGTCCATGATATATGACATAGCATGAAGGAAATTGTGATGTGATCATACTATCGAGATTCTATCATGTGCAATTATATCAATATCTAAATTATCCCTAGTAATAGGATTATTGAGACTGGACATCGATGAATTCTAAACACTAGCACATCTCAAGCTCCTTGATTTGATCAGCAGTGGATCTCGAAACGTAAATATGAGATATTTAGGGTTGAGATGTGAATGCTTACTAGAGGTAGTAAGTACATTGGATGGCCTGCTATGAGATCATCACATGGATGTCCTATTCTAATGACAGTGATAATCTCATCATAGCAATGGTGCAAGTATCCTTAGACTTAAGGTACTCAAGGGTATCTTGGATACTGATTCTGTGCTTTGACTCCATTCCTTGTTGCCTTAGAGAGGTCGCTCGTAGGGTGGTGCTTGGGTACAGTTTGAGGTTTTCGAAGGTAATTGAGTAGCCAATAGAGGATTCACCACTTTTGTTGTTGGGCCCCAAATTTTGTTTTTCTTGATGTTGTTAAGTATGAATTAATTTGATTGTGTTAGTTGTATGATTTATGGCATAGTTTGATTTTATTGGAGATGTTAATGGAAAATTAGAATTATTTGAGATTAGTATGGAATAAGTGTTTGAAAGAGTAAAAATGTTTGAGGGCAAAATGGACAAGTCACCCAAGGGTAAAAGGTTTTAGGCTTAACTAAGAGGGGCATTTTAGTCATTGCTCTTCCTTGTAGGTTTAAGAAAAAGGAAAAGAAATAGAAGGAAGAAATAGAAAGAAGAGAAGAATCGAAGAAGAGAGTCGGGAGAGAGAGGAGAAGAAGAAGAAGAAAAGAGGAAAGCTCCAGTTGTAGATTTCGAAGGTTTAGAAGCATTCTTCAGGTTTGTTTCACTCTTCTACTCTTGTTTAGGTTGAATCAAACCTTAGTTTTGCTTGGATTGAGTAGAAATCGATGGAGTTAGGGTTTATGGGAAGGATTTGTAGATTTGCATGGGTTGTAGTTTTGTTAATGTTTTTGGTGTTAGAATGAGTTTAGAATGGAAGTATGGAACTTGATTTATGGGTTAGATGTGTTGTAGTTGAGAAAGGAAAGGTTTTAAGGTTGAAAATGGTGAAACCTGGGTTCGGGAGTCGTCTCTCCCGTCCGCACGTCGCGACGTACGCAAGGCCACACGCCATATGACGTCAGTAGAAGGCCGCCGTGCATGACGTGCCGAGCCATGCGATATTTTAGTGTTTTGATCATATCTTTTGCTACAGAAGTCCTTTTGAGGTGATTTTTGAGGCGTTGTAAACTAGAGGCATAGATCTACAAGTTTTGTGAAGTGATGAAGTTCTAAATCAGTTTCTAAGACTATAGAATTTTGGATGGAAGTTAAGAATGAAATTATTGTTTCAGTAAGAGTTATTGAATGGGATTTTGGTTCTTATTTTAGGAGATCAAGTGAGGCAAGAGGATCAAGAGGCTCAAGAGTAAACTCATTCCTAGGCAAGAACAAGCAAGGAAATCAGGTGGGTTCATGTTTATAATATAGTATATAAGTACTCATTGTTTTGTTCAAATCAAGAAAGAATTAATGCATTGAAATTACATCATCACGACTGCATTATATATGATTAGGAATGATTATATGTTGTTATATGATTTGCATTCATGAATTATGAAAAGAATTCCAAAAAGGGAGTTTTTCCCCTTTCACTAATACAAGTACATGAATTTCAAGTTTTTCAAGTTTTTATGAAATACATGACAAGCAAGATTACAAGCAAGATTACAAGCAAGTTTACAAGCAAGTGCCAGTTTGGCAAACAAGTTTAAAAGAATATGAATCATGCATACTTATGAGGGTTTGCGGTGTCCCTCACGAATAGTGAAGTGCACATTGACTCACGAAAAGGCTTCTCCCGCCTGCCCGACTGTGGCACAGGGTGTTGGACCCCGATCTTTCAGTGGAAATTAGAAATATGAAAATGAAAATTTGATAAGAGTTTTTGTATATGAATGGAGTTATAGATATTTTGCCTTAAGGAAATTGATGAGAAAAGATTTGTTTGATTAGATAACTTTGGGTTTCAAATAGATTTGTATGGATTATGAAAGTTCAAGTGGATTGAAATGGAAGTTGAAATCAAGAAATAGAAAGTGAAAGTGTAAAATTTTGAAGAAATTAGAAAGTAAAGACAATTTGTTTGGTTATGCATGTGGTGTTTTAAGTTAGATTATTGTAAGAATAAGATTTCAGTCATATGTGGAGAATGGTGGAGTTTTGTATCTTTTGTACTTGGACTTGAATACTGATGTTGTAATATGGCTTGAAATGCCATTTAATTTTATAAACATTTATCTTATGATGTTAATGAGACATGGATTTATATATGGATATGAAAGATCAATTGTGTAAGAATATCAATTGTGTATAGATTTGTGTGTTTTGTGTTTGAGAGGAATTAGTTGAAGAGCTTGTGGTGATGTGTTGATATGTGAAGTTGATGTGTTGGAATGGTGTTAGAAACTTCAATGGCAAATCTGTACTGATCTAGATATATTTGGCCAAAGTGGTCTTAATGAAAGTTGTAGTTCATGTTTCCAGCTTTCTAACGCCATAAAGTATGCAATTGTTCGATATCGGGGCAAGAAGTTATGATAAATTGAAGTTTAGATATTGCTTAGGTGATTGCTAAGCCGCAGTAAACTTTGATTGAAAAATTGACTTATCTAGAGGGTGAAGTTACTTTGGAGTTCTTTATGAACATTGTAGAGGTTGTTTTATCTTTCCATTGATATAAAGCATGAAAATATTGGACAAGAGAGTAGAAAGAGTGATCTTGGTATGAGTTATGATAAGGAAAGATTTGGAGACAAGATTGGTAATGATCTGAAAAATGTTCACTGAATATGCTTCAGTATTTTAACCATAACGTTTTCTATAGTAATCCAAACGAGATGATTCTTAATTTTAATTAAACTAGAGATATATGGCTACATTTTGTAAGAAGACATTGAATTTCAATTATGTGCCTAAGAGTCTCAAATAGTGTCATGAAGTTAAGAATTGGGTGCAGTGTTGGTGCAGGAATGAAAGTCTTATCTTCTGACTTTAGGGGCAATTTTGGGATTGATAAAGATAGATTTTGGCAAAATTTCCTTCTAGAAAGTTGTATATTTTTCTCTTAGCTTTCCAACAAATCAAACCGTGTCTAATTTGGAGTTCTGAGTAGAAAGTTATGATCTTTCTAAGTGGGGATGTTCTGGAGAAAGGGGTCAGACGAAGTTAGTCTTCATTTTAAATGCGTGATAGCGTCATCACAGCAGGCGAATTTTTGCGTCTGTGCTGACGTCACCACATACGAATTTTTGCGTATGTGCTGACGTCATTACAGACGAATTTTTGCGTCTGTGCTGACGTCACCACAGATTTATTTTGCGTCTGTCTTGGCGTCATCACGAGCAATTTAATTCTGTCTTGACATCATCATCTGCTTTTGTGTTTTTGACCCCTCTTCCTTCTTTTGGCCATAACTTTTTTTATAGACCTCCGATTGAGTCGATTTTTGAAGCGTTGGATTCCTAAGACATTTTTCTATCTTTTCATACTATATAGATCAGTTTTGGAATTAAATGGAGAAAGATAGCTCGGATTTTCGTGAACTGATCGGTTATAAAAGTTTGGACAGTGTTCAGTATTTTAGAGATATCTCGATCGGTAGAACTCCGATCAATTTGATTCATTTTGCAAATGAAAATAGAGACATGGGGATAAAAATGTTATGAAGGAGACGATTGACAATGTAGCCTCTAAGACTTCCAAATTCGGGTCGGAAGTTAGGTGTAGTGTTCAACCTCGGTGCGAAGAATGACTTGATATTTTGAAGATATCTTGAGCTATAGAGCTCAGATCGATCTGATTCTTAAAGCATTGGATTCATAAGACATAGAGGAACATTTATATAGAAGAAAGTTTTGTCAAATGGCTTCATTTACCTGATCGAAATAATCATACAAGATGTCAGTTTTAAAGACCAATGGAGGGGCAATTTTGGAAGTTTACTTAAAGGTTTAAGTTTATAGGCTTAAATGGAGGGGCTTATGGGTCATTCCCCATTCATTAATTGACATGACACTATAAAAAGGATTGAGCTGTTGTTTCTTTAAGTGAGGCACGACACTTGAACAAAAGGAAAGAAAATAAGATAGAAGAGAGAAGGGAGAGCAAGCTTCGGTGGAGAAAAAGGGGAGAAAGCTAGGGCTCGATTTTTCTACCACTTGAAGAGTGATTTTGATGTCATTATAAGAGAGAGAAAGGTGGAGGATAAAGAGAGCTTCATCTTGAACCAAGAAAATCCGAAAATGGAGGAGAAATGAGGTAAGAGCAATTTTTAAGATTTGAGTTTCTCTTGAAGTTTTGGTTTAGAATCATGGAAAATGGAATGGGTTTGTGGAGTATGAAGTTAATTTTGTTGATTTCTATGTATTATGGGTTTAATTTTGGATGGAAATTAATTAGGGTTTATGCCCAAATTTGGATTTTGGGGATTTTGGGAATTTGTGATTTAGAAAGCTTGAATATATGAGGGATTAGTGTTTCTAAGTTCAAATTGAGGATTAAGTTAATTATGATATTGAATTTGTGTGGAATTGCTTTAGGTAAAGTTAAATTGGAAGAAGAAGGAATCAATGGACTAATTGGAGCGAGGAACAAGTTTCTAGCATCGATTCGAGGTGGGTAATGTGTTTATAATTTGAATTTATAAGCCACTACTGCTTTCTTTAAATAAAGAGATTTTCTAATTTCAATTGCATCATAAATGTTGCATCATTGTATGAATGTTTTGAAAAATCACTTTTGATTCAATACATGGACTTTGGATGAATTGCAACATACATTGTGTTATGCCTCGGAAGATTTCATGACATTGTTTATATTCGTAAAAGAGTATTCGAATAATTGATTTGAGCATGATATGTGCTTTTGTGTGGGCAAGAGAGAACCTATTTCGATAGTCACGTGCACGTTGACCCCCCTTAGCCTTCTTCTGGCTGCCTGCTTGAGGCTTACGAGATCCGAAAAATGGACTCGTTGTGTTTACGATAAACTTCGGTTTATTCGTTGTGTTTATGGAACTCTCGAGCCATTTGTGTGCATTGCATATGTGATATGACATTGCATCTATAAATTGTCAAGTTGAAGCATTCATGTTTTGTAATCTATGGATTTATGGCTGAAAGCCTAAGAATCATATGTTTTACAAACTGCGAGTTTGACTACAGCAAGAAAAGAACTTAAAAAAAAAACTTGCTTTATGGATTTCAAAGAAATGTTTTTCTAAGACCAGAGAAGGAAAAAAAAGATTTAAAGGGTTTTGCTTATCTATTCGTTTTATAAACATATTATCCACGAGCTTTGTGCTCACCCCCCTTTCATCCCCCTCTCCAGGTTTTCGAGCAGGGGATCGGATGAAAGAATGTCAAGAAGTGTTATTCGATTTTGTATCGTTTGTATTTTGTGAAAAATGGGATTTTTGTATCGGTTTGTATAAGACTGGTTTTGTCAATTATTGTGTTGTAAGCATTATTATGGGATTGTATTATAAATTTTGGACATGTGTATTGATTTAAGTTATGAATGGGATCTGGATAGAGATGATTGGTTATTGGGTTTGGATTGATTTGATTTATGAATTTTGTATAAAGATTTGGATTATGACCTTATGTATAATGATTATGGTTTGTATATTGAATTGAGGAAATAATAGGAATTGGACTTGTATAATGTGTGTTGGATATGGACATGTAGATATAGGATTGTGTTGTTGTGTTGGATTCCGGACGGGGAGTCCGATGATACTGGTTATATTGTAAAGAGATATAGAAGTATTTTTTGAACACTTTGCAGGTTTTGGGTTTAATAGAAGGCAGCCGTTATGCTGCCAAAATTTTGGTGAAATGGGTATGAATAATGAGAATTGGGATTTATTTGAGTACATAAGAAAATGACTATGAATTGAGAAATTGATTAAGGAAGGTGGAAGAAATGAAAAAGAAAGAAAGAAAAGAAAAGACAAATTTATACCGGATTTAGAATGTCTTAAGGTTTCCAACGAGACAGTGATTTCTAAGATTTGGTTCACAGATGTCGGAATTTGTGTTTCAATTCGATTGGATCATTTGTTTGGTTTGTCTTCGAGCCAATTCGATTTATTCTATTTGAATTTGCTTTGTTTCCTTCGTGTTACTTTCTGCTTTTCGGTTGGGATCCGGTTCCCGGATCGGGTCCCAACACAGGGTTTCTCACAAGGATTTCCTCACGAAACTACATCTACACATCAACATTTCGATGGCATGTGTAGTACGTCACGAACCAGGGACAACCCAAACCATTATGTTATGTTATGTGTTATGATTTGTTATGTGTCATGCATCATGAATTGTTCAAGAATCAAGCATTTTTCAAGACAATGACATATACATGATCAATGACTATGATTTCAACAAGTACCACACAAATGAGATATTTTGAATACTTTTGCTTATTACTATATTATAAATATGTTCCCATCGAGCTTTATAGCTCACCCTCTAATCTCCCCATACGGTGACGATCAATAGATTGAGTGAGTCACGAGTTACGGCAGCACTCCCGTTTCATTTTGTTATGTTTGTTATTTTCAATGTTATATTTTTGGAAGTCAAGACTTTAGTTACATTTCAAGTATCATTGGTTCAAGAGTGGTTTAGATTTTTGGCTCTTGAATTCACAGTTGTAATTTGTTTTGAGATATTTTTAAAAGTGTTATGAAACTCATCTTTTGGAGCATGAATTATGGATATTTTTGTTTTAAAGCATGAAAGCAAGTTTTGAGTATGTTCACGATGGGTCCATTGAACTTCCGATGGTCTCCTTCCTCAATCGTTTAATTTACATGTTTCGCCTTGTTTATTTAAATCACATGAAAGCAGGTTTCAAGTTTGTTTTCCAGCAGGCCCATTAATCTTCCGCGGGTCTTTTCTAAATATATTATTAGCATTTTTCACGTCACGCTCTCATGTCCGCTGTTGGGCTCGGCGTGAGGTCCAACATGTTAGGTATCGAGGCGCCTAGGTTTTTGATCTAGGGCTGCATGACATTGCTTTCAAGAAATAACTTGCATAGTTTTACACGATAGGAACTGTTTTTGCATATTTTGAAACTTGTCTTACTTGAACTGAAGTTTTCAATAGTTTTCTATTCAAGGAGTGAACATTCCACCTCGAAGGAGAACTCGAGGAGCTATGACTCGATCTCATTCTCGTTAGGGGAGTACGGATGAATCCCATATTCCTCAGGATGCCGGGACACATTCTGTTCCGATTTCAGAGGCACCTAGTTTGCAACAAGAAGTGCCTCCTCCTATGCCTCAGGGAACTCCCATGGATCCGAGTTTCTTTCAAGCCTTTGCTCAGGCTTTCACGTATGCCATGGGTCAGAGATCGCAGATGCCGATGCAAGCTCCAGAGAGCGAGTGGAGCGGTATGATAAGCTCGGAAGTTTGGGTCAGGATTTCAGTGGGACTACTAATCCAGAAGAGGCTGAATGTAACACCCCACACCCGCAAGACCCGAACCTGACATCCACAGTGATATCCGAGTACGTGTCCCGCGAGGGTGGCGTGCTAACCACTCGTTCAGAAATCGGTACATTATTCTTTTTAAAACACATGTGTGGAATTCCATACCCAAATTAGGTACTCATTCAATCACATCCAATTTCAATACACACATTTTCAAAAGCCACTGAGGTAAATTTCACAAATACAAATAAACACTTTATTACAAAAATAAAGACATGTAATGCAGACACGAACTGATCCCGACCCTAGTCTCCGACTCCAGTGCAGTAGACATACTCCCGTTCGTCTAACGGGGTACTCTTCAATCCTTGAAAAATATTTGCAATATTGGGTGAGTTTGCGAACTCAGCGAGAAACCATCATCGATGGTCCACCCAACTCATGCATAGACAAACAATTCACGCTATATCGTACATATATCACAGACAAGGAATCACATGTAGTCAATTTCACATTTATAAGGCAATAAGTCTTTCACACAATTCACATTTGGAACATTCATATATGCAATGTGCATGTGACTATTTCATTTTCTTTCGTTGTTGTGACCGTGCGCCTGAGCTCATATACGTTGAGCCATTGGCTCTGAAAACATTGGGCTCAAAAGCCCTAATACGTTGAGCATGAAGCTCTGAAAATCGTTGGGCACGAAGCCCTGTGCATTGAGTTTAAAGCTCTGGATACGGTGGCTACACCGGTCACAACTGCCTTTATCTGATCATACTTATATGCATGTATGCATATATCCATTTTACAATACATGCATCACACTATATCTGCATATGCCTAATTCTCACCATTTGGAACCCATTATAAACAATTTTCACACAATTAACACTTCTATATCACAGTCCAAATATTTCGAACACCTGTGGTCCGAAATCAATCAGAAGTAAACACATAAATTCCATCCTTAACTCCACATGGCATCGGTACATAAAATAAACACATAAAGGTTGAGAAACCAACTAGGTTACTCACCTGAACTTCCTAGCTGTTGCTCGAAGCTCCAAAGACCGTCTGTGGAACGATGATCCAACGACGCCTATAACAGATTAAATACAAATCCTATTACTAGATGCTTAATTAAACAGCTTCAAGAATGCATATGTCTCGGTGAAATTATGTACAAGTGCATGTTCACGATTTCCTACGCTAATACCCAATTTTGATATCTTATGCTCAACCCTATCTCTTTGCTCAATTGATCGGTAATGATCTGATCCATTCCTATAATTCAGTCAATTTCCTCAATTCACATTCCCTATAGCAATTTCCTATTCATTGGACCAAAACCTCTATAGAAAATCCCAATTAAAACTCCAATAGTCACAATTCAATACTTAAGTCACAATAGGAACCATAATTGATCTTATTCTCTATGAATCAATACCATTATAATTAAATTCTAATTCCCATAATTATCCTCAATTGTAGACCTCTTTCCCTAGTTCACAATGAATCTGGAATCACCTCAATCGGAGGTCTACACCATAAATTGTGCCCAATAATCAAAATAAATCCATCATAAATGCCCCTCGCCGCGACCTTGCGGCCTTCGCCGCGGCACATACGGGTTGTTCGCCACGGCGAACAACTCTCATCCCTTCGCCGCGACGCCCACATCTCGCCTCGCCGTGGCACAGCTTTTAACCCGCTTGCCGCGACGTCACGCGTGGCTCGCCATGGCGAAAGCACATCGCTTTCCTCTTCAAGGCGTGCCCATTTTCGAGCGCATGACGACGTGCGACCAAACATCTTCTTCTCCGATCGATATTTCCGACTTTCTCTCTCTAAAAACCACCATTAAACACTTCCAACTACTCAAATCAACCATAATAAATGCCATAAATGCATCAGAAACCATTAATAACAACATTAATGCCATTTAAAACTCACCAATCAAGCTCAAATCCACAAATCCCTCAAAATCACCGTAAACTCTAAAATTCTTCAAAAACCACGATCAACTACTCTACAAGCTTCTCAACCTTCATCAATCACAATGAACCAGTTAGCCTAACACAATGAAGAGAAACCATAAGGGAAAATCGAAGAATCCTCACCAATGGGGAAGGAATCGATGAACGCCGTAGGGAGGAGGAGGAAGAAGCTTGTGTTTGCCTTAGGATAAAAATCCCCAAAATCAAACCTAACTATTTATAGACATGGTCTCCAACTTAGTCTAAATTTCAGTCTCTAATTTCAATGACTCATCATATTTATTTCTTAACAGTATACCTCTAAATTTTTCCATTGCCATCGGGCAATTCTTTCAGTACTATACAGTCAATCGGTCTGTCTCTCAAATATTTCCGATCCGGGCATTTCCTCTAAAATTCTCCGAAAATTTCCTATAAGCCACTATCAATTACCAATTACACTTAAACTATTCCAAATCAGTCATTTGAACCCAATTTCTCATGATTCCTCAATAATTCACGTTCCAGTCAGTTCAGTCAGTCCATGCTCAATTAAATACCGGAAAACCATGAATGCATGTACCTATGAATAAATGCATATGCAATAAACCTATTCCTCTATATTTAGAGGTCAGTAACATGCTCAGTCAGTGAATGCAATGAAACCTATCAGTCTGTCCCAATTTATCAAAATACCCTTGTTAACAGTAACGGGATGTTACACTGAAGCTTGGTTGAAGAGGACCGAGAGGGTTCTAGTTCAGATGAGGTGCTCGAGATGAGGACAAGCTAGATTATGCGATCGGTTTGTTGCGGGTGGCGACCGCATTGGTGGAGTCGGTGCCTCCTGGTCGTCAGTGCCATCGGTGTTGACATGGAGGGACTTTGTAGAAGTGTTAGGAAGAAGTATCTCTCAGGGGTTTATATGCGGGATAAGGCGGAGAATTTCTGAATCTTATGCAGAGGACATGAGTGTGGCGAGTATGAACTGAAGTTCACACTTCGCGATATCGTGAAACATTGTGGCAACAGAGGAAGACAAGTGCCGCAAGTTTGAGGGAGGTCTTCACTGGGGATCGGGAAAAGTCACGATTCACAATTTCGTGACTACCAAAGCCAGGATCTTTGCTCTCAGTGAGAAGTGGAGAATATTAGAAATGAAGCTTAACAAGAAGAGGAAGAACAGGAGCGGACTTTCAAGAAGGGTACTAGTGCTCCATTGCCCGAGAGGATCACGAGGAGCTCTTCTGATCGAGTGAAGTGGGTAGTAGTGGAGCTACCAAGAACAAGCAGTGAGGCGATGTCGTGGCAAGCCTCTAATGTGGGAGGTGCCTAGAAGGGAAGAAGTCGGTTCAACTATCCCTTATGTGATCGGTGTGGGAAACATCATCGTGGGAGAGTGCCTCGTGTCACTTGGAGTTTGTTTTAGATGCGGAGAGAAGGGACATATAGCCAAGCATTGTCCATAGGCACCGAGACAAGAGGGGTCGCAGCTTTGAAGCTCCAAGCGTGCGAGACAGTAGGAACCGTGCCGATTCGAGGTAGGAAGCTCTGGGACTGCAAGGAAGGCATTCCTCCAGAAGGCCAAGGGTCAAGCACGACAAGAGTGTTTGCCATGACCGGGAGGAAGCCGCAGCGGCACTTTGAGGTTATCCGTCACTATGGCTCGATTATTTGATTGATAGTCTTTGTTTTGATTGATTCTGGTTCCACGCACTCTTTTATTTCTGCGAGCATAGCATTGCATGGTGTGAGTTCTGTGCCTTTGGATAGGCCTTTGGTTATTAGTACTCCTCTAGGGAGGAATGTGGTGATCAGTCAGGTGTATGAGCAGTGTGAGCTCTTTATTGAGGGTGCTAGATTGGTAGTGGACTTACTACCGCAAGACCTTAGGGGATTAGATGTTATCCTGGGGATGGATACTATGGAGAAGTATCTGGCCAAGCTAGATTGTGGTTGGAAAGAGGTAGAGTTTGATCTGGGCAATGGTGATAAGGTGATCTTTAGAGGGGATAGGAAGACACCATCACCAAGATTGATTTCAGCTATGTTGGCTGAAAGGATGATGGGCCAGGGATGTGAAGCTTTCTTGGCGCATGTTGTGGATGCCGATGTGCATAAAGGGAAGTTAGAGGATTTCTCGATTGTAAGGGAATTCCCAGATGTGTTCCCAGATGAGTTACCAGGTTTTCCTCCGGTGAGGGAAATCGAGTTTGCCATTGACTTGATTCCCGGAACCGCGCCTATTTCAATACCGCCTTACAGGATGGCTCCAGCTGAGTTGAGGGAGCTTAAGGAACAGTTGGAGGAACTGTTAGAGGGTATGTCAGACCGAGTTCGTCTCCTTGGGGAGCACCGGTTCTATTTGTTAAGAAGAAGGATGGATCGTGGCGTATGTGTATTGACTATCGGAGACTTAACAAGGTGACAATTAAGAACAAGTATCCTTTGCCACATATAGATGATCTGTTTGATCAGCTGCAGGGAGCACGGGTCTTTTCCAATATTGATCTCAGGTCAGGCTATCATCAGCTCATAATCAAGGAGTCTGATGTAAGCAAGACAGCATTCAGGACCCGTTATGGGCATTATGAGTTTTTGGTTATGCCATTGACGACCAATGCTCCACCGCTTTATGGATCTTATGAGCAGGGTCTTGAGGAGTTTGGATCGGTTTGTCATAGTGTTTATAGATGACATTACGGTGTATTCTAAGAGTGAAGAAGAGCATGAGGAGCATCTCGAGATTGTATTGCAGACTCTTGGGAGAGAGAGCTTTATGCGAAGTTCAGCAAGTGTGAGTTTTGGCCGTAAGGTGACTTTCCTTGGACATGTGATTTCGCAGATGGTGTACATGTTGATCCGAGGAAAGTTGAAGCGATAGTAAGTTGGCATGCACCCAAGACAATGACGGGTGAGAAGTTTTACGGGTGCAGCGAGGTTACTCTGAGGAGGTTTATAGAAGGTTTCTCCATGATAGCTGCTCCGCTGACTAAGCTATTAAGGAAGAATCAGAAGTTTGACTGGACTGATGAATGCCAGAAGAGCTTCGAGGAGCTCAAGCACAGGTTGACAAGTGCTCTAGTGCTGATTTTGCCTTCTGGTGATGAGGGCTATACAGTGTACAGTGATGCCTCAAGGAAGGGTCTCGGTTGTGTATTGATGCAAGGAGACAGGGTAATAGCATATGCTTCAAGGCAACTGAAGCAGTATGAGTTGAATTACCCGACTCATGACTTGGAGTTGGTAGCAGTGATCTTTGCCTTGAAGATTTGGAGGCATTATCTTTATGGTGTTCAGACCAGGATCTTTACAAATCACAAGAGCCTCAAGTACTTACTGAGCCAGAAGGAATTGAATTTGAGACAGAGAAGGTGGATTGAGTTACTCAAGGATTATGATTTGTTGATTGAGTATCATCCAGGCAAGGCGAATGTAGTGGCGGATGCATTGAGCAGGAAGTCTTCTATTGCTCATGTTCAGGCAGTTTATCTTCCTTTATTGGAAGAGATGGCCAAGCTTAAGATAAGTTTGAAGCAGGAGAAACCAAATTGCCTCCTAGCTAATTTCAGAGTAAGGCCTATACTCCGGGAGAAGGTTAGGGAGTTGCAGGTATAGGATGCAGATTTGAGCAAGCTTAGGGAGGAAATTGAAATGGTAAGGTTTACGAGGTAGTAGTGAGAGGGATGGACTCATGACGATGGGGGACGGGCTTTGTATTCGAGCAATGAGGAAGTTAAGGATGAGATTCGGATGAGGCACACAATCGCCTTATGCTATGCACCCAGCGACACCGGGATGTCTGAGATTTGAGAGCATTTACGGTGGAAGGGAATGAAGAGGATGTAGCAGTATGTCGATAAATGTCTCGTGTGTCGCCAAGTCAAGGTTGAACACCAGCGCCTTCAGTAAGTTAAGGCCATTGTCCATTCCTGAGTGGAAGTGGCAAAGAGTAACCATGGATTTTCTGATGGGTTTGCCTAAGACTAGTAGGAAGCATGATGCCATATGTGTTATAGTGGATCGATTGACGAAGTCAGCCCATTTTCTGGCAATCAAGCAGACTGATTCGTTGCATGTGCTAGCCAAGAAGTACATTGATGAGGTAGTGAGATTGCACGGGATTCCAGATTCTATAGTTTCTGACAGGGATCCTCGTTTCACTTCGAGATTCTGGGGAAGTTTGCAGGAAGCTTTAGGTACTAAGCTGCATTTTAGTACGACATTTTACCTTCAGACGGATGGTCAATCTGAGAGGACCATTCGGACACTTGAGGGAATGCTCAGGACATGTGTGTTGGATTTCAAGGGAGCATGGGATGAGCATTTGCCATTGGTCGAATTTGTTTACAATAATTCGTACTATTCGAGCATTCAGATGGCTCCATATGAGGCTTTATATGGAAGGAGGTGTAGAACTCCGATATGTTGGGACGAAGAAGGGGAGAGGAAACTGGTCGGACCAGAGTTGATCCAGATGACAGTGGATAAAGTCAATCTGGTTAAGCAGCAGCTTAAGGCAGCTCAGGATAGGATGAAGAGTTACACTGATGCTAATCGGAAGGAGATGGAGTATGAAGTTGGTGAGAAAGTTTTCCTCAAGATGTCTCCTTGGAAGGGAGTATTGAGATTTGGCAAGAAAGGACAGTTGAGCCCAAGATATGTAGGTCCTTATGAGATTCTTGAGAGGATCGGACCTCTAGCTTACAAGTTGGCGTTGCCGCCAGAGTTGTTTCAGATCCATGATGTTTTTCATGTTTCCATGTTGAGAAGGTACAGATCAGATCCTTCTTATGTCATTCAGGTTTTAGAGGTTCAGTTAAGAGACGACTTAAGTTATGAGGAAATTTCGGTAGTGATCTTGGACACTAAGGAGAAGGTCCTCAAGAACAAGATAGTTTAGCTAGTTAAGGTTCTGTGGAGGAACCATTCAGTGGAAGAATCCACGTGGGAGCCTAGGGATGCCATGAAAGAGAAGTATTCTAGTCTTTTCGATGATTCAGGTAAATTTCGAGGACGAAATTTCTTTTAAGAGGGAGAAAAATGTTGGGCCCCAAATTTTGTTTTTCTTGATGTTGTTAAGTATGAATTAATTTGATTGTGTTAGTTGTATGATTTATGGCATAGTTTGATTTTATTGGAGATGTTAATGGAAAATTAGAATTATTTGAGATTAGTATGGAATAAGTGTTTGAAAGAGTAAAAATGTTTGAGGGCAAAATGGACAAGTCACCCAAGGGTAAGAGGTTTTAGGCTTAACTAAGAGGGGCATTTTAGTCATTGCTCTTCCTTGTAGGTTTAAGAAAAAGGAAAAGAAATAGAAGGAAGAAATAGAAAGAAGAGAAGAATCGAAGAAGAGAGTCGGGAGAGAGAGGAGAAGAAGAAGAAGAAAAGAGGAAAGCTCCAGTTGTAGATTTCGAAGGTTTAGAAGCATTCTTCAGGTTTGTTTCACTCTTCTACTCTTGTTTAGGTTGAATCAAACCTTAGTTTTACTTGGATTGAGTAGAAATCGATGGAGTTAGGGTTTATGGGAAGGATTTGTAGATTTGCATGGGTTGTAGTTTTGTTAATGTTTTTTTGTGTTAGAATGAGTTTAGAATGGAAGTATGGAACTTGATTTATGGGTTAGATGTGTTGTAGTTGAGAAAGGAAAGGTTTTAAGGTTGAAAATGGTGAAACTTGGGTTCGGGAGTCGTCTCTCCCGTCCGCGTCATGACGTCTGTGATCTGAGAAGGCAGCATGACGCATGACGTGCCAGGCCATGGCGATATTTTAGTGTTTTGATCATATCTTTTGCTACAGAAGTCCTTTTGAGGTGATTTTTGAGGCGTTGTAAACTAGAGGCATAGATCTACAAGTTTTGTGAAGTGATGAAGTTCTAAATCAGTTTCTAAGACTATGGAATTTTGGATGGAAGTTAAGAATGAAATTATTGTTTCACCAAGAGTTATTGAATGGGATTTTGGTTCTTATTTTAGGAGATCAAGTGAGGCAAGAGGATCAAGAGGCTCAAGAGGAAACTCATTCCTAGGCAAGAACAAGCAAGGAAATCAGGTGGGTTCATGTTTATAATATAGTATATAAGTACTCATTGTTTTGTTTAAATCAAGAAAGAATTAATGCATTGAAATTACATCATCACGACTGCATTATATACGATTAGGAATGATTATATGTTGTTATATGATTTGCATTCATGAATTATGAAAAGAATTCCAAAAAGGGAGTTTTTCCCCTTTCACTAATACAAGTACATGAATTTCAAGTTTTTATGAAATACATGACAAGCAAGATTACAAGCAAGTTTGCAAGCAAGTGCCAGTTTGGCAAACAAGTTTACAAGAATATGAATCATGCATACTTATGAGGGTTTGCGGTGTCCCTCACGAATAGTCAAGTGCACATTGACTCACGAAAAGGCTTCTCCCACCTGCCCGACTGTGGCACAGGGTTTCTCACAAGGATTCCCTCACGAAACTACGTCTACACATCAACATTTCGATGGCATGTGTAATGCGTCATTTAACCGAGGACAACCCAAACCATTATGTTATGTTATGTGTTATGATTTGTTATGTGTCATGCATCATGAATTGTTCAAGAATCAAGCATTTTCAAGACAATGACATATACATGATCAATGACTATGATTTCAACAAGTACCACTAAGAATGAGATATTTTGAATACTTTTGCTTATTACTATATTATAAATATGTTCCCACGAGCTTTATAGCTCACCTCTAATCTCCCCATACGGTGTGATCGAGAGATCGAGTGAGTCACGATTCTGGCAGCACTCCGTTTCATTTTGTTATGTTTGTTATTTTCAATGTTATATTTTGAAAGTCAAGACTTTAGTTACATTTCAAGTATCATTGGTTGAGAGTGGTTTAGATTTTGGCTCTTGAATTCACGGTTTGTAATTTGTTTTGAGATATTTTTAAAAGTGTTATGAAACTCATCTTTTGGAGCATGAATTATGGATATTTTGTTTTAAAGCATGAAAGCAAGTTTTGAGTATGTTCACGATGGGTCCATTGAACTTCCGATGGTCTCCTTCCTCGATCGTTTAATTTACATGTTTCGCTTGTTTATTTAAATCACGTGCGGGTTTCAAGTTTGTTTTCCAGCGAGCCCATTAATCTTCCGCGGGTCTTTTCTAAATATATTATTAGCATGTTTCACATCACGCTCTCATGTCCGATGTTGGGCTCCGGCAGCGGCGTCCAACATCTGTTATAGCAGAACATGATACCCATGGCCTCTTGTCAGGGTCATTACTTGAAAATCTCTGATCAGAGTACATATGTCATGAAGAGTGTCTTCATTGACATATTAAGTAATGAGTCCCAGGACAAGAACTGAAATCACTTGGACTAGATTTGACGTGGTCATTCTAGTAAGAGTTGACACTTTGCCCATACTCATAACCAAGTGGGGTATAGCATGGTGAAAGGACGAATTGCACGGTAATTGTCTATGGAAAGGTTCGTGATATGGTTCATGATGAATATAGGTTCATTCGTCAAACCAATTACTTTCCGGTCAATTGGGGGTTATGATGTGTTGCTAGATACCGCTCATGACTTGCTTGGATTAAGTGTTGATCTAAGTGGCCAACATAACCGGGAATCTAATGGGTCACACGCATAAGAGTGACTCGGAGAATTTGTAAAATAGTTTTGAATAGAGATCTAATATATGGAGAGCAATCGGACTAAATGTATCCCGATGAGATCGAGATATGTCCCGATGAGATCGCGACATCAATATTGCTGAAAAAGGTTTCCGGTGGTTTTTTCATACCGGGACCCGGTAGGACCGATCCCAGTGTGACTGGACCACCTCAGCATTAATATACATATATATATCATATTAATTAATTAAAGAATTAATATATATATGTGTGTGTGTGTGTGTGTGTGTGTGTGTAAACGTGGATGGATGAAGAAAGGAGAAGAAGCTTCTCCATTTCATGCTTAGTCATTAATGCATTAAATGACTAAAGACAAAAAAAGGAGAAGGTGTCGTTGGTTTTTAAAACAAGGGATTTAAAAATCCAAGACTAAGCTTTCTTTATGGTTGATGCTCGTGGGTCTTGAAAGAAGATAGAAAGAGTTTTATTTTTCAAGTTATCCATCATCGATCATCAAGCTTCTCCTTCTCCAAGCATATTCTTCTCCATCGTTTCTCAAGCTCTCCAAGGACAAAGGTAAGAGTTAGCACTCTTTAATTTGTTCTAGCTATTCTCGGGTCACAGGGTTTGTCCCGGTTAGGTTCTCCGATCTCTGCGTGGATACCGTTAGAGACGGTCTCCTTTGGTCGTTTTGGTTTGACTTTGTTATATAGTCACATAGATCCTGACTTTCGGGAAGGTCCCGGAACAAAAATTTTTGTTTTCCGTACCGTGGGCATGTGATGCTCACACCGAAATTTTCCTACAGTCAGGATTACCCGAAATATTAATGTACTCGAGCAAATTTGTTCAGTAAAAAGTTAGAAGTGTTGACATTAGCACATAATTCTATTTCAGGGGTTGAACCTGACTATCAAAAGTTTCCTTGCCTGTAAATACTTACTTTAAGTTATGTTAATATCTCGGCTTTAGATTTGAGCCTCCTGCTAATAGCTTGTCCTAAACTTACGGCCTTGAATCTTGTTACTCCGGATATATCCAAACTTGATACTCAAGCAACCATTGAACTTAGCGGTTCATAATTGAAAGATGTGTTACTTAAATCAATTAGTTTGGATAATTTTGTTTTGGAGGCTAATAGTCTTATGAAGCTATATATGAAATATTGTACTTTTGAGGCTTTTGATTATTACAAGGCTTCAGTAAAGGTGTTGA
This sequence comes from Erythroxylum novogranatense, assembly GCA_029891385.1. Classification (NCBI taxonomy): domain Eukaryota; kingdom Viridiplantae; phylum Streptophyta; class Magnoliopsida; order Malpighiales; family Erythroxylaceae; genus Erythroxylum; species Erythroxylum novogranatense. The sequence goes on from CM057232.1 coordinate 100,279,527, forward strand.
AGATAAGACGATGTTAGTGCCATCCATCTTGATATTGGTGATAGTACAGATAACCTTGCATTTCCGCACGTTTGGTACTTCACAATTGCAAGGCCAAAGTTCTTCAATATGGTTTCAACATCATCCGATTTAAAAATGCTCTGATTGTGGAGTGTTGTATTTGATGATGATAAGATGATTTGGACTCTATTTCTCTTTCTTCCCTCATTTAAGCCACCTATCTCTGTGCTATTACTTAAAAGTTGACATGACGCATTAGTATAAGTCATCTCAGTTTAATAATGTGGTTTTATTGGAGATGAGATGGATGGTAATAAGTGATCACTTCAAAGATTAGGTTTCAAACACAATTCCTTCTAAAAGATCTAGAGTGTCAAACGCAGTTCTAAAAATGACACTCCAAATCTTTTATAAGGAAAAATGAATTAGCATGTTCATTCACTACTAAATTTTCTCATACAACTAAAAGCAGATCAGGTGAAAACAACATCTGAATCTATTCATAATCAAAGTGAACACGTACATTCATATACTTCCTGCGTACTATCAGGCCTTTCTAGACCACGCTTTATTACGGAACTTTAGATTGGGTGTCATGATAATGATGATTCAAAGACTGGGTTTCAGAACTTCTAGGTAGATGCCCCAATTTGAGGGAATTGGTCATATTTGGAGTTGTTTCAGACGTCAAAACCCATGAAGAGTGCCAGATTCTAGCGATGTTCACCTCATCAATTGTTCAGCTTATGAGAAAGTATATGAATGTACATGTTCATTATGATTACGAATAGATTCAGATGTTGTTTTCACCTGTTCTGCTTTTAGTTGTATGAGAAAATTTAGTAATGCATGAACAAGCTAATTCATTTTTCCTTCTAAAAGATCTGGAGTGTCTTTTTTAAAACTGTGTTTGGTTTGTTCCCTACAGAGTTGAATTCTATTCCTAGAAGTTTATGGAAATGTTCAGATATGTCATCTTTCTGCACGTTTATTTGTATGATCATTACACACTTTCAGATCACTGCTGCTTTAGTCAGAGTGGAATTCTCATTGAAAGTCGCCACATAAGCTCGTAAACTTGAAGCAACTGCATTATATGATTACTTATCTCTCCTTTGAATACGAGGTCAAATTCATATGCTAGTTTGAAGAAGCTATAGCATTTGCAATTGTTTTTCAAGGTGGTATCCTTCTACTTCATATTTCTTATAAATCAGGGCGTGATTAAACCTACAAATCCCTTTCTTATTAGGTGTTCTCTGTAATGTTGCTCCAACTATATTGCACCAAGAGATAAATTTATTATATGACAAGAAACTCCATTAGTAGATTTATCTACTAGTTATGTCGGTAGTTAGGTCCCATTGATGAGCATGTTTGTATGGACTTGAATCAATTGACATTAGTTTAGCTTACTGCTCCTGTGCAACTGTGATTGCGTTCTTTTACCAGTCTGATGATGCGACAACATTTGAACATATTTGCTTCCACCATTCACTTGGATAAGAAGTTTATATGACTCTGCTTAATTTCTTTTCAGGACCCTTTTGATTTTTATAAAATAATACTGAACCCTACATGTCAAGAATCTGCTCAACTGATTGTTAAAAAAAGAGCCACTCTTTTGAAGTTAAATTTAATGCTTCCATCACATCAACTTTCTATACATTCCCATAATTGAGCAGGTAACAAAAAAACTTCACACTCTGATTGCCCTCGACATTTCAACTTTCTTCTCAAGGGCACACAAGGCCATGGCTCCACCTCCAACGTCTCAACATCATGTATTTGGAAGATTGTCAGGTGTAAGAACCACAAGGAGATAGTGGTGGAGCTTCTACGATAAATGGAAGTACATGTCTACCACAGCTTTACATCACAGGGAGCAACTCAGGTTCCTTCTCACCACTAGAAGTTTGTCTTTGGGATTTTGAGATTTAGTATGAGCTTTCACTTTCAGATCCTTTAAGTACTGAGACATGAGCTTGAACTGGGGACAAGAATGCATAATGAAAATCATGCAATGCTAATCAATGTTTCCAACATTATAATATGATTCTACAATGCCTGCAACATCACAACTTAGTATTGATTGAGTCCTCATGCGAAGAATAAAGGTTACCTATTGCTTTATCTTCCTCTCAAGTTCTGCCTGGTCAATTACAACGTTAAGTGTAATTTGGAAAAAAATAAAATCATTGTTTACCAAAGCATGTTTAAGTTGTCTATTTTCTTCTTTTAATTGGTTCAATTATGCTTCTAGCTCGACTGTATATGTTGTAAAATAAATGAAGACAACGTATGATGTAAAGATTGCCTTGTTATTTCAATGATTGAGTGACTATTTATATACAGGGAATTGGAGAATCGAATCTACATGCAATTAAATTAGTTCTGTTGAATATAAGCTTAAATTGTCTATATCACAGGTACACTACTTATTGTGAGGGAGCTGAGCTTGTGGGCCGATTCTGGTCTTGGGCTTGTCTTATTTTCTTGACATGTGATTAAACTTTTCTCTCATACATCCCCTCTCAAACAAAACCGGGGATTAGAGATAAGGTTGAGTTTGGACGTCAGATAAGCCAAACGTGTGGCTCTCAATGGCTTGGTGAGTAAGTCAACTGCCTGGTTGGTGGTACTTACATGTCGCACTTCTAATAAGCCATCGAAGACTTTATCTCGTATGAAATGGAGATCCAGTTCGAAGTGTTTGGTGCGAGAGTGGAAGACTGGGTTATGAGCTAAGAACTGAGCCCCGTTGTTGTCGCACCAGATGATGGGTTTCTGAGACAAGGTGAATCCGAGTTCGGAGAGAAGGTACTTTAGCCATATGACTTCCATGGAGACTTATGAGAGCGCTCGATATTTTGCCTCAGTGCTGGAGCGAGCCACGATTGACTGTTTCTTGGAGTTCCAATATCTGAATTCCCCGAGGAAGACCACCACCACATTGGTGGACTTCCGATCATCGAATGAAACTAGCCAGTCCGAATCGCTGAAGGCGTGAAGCTGAAGCGGAGAAGGGGAGGGCCGAAAGTGAAGCCCTAAATCAGCAGTTCCTCGAAGGTAATGCGGAACCCACTTGAGAGCAACCCAGTGAGTCGTTAACAGATTGGTAAGAAATCGGCTTAATTTGTTGACAGAGTAACTAAGATCTGGTCTGGTATTGCAGAGATATTGAAGAGCTCTGACCATGCTTTGATACAAAGAGGGATCCGAGAAGGGGAGGCCATCGTGGAGAGATAGTTTGTACCCAGGGGAGATAGGAGTTGCATAAGGCTTGGCATAGGACATGTTAACACGGTGGAGCAGATCATACACATATTGAGTCTGAGAAAGGTACAATCCAGTGGTATTCCGATAAGCCTCAAACCCTAGAAAAAAATTGATGCTGCCCAATTTGGTGAGAGAAAATTGAGAGTGGAGCTTCTCAATTAGGTCCCGTATAGCCTCTTGACTATTCCCTGTAAGAAGAATGTCATCAACATACACTAGTGCAATAATGAGTAATTCATTCTGTCTGTAGTAGTATAGGGAGGTATCAGACTTGGAGTTGACAAAACCCCAAGTGTTGAATGAGACCTTTAGTGTCTGAAACCATGCTCTGGGAGCCTGCTTCAAGCCATATAGGGTTTTGGAGAGAAGATAGACATGATTAGGATGAGTAGTGCTCTCGAAACCCTAGGGTTGACTGATGTAGACTACCTCCTGTAGGTCACCATTTAGGAAAGCATTGTTGATATCAATCTGTTGGATATCCCAACCGTGAGAGACTGCAAGAGATAGAATCACTTTGATTGTAGAGGCTTTGACTACTGAACTGAATGTCTCAGTGTAGTCAATGCCAGGGGTTTGATTGAACCCTTTAGCAACAAATCGGGCTTTAACCCGGTCCACAGACCCATCAGCAACATATTTTGTTCGAAAAATCCATTTAGTAGGTAGGATATGCATGCTGGAATGATAAGGGACCAAAGTCCAAGTACGGTTTTTGTGTAGGGCAGTGATTTCCTCCTGCATGGCCTACTGCCACATAGGGTCTTGACGAGTCTGGGAGACTGTGGTAGGTTCTGAGGTAGGACATGTTGAGAGGGCAACAGAATAGGTTTTAGGCTTGAAAATGCCATGTTTGGATCGGGTTTGCATAGGGTGGATGTTTTGTAGGGTAGTAGGGTGAGGATGACCAAGGGAGGAAGAAAAGTTGGGGTTAGGGTAGTGGTCAGAAGAGGATGAAGGGGTAGAGAGAGGAGAATGAGCAGAAGGTTGAGAAAGAGGAATTACCTGAGAATGATTGCTGGTGTAAGGAGGCAGTGCAGGCAAGCTTGCTGAGGAGTGAGTGCTTGGAGTGGAGTGCTGAAGATGAGCAGCAGGAGCTAAAACAGATATAGGTAAGCTAGTAGAAGGTGAAGGAGAGGAAGATTTAGGGGGAAAAAGAGAAGAATAAGGAAATTCAGTTTCATTGAAAACAACATGAAGAGAAACAAATATCTTACCAGATGAGCTTAGACACTTATACCCTCGATGAGAGGAGCTGTACCCTAGGAAGTCACACTTAGTGGTATGAAAATCAAGTTTATGTTTGGAGTAGTACCTTAAATAAGGATAGCAACTGCAGCCAAATGCCTTTAACTGAAGATAATTGGGATATTTGTGGTATAAAATTTCGAATGGTGATTTGTTGTGAAGATTTGGGGTGGGAAGATTATTAATTAAGTATACGGTTGTGGAAAAAGCTTCAAGCCATACGGTGAGAGGCATGTTGGCATGCGAAAGGAGAGTTAAACCAGTTTCAGTAATGTGTCGGTGTTTCCTTTCAGAAACACCATTCTGTTGGTGAGTGTAGGGACAACTGAAGTGATGATGAATGCCATTTTGGTGAAGAAAAGGTGAAAAGGCTTTGTATTCCCCCCCCCATTATCTGTATGAAGAGCTTTTATTTTGTGTTCGAGTTGTAGTTCAACGTGGGTTTTGAATCGAATAAATGTGGTAAGGGCTTCATGTTAGAGTAGTGCCCTGAAGGCAATCGCCTTTAGCACATTTTGTACAAAGTTGTGTACACACTTTATGAATAAATAAAGAAAGGCATATTTCATTAACTTGCTGTTCATTAATTATGAATGGATACTGATCTATAAGCAAATTAATGAAGTCCATGATATATGACATAGCATGAAGGAAATTGTGATGTGATCATACTACTGAGATTCCTATCATGTGCAATTATGTCAATATCTAAATTATCCCTAGTCATAGGATTACTGAGACTGGACATCGGTAATCCGGAGAGACTAGTACATCTCAAGCTCCTTGATTTGATCAGCGTGGATCTCGAAGCTCTAAATATGAGATATTTAGGGTTGAGATGTGGATGCTTACTAGAGGTAGTAAGTACATTGGATGACACGCTATGAGATCATCACATGGATGTCCTATTTTAATGTCGCGATAATCTCATCATAGCAATGGTGCAAGTATCTTTAGACTTGAGGTGCTCGAGGATATCTTAGATCTTGATTACGTGCTTTGACTCCATTCCTTGTTGCCTTCGAGAGGTCGCTCATAGGGTGGTGATTGGAGTGCGACTTGAGGTATTGAAGGTAATTGAGTAGCCAGGAGGATTCACCACTTACGTGATAGCGAAGATGATACCCATGGCCTCTTGTCGGGGTCATTACTTGGAAGTCTCGGTCGGAGCATATATGTCATGAAGAATGTCTTCATTGACATATAAAGTAATGAGTCCCAGGACGAGAACTGGTATCACTTGGAATAGATTTGACATAGTCAGTCTAGTAAAGAGTTGACACTTTGCCCATACTCATAACCAAGTGGGGTATAGCATGGTGAAAGGACGAATTGCACGGTAATTGTCTATGGAAAGGTTCGTGATATGGTTCATGATGAATACATGTTCATTCGTCAAACCAATTACTTTCCGATCAATTGGGGTCATGATGTGTTGCTAGATACCGCTCATGACTTGCTTGGATTAAGTGTTAATCTAAGTGGCCAACATAACCGGGAACCTAATGGGTCACACACATAAGAGTGTCTCGGAAAATTCGTAAAATAGTTTTGGACAGAGTTCCAATATATGGAGAGCAAACGGATTAAATGGATCCCGATGAGATCGAGATATGTCCCGATGAGATCGCGACATCGATATTGCTGAAAAAGGTTTTTGGGGGTTTTTTCCAAACCGGGACCCGGTAGGCCGGTAGGACCAACCCCAGTGTGACTGGACCACTTCAGCATTTATTTATATATATATATAATTAATTAAATAAATAAATAATTAATATATATATATATATGTGTACACGTTGAAGGAGAAGAAGCTTCTCCATTCTTGCTTAGTCATTAAGTTCACTTAATGATAAAAGACAAAATAATGAAAGATGAAGAGTTTTCATCGTTGGTTATGGAAGATAGAAGAGTTTTGAAAGGAAAAATGGTTTTTCCTCTTCTTGATCAACGATCTTCATGGGTGTGAGAAAAGGATTTTAGAAATCAAGTTTTTCTCCTCTCTTTGAAGCTCACGATCATCTCTCTAGTTCTCCAAGCCTCTTCCTCTTCATCTCCTCTTCATCGTTGGTTTCCAAGCTCTCCAAGAACAAGGTAAGATCTAGCAGTCTTCAACTTGTTCTAGCTATTCCAGGTCAAAGGGTTTGTCCCGTTAGGTTCTCTGATCTCTGCGTGGATCTGTTGGAGCGGTCTTTTGGCGTTATGGTTTGAGTTTGTTGTATAGACACATGGATCTTGGCTTTTGGGAAGGTCCCGGAACAAAAAATTTTGTTTTCCGCACCGTGGGTATGTGATGCTCACACCGGGATTTTCCTACAGTGGTATCAGAGCCACTTGTGTCGTATATAACGAAGAAACCACGACTAGGTCGGAGTTGCCTATTGCTTGTGATGATGATGCATGTTGATTTTGTGAATTTCGAATTCAGTATAGAAACATATTTTTCAAAATTTTCTTGCCCAGATATGTTCACAAGATGTTGTTGCATATGTCTGTGGAAGCTTGGAATTTATCAATGTGATTTGATATGGTTTTGCTAATTTATTCCCTATTGTTCTGGTTACTGTCTTTGTGCACATTCAATGAACAGGAATGCTTATAAATTCGAGAATAAATTGTAGAAAATTTTTTTTTCGGATTTTCTTTCACCAACATGTCTCTAAGATGTTTATGAATGTTTATAAGAATGGAAAATGTTTTCGAGGTGATTTACTATTTATTTGAGAATTTATTGTGTGATGCTGAGAATAACTGTGTTGAGGAACACAGATTCTACATTGGCTTTGTTGCTGAGGTTGGATGTGTTTTTGTTGGAAATAAATCCTGAAAAAATTCATGGAACATTTTGTGAACATGTTGTAACCTCTGTAATTTTCTCATAATTTATTGAAATTTTTTCAATGAGTTTTTCAAGCAAAACACAGAGCTTGGCATTTTTGAGAAAGTTGCTGGACCTGTTTTGTTTGGAATGATAAATTGTGTATTTCTCAATTACAATGCCTTGGATCATTTTTAATGTGATTAAAAATGTGTTATATTGATGTTGTATGCTTTCCAAAATGAATTTCTTGAAATTGGGTTTCCAAATATTTTTCGGATGTCAAATGTGTCACTTTAGCGTCTTGTTAGTGCATTTCGTTGTCTTGATTATTTTGGCCGTCACAAATTTTGTGACCAGTGTCGAAGTAATCTTGATAAAGTTTAGACTACCTAGAGATACTTAGGGTGATAGTTTGATATTCTCAAATTATTTGGAACTCTAAATGAATAAGAGTATATTCATTGATTTCAAGTACATTTATACATGGTAAGCATGGAACAACGAAAGTGTTTCATTGGTACATCATAATAAAGGATATTACACTTGGTATTGTGAATTGGAACTGCACGGATTTAAAAATTAGCCGATTAGATAAAAATTTCACAAGGATAAGTCGACTTGTCCGCAAGTACCTTTGTAGGCGTATAAGTCGAAACTTGCCTGAATGGTGCAAGTCGACTTGTTAGGTACACAACCGCATAAGTCGACTTACACATGCATAAGTCGACTTACACAAAGGTATAAGTCGACTTACAACATGCAAAGGTGGGATGATGGATGATTTTAGGTATAGACTCAATGTGATTGATGAAATACCCTAAATCATTCCATATAGTCATGGTGACTATAATCTTACGGCTTGGAGGAGAAGAAGATGAGACTGAAAACCCTCACACATCATATGAAAACTAACGCCTTCCATTAATATGGGGAGAACCGAGTTCTTATAGAGTTGGGTTGTTAGGTAAACCCAAGCTCACTCTATACGGATATGTTCAACCATGAAAATAAGATTTTCGGATTAATGGGTGGGTTTTCACTAAAGCGTTGATTTGTTGAGTAAACTCAAGATCAGCGTGGGCGAAGCGAAATTAGGCGTGTGCATCAGATGTACGTGCATCGAGAGTTGATAAACCCAATGTGTGTGCATACATCACGAGTTGATAGCACTAGTCGATAGTTGTATCTATGAAGCAAATGGTATGATCGATACACGATAGATCTAAGGTGGCTTGTTGGGTAAACCAAGGTCATTTTAGTAATATGGGATATCTATGATGCAATTGGTATGACCGATACCTACCGATTGACCTAAAGTGGCTTGTTGGGTAAACCCAAGGTCATTTTAGTAATGTGGGATATCGACCCACTAGGACATTTGTCATAATGTTTCTTGGATTAAATATTGAGGGTTATGGATTCTTTGAAACTAGTGGGAGTCATATGCATGTCATTCAAGTCCTTATGATCATGCATGTAATTCTACTCTAACATTCTTTCTCTCTTTTCCTATAGGTTATTGAAGATGAATTCGGTGTGAACTTGCGTTCAACTTATGGACTCCAACAAATTAATGGACCTAACTTTCTAGATTGGTGAGAAATCGAAATTGTTCTCAAGTCGGAGGAACGGGATATGTCTAGATGTTACTTCACGATCCACTGCTGCGATGCTTGATGAGGATCGAAAGCATATCGTAAGCATCTTAAAGACGGTGACATGGCTACCGCATTATGCTTGCCTCGATGTCACGGAGTGCGAAGCGGCGTGAGTCTATGGATGCTAATACCGTAGTGTTTCATCTTAGAGAGTGTTTGATGAGCAAGCTCGATGCGAAAGATTCGAGACCTCGAGGCTACTCTTCACTACTAAGATGACTCGAGGTTCATCTGCGGTCACGGTATGCAATGAAGATGAATGGGTATATTGAGAGGTTGGCGTCTTAAGTTTTGTTATGGATTATGAATTAAGTGTTGACTTAATTCTAGTTGGATGTCGATAGTTATTAACAGTTTGTGTTAAACTATCGGATGAACCAAATATCCACGACAATCCTGAGTTGATCAATCTTTCGAGCAATGAGCAAGCTATCAAGAGTTGCTGCATTAGCGTGAACACTTATTTTTGTCACTCCCACTGGGCTTGTAATTAAATTGGATGAATGTTATTTTGTACTGTATTAACAAAGAACATATTATGCATTTCTTGTTTAAATAGAAATTTGGTTTCTATGTGATTTTTAGTAACAATGGTTTGTTCTATTAGTTTGAATGGAATGCTTTATAGTCTTGGTACATTATGCAATGGAATTTACATATTAGATATGTCACATCCAATTATGAATGTCAATGACACGAAAAGACATAAGCGAGATAATTTAAAATCAACTTACTTATGGCATTATGCGCTTGGCCATATAAATGAGAGCGCATAGCTAAGCTCCATAAGAGTGGTAGTTTAGGGTCATTTGATTATGAATCATATGACACATGCGAATCTTGTTTATTAGGCAAGATGACTAAATTACCCTTTAAGGAAAGGGTGAGCGAGCTCTTGGAGTATTAGACCTAATACATTCGGATGTATGTAGTTCGATGTCCATCCATGCGAAGTGGTTGTCTTTACTTCATTACCTTTATCGATGATTATTCTCGATATGGGTACACATATTTGATGAGATACAAATCTGAAGCATTTGAAAAGTTCAAACAATTGAAATGAAGTAGAAAACTAACTTGGGAAAAGTATCAAGACATTACGATCGGATCGTGGTGGGAATACTTAGACCAAGAGTTTTGGATTATCTCGAGAGATAATGGGATTTTATCTCAATGGACTCCTCCTTACACACCACAGCATAATGGTGTGACGAAAGGAGAAATCAAACCTTGTTAGACATAGTACGATCTATGATGGGCTTTGCAAAGTTACCAAAATCCTTTTGGGGTATGCTGATCGAGGCATTTGTTTACTTGCTAAACAAAGTTCCATCAAAGGCAGTTGATGTTACTCCATATGAGATGTGGACTAACAAAGACCCTATCTTACTCATTTGAAAGTTTGGGGTTGTCCTGCTTATGTGAAGCGGATACATTCGGATAAACTTGATCACGAAATCGTGAGTGTTTGTTAAGTAGGATATCTAAAAAACAATGGGATATCAATTCTACCTTCTGAGGAACAAAAGATGTTTGTTTGAAGCATCTTTATCTTTAGAAAGAGTTTTTTACAAGAAGGCGGTGGGAGCAAAATTGAGTTTGAAGAAGTTCAAGATGCTCGAGCAGAGCCTGGATCAACTGCTGAACACAAGCGTGACTCATCGGATGAAGTAACAATTCAACCTTCTGACACACACGAAGTTCGTGGGTCACGTGGGATACGCTCTGTTCCCGAGAGATATGGATTTCGTGAATGAGCAGAATGACGTATTGCTCGTAGAAGATGATGAGTCTACCACTATGAAGAGGTTACGAAGAGTTGAGTCGAGAAATGGCTTGACCATGAAGGTGAAATGGATTCCATGTATGAAAACCAAGTATGGACTTTGGTTGAGGCACCGAAGGAATAAAACCCATAGGGTGCAAATGGGTTTCAAAAGACAACCTCATGGATGGTAATGTAATTACCTATAAAGCAAGGCTTGTGGCTAAAGGTTTTAAATCAAAGACAAGGAGTTGACTACTGACGAGACCTTGACCCGATAACAATGCTTAAATCCATTAGAATACTCTAGCCATTGCCACTCATTATGACTATGAGATATGGCAAATGGATGTGAAACTGACTTTCTTAAATGGAAATCTAGGCGAGGATGTGTATATGACACAACTTTGAGGCTTCATCTCTATGATGGCGAAAAGGTATGCAAGCTTCGTAAATCCATCTATGGATTGAAACAAGCATCTAGGAGTTGGAATATCCGTTTGATGAGGTAATAAAAGAGTTTGGTTTCTCACAAAATCCGGATGAACCTTTGTGTGTATAAGAAGGTTAATGGAGCTGCAATCGTATTCCTTGTCTTTGTATGTAGATGACATATTATTCTAGGAAGCGATGTCTCATCTTACAATCAGTCGAGATTTGGTTGTCAAACAATTTTCCATGAAAGACATTGGTGAAGCAACTTATATCCTTGGGATAAAGATTTATAGAGATAGATCAAAAGGTTACTTGGTCTTTCTGATCAGCGTTACATAGACAAGATGCTAAAGAGGTTTAGCATGGAGCAATCGAGAGGTACCTTCCGTGACTCGTGGGATAACACTCTAGAAATCTATGTGTCTAAGACCGCAGATGAGATGATGCACATGAATATGATCTCGTATGCATCTGCGGTAGGATCTATCATATACGCTTATGCTATATACGAGACCCGATGTATCATATGCTCTAAGTGTTCTGACGGATACCAATCGGATCTTGGTGAGGTCCTTTGGGTGGTATCGAGAATATCCTCAATACTGCGAAGGACTAAGGATGTTTTCTTGATATATGGAGATGGAGATCTCAAAGTGGCGGGTATCTGGATGCGATTTTCAATCGATAAGGATGATTCCAAATCCCAATCAGTTACGTATTCACACCGAATGGCGGGGTAGTTAGTTGGAAGAGTTCCAAACAAAGACAATCTGCCGATTCAACGATAGAAGGCGAGTACATTGCGCGAGCGAAGAAAGGCGGTTTGGATCAAAAGTTCATTACTAAACTTGGTGTGGTTCCTAGGCATGTGATGGGCCCATGCGGTTGTATTGTGACAACAATGGGGCTATTCTTGCGACGAAAGAACCAAGGTCTCATCAACGATCCAAACATCGTACTCGCGGATATCATCGATCGGGGAGATCATTGGACGAGGTGATGTCGGATCGAGAGAATTCCCACCGAGCGAATATTGCGATCCGTTGACAAAGTCATTAGCATAAAGAGTTTTGATTCTCATGTACTCGCCATGGTATTAGATATTAAGGCGATTGGCTTTAGGTCAAGTGGGAGATTGTTAGAGTAGTGCCACAAGGCAATCGCCTTTAAGCGCATTTTGTACAAAGTTATGTACACACTTTATGAATAAATAAAGAAAGGCATATTTCATTAACTTGCATTCATTAATTATGAATGGATCTTGATCTATAAGCAAATTAATGAAGTCCATGATATATGACATAGCATGAAGGAAATTGTGATGTAATCATACTACTGAGATTCCTATCATGTGCAATTATGTCAATATCTAAATTATCCTAGTCATAGGATTCTTGAGACTGGACATCGGTAATCCGGAGAGACTAGTACATCTCAAGCTCCTTGATTTGATCAAGCAGTGGATCTCAGAAGCTGTAAATATGAGATATTTAGGGTTGAGATGTGGATGCTTACTAGAGGTAGTAACTGTAGGAAAATCCCGGTGTGAGCATCACATGCCCACGGTGCGGAAAACAAAAATTTTTGTTCCGGGACCTTCCCGAAAGCCAGGATCCATGTGACTATATAACAAAGTCAAACCAAAACGACCAAAGGAGACCGTCTCTAACGGTATCCACGCAGAGATCGGAGAACCTAACCGGGACAAACCCTTTGACCCAAGAATAGCTAGAACAAATTAAAGAGTGCTAGCTCTTACCTTTGTCCTTGGAGAGCTTGGAATCACGATGAAGAGGAACTTGAAAGATGATGGAGCTTTGAAGAAGAAAGTTTATGTTTTAGAAACTCTTTCTAAAAAACCTTCTTTTTTATCCATCGTTTTTCACTTTATAAACCAACGAAGAATCTATCTTCTTCATCTTTCATTTGGTCTTTTAGCCATTTAATACAACTAATGACTAAGCATAAGGAGAAGCTTCTTCTCCCTTTCCACGTTTTAGCCTTTATATATATATATATATATAAAGTTTAAGATAAAGCTTCCTCCTCTCCTTCCACGTATGGCATATATATATATATATATATATATATATATATATATATATAATTCTTTAATTAATTATATATATATATAAATAAATGCTGAAGTGGTCCAGTCACACTGGGGTCGGTCCTACCGGGTCCCGGTATGGGAAAACGCACCGGAAACCTTTTTCAGCAATATCAATGTCGCGATCTCATCGGGACATATCTCGATCTCATCGGGATCCATTTAATCCTATATTGGATCTCTGTCCAAAACTATTTTACGAGTTCTCCGAGATACTCTTATGCGTGTGACCCATTAGGTTCCCGGTTATGTTGGCCACTTAGATCAACACTTAATCTAAGCAAGTCATGAGCGGTATCTAGCAACACATCATGACCCCCAATTGACCAGAAAGTAATTGGTTTGACGAATAAATATATATTCATCATGGACCATATCACGAACCTTTCAATAGACAATTACCGTGCAATTCGTCCTTTCACCATGCTATACCCCACTTGGTTATGAGTATGGGCAAAGTGTCAACTCTTACTAGACTGAGTATGCCAAATCTAGTCCAAGTGATTTCAGTTCTTATCCTGGGACTCATTACTTAATACTAAATATGTCAACGAAGACACTCTTCATGACATATGTACTCTGATCAGAGATTTCCAAGTAATGACCCTGACAAGAGGCCATGGGTATCATCTTCTGCTATCAAAGAAGTGGTGAATTCTCTATTGGCTACTCAATTCTCTATGAGCGACCTCTGTGAGGCAACAAGGAATGGAGTCAAAGCACAGAATCAGCATCCAAGATATCCTTGAGTACCTCAAGTCTAAGGATACTTGCACCATTGCTATGATGAGATTATCACTGACATTAGAATAGTACATCCATGTGATGATCTCATAGCAGGTCAACCAATGTACTTACTACCTCTAGTAAGCATCCACATCTCAACCCTAAATATCTCATATGTACAATTTCTGAGATCCACCGCTGATCAAATCAAGGAGCTTGAGATGTGCTAGTCTTTCCGGATTCTGATGTCCAGCCTCAAGAATCCTATGGCTAGGGATAATTTAGATCTCGACATAATTGCACATGATAGAATCTCGATAGTATGATCACATCATAATTTTCTTCATGCTATGTCATATATCAAGGACTTCATTAATTTGCTTATAGATCAATATCCATTCATAAATAATGAACATCAAATTAATAAAATATGCCTTTCTTTATTTATTCATAAAGCATGTACACAATTTTGTAAAAAACGCGTTAAAGGCGATTGCCTTTAGGACACTACTCTAACAATCTCCCACTTGACCTAAAGCCAATCGCCTTGATATCTAATACCATAGGCGAGTACATGAGAATCAAAACTCTTCTGTAACAATGGCTTTGTCAACGGATCAACAATATTTTGCTCTTTGGGAATTCTCTCTATCTGCACATCACCTCGAGTAATGATCTCCCTGATCAGGTGATATTTGCGGAGTACGTGTTTGGATCGTTGATGAGACCTTGATTCCTTCGCCTGCACAATAGCCCCATTGTTGTCACAATACAACTGTATGGGCCCATCATTCGCTAGGAACCACACCAAGTTCAAGAATGAACTTCGATCCAAATCGCTTCCTTTCTTTGCATCTGAAGCGCAATGTGCTCGCCTCGCGGCCGTTGAATCGACAATCGCCTCGTTTGGAACTCTTCCAACCGATCGCCTGTCGTTCAGTGTGAATATGTAACCTGATTGGGATTTAGAATCATCCTTATCAGATTGAAATCTGGCATCTGTATACCCGCTCACTTTGAGATCTCCATCTTCATATATCAAGAAAACATCCTTAGTCCTTCGCAAATACTTCAGGATATTCTTGACAGCCTCCTAGTGACCCTCACCAGGATCCGATTGGTATCTGCTCGTAACACTTAGAGCATATGATACATCGGGTCTTGTACATAGTATTGCATACATGATAGATCCTACCGCAGATGCATACGGGATCATATCCATACACATCCTCTCATCTTGTGTCTTAGGACACATAGATTTCGAGAGTGTTATCCCATGAGTGATGGGAAGGTACCCTCTCTTGGATTGTTCCATGCTAAACCTCTTTAGCATCTTGTCTATGTACGTTGATTGTGAAAGACCAAGCAATCTTTTTGATCTATCTCTATAGATCCTTATCCCAAGGATATAAGTTGCTTCACCAAGGTCTTTCATGAAAAATTGTTTGGATAACCAAATCTTCACTGATTGTAGTATCGAGACATCGTTTCCTAGCAATAATATGTCATCTACATACAACACAAGGAATACGATTGTAGTTCCATTAACCTTCTTATACACACAGTGTTCATCCGGATTTTGTGAGAAACCAAACTCTTTGATTACCTCATCAAAACGGATATTCCAACTCCTGGATGCTTGCTTCAATCCATAGATGGATTTTTGAAGCTTGCATACCTTTTCGCCATCATAGGAGATGATGCCCTCAGGTTGTGTCATATACACATCCTCAGTTAGATTCCCATTTAGGAAAGCTGTCTTCACATCCATTTGTCATATCTCATAATCATAATGAGTGGCAATGGCTAGGAGTATCGTAATGGATTTAAGCATTGCTACTGGGCTGAAGGTCTCGTCGTAGTCAACTCCTTGTCTTTGACAAAAACCTTTAGCCACAAGCCTTGCTTTATAGGTAATTACATTACCATCCATGTCGGTTTTCTTTTTGAAAACCCATTTACACCCTATGGGTTTTATTCCTTCGGGTGCCTCAACCAAAGTCCATACTTGGTTTTCATACATGGAATCCATTTCTGACTTCATGGCTTGAAGCCATTTCTCATACTTTGAACTCTTCAGAACCTCTTCATAGGTGGTAGGCTCATCATCTTCTATGAGCAATACGTCATTCTGTTCATTCACGAGAAATCCATATCTCTTGGGAACAGAGCTTATCCTACGTGACCTACGAATTTTGTGTGTTGTAGAAGGTTAAACTGTTACTTCATATGTATGAGTCAAAGTTTCAGGTTCAGGCAGTTTATCTGCGTCTGTTTGAGCATCTTGAACTTCTTCAAGTTCAATTTTGCTCCCACTGTCTTCTTGTAAAAGAAACTCTTTCTCTAAAAAGACAGCATGCTTTGAAACAAACACCTTTGTTCCTCGTGCAAGGTAGAATCGATATCTCATTGTTTCTTTAGGATATCCTACGAACAAACACTTGTCAGATTTTGCATCAAGTTTATCTGACTGTGTCCGCTTCACATAAGCAGGACAACCCAAACTTTCAAATGAGTAAGATAGGGTCTTTTGTTAGTCCACATCTCATATGGAGTAACATCAACTGTCTTTGATGGAACTCTGCTTAGCAAGTAAACAATTTGTCTCGAAAGTGCATACCCCAAAAGGATTTTGGTAACTTTGCAAAGCCCATCATTGATCGTACCATGTCTATGAAGGTTCGATTTCTCCTTCTCGCCACACCATTATCTTTGTGGTGTGTAAGGAGGAGTCCATTGAGATAAAATCCCATTATCTCCGAGATAATCCAAAACTGCTGGTCTAAGTATTCCTCACCACGATCAGATCGCAATGTCTTGATACCTTTCCTAAGTTAGTTTTCTACTTCATTTCTGAATTGTTTGAAATTTTCAAATGCTTGATTTGTATCTCATCGACATCTGAGTACCCATATCGAAAATAATCATCGATAAAGGTAATGAAGTAAAGACAACCACTTCTAGCATGGATGGACATCGGACCACATACATCCTAATGTATTAGGTCTAATACTCCACCACTGCTCACCCTTTTCCTTAAAGGGCAACTTAGTCATCTTGCCTAATAAACAAGATTCACATGTGTCATATGATTCATAATCAAATGACCCTAAACTTCCACTCTTATGGAGCTTAGCTATGCGTCTCTCATTTATATGGCCAAGCGACAATGCCATAAGTAAGTTGATATTAAATTATCTCGTTTATGTCTTTTCGTGTCATAGACATTCATAATTGGATGTGTCATATCTAATATGTAAATTCCATTGCATAATGTACCAAGACCATAAAGCATTCCATTCAAACTAATAGAACAACCATTGCTACTAAAAGTCAAATGGAAACCAAATTTATTTAAACAAGAAATGCATAATATGTTCTTTGTTAATACGGTACAAAATAACATTCATCCAATTTAATTACAAGCCCAATGGGGAGTGACAAAAGTAAGTGCCTACGGCTAATGCAAGAACTCTTGCTCCATTTCCCACACGCAGTCTAGTTCTCCTTCACGAGTGCTCATCGTCCTCGAGGCCCTCGTGATATCATTGCATATGTGTGAGCCACAACCGTATCTAATACCCATATGTTATGGTCAGAAATAGTATTAACCTCAATGACAAACATACGAAGAAGTCGAGGCATCGATGCCTTCTTCGCTTCAATTCTTCGGATAGACTTCGGTTCCTCTTCCAAAGGCGGTCTTGCCACAATGGAAGCAAGTTCATTTAGTGCGATCTCTTTGGTTTTCTTCGCTATACTTCCTTTCGGTTTCTTAGACCTCTTCTTCTTCAGTTTTTTTTTGGAACCGTAAGAAGAGTCCACCATAAGCACTTGTTTGCTATCCTTCGATAGCTTGTCTGCTGCCTCGAAAGATTGATCAACTCGTGGATTGTCGTGGATATTTGATTCATCCGATAGTTTAACACGCATCGTGAATAACTATCGACAATCCAACTAGAATTAAGTCAACACTTAATTCATAATCCATGACAAAACCTAAGACAGCCAACCTCTCAATATTCCATTCATCTTCAGCATACTTGCATGCAGATGAACTCGAGTCATCTTAGTAGTGAAGAGTAACCTCGAGGTCTCGAACCTTTCGCACCGAGCTTACTCATCAAACGGCTCCCTAAGATGAAACACTATGGTATGAGCATCCATAGACTCACCGCTTATACGCAGCTCTGGTGACATCGAGGCAAGCATAATACAGAGTTGCTATGTCATCGTTTTTGAGATGCTTTCGATAAACTTTCGATCCTCATCGAAGCATCAACGGCAGTGGATCGGGAAGTGGAACATCAAGAAATATCCCATTCCTCGATTCGAGAACAATTCTCGATTTATCGACCAATCGAGAAAATTTGGTCCGATTAATTTGTTTGAGTCCATAAGCGGCGCAAGTTCACACTTGAAGTCATCTTCAATCAACCTAAAGAGAAAGAGAAAAGAATGTTAGAATAGAATTAAATGCATGATCATAAGGACTTGCATGACATGCATATGGCTCCCACTAGTTTCAAAGAATCCATAACCTCAAGATGCGAATCCAAGAAACATTATGACAAAATGTTCTAGTGGGTCGATATCCGACATTCTTAAAAATGACCTTGGATTTTCCCAACAAGCCACCTTAGGTCAATCGGTAGGTATCAGTCATACCAATTGCATCATAGATATTCGACATTACTAAAATGACCTTGGGTTTATCCAACAAGCCACTTTAGATCAATCGGTAGGTATCGGTCATACCAATTACTTTATAGATGCAACTATCGACTAGTGCTATCAACTCGTGATGTATGCACACCCATTGGGTTATCAACTCTTGATGTGCGTACATCGATGTGCACTACCAATTTAGCCTCTGTCACGTTGACCTTGAGTTTACTCAACAAATCAACGCTTAGTGAAAACCCACCCATTAATCCGAAAATCTTATTTTCATGGTTCAACATATTCAGATAGAGTGAGCTTGGGTTTACCCAACAACCCAACTCTATAAGAACTCGGTTCTCCCCATATTAATGGAAGACGTGAGTTTTCATATTAAGTGTGAGGGTTTTCGTGTCTCATCTTCTTCTTCTCAAGCTATAGGATTATAGTCACCATGACTATATGGAATGATTTAGGCAATTCATCAATCACATTGAATCTATACCTAAAATCATCCATCATCCCACCTATGCATGTTGTAAGTCGACTTGTGTATGTATAAGTCGACTTATTCCTCTATAAGTCGACTTATGCAAGTGTAAGTCGACTTATGCAATCTAATACTAAACAAGTCGACTTGTAACATTGTGCAAGTCGACTTATGCGTCTACAGTGCACGGACAAGTCGACTTGTGCATGTGTAAGTCGACTTATCCGTGTGGAATTGCTATCTAATCGACTAATTTCTCAATCCGTACAGTTCAAAATCACAACACCAAGTCTAATACACTTTACCTTGATGTACCAATGAAACACTTTCATTGTTGCTTACCATATATAGTCAAACTATACATGAAAAACTTGAAATCGATGAATGCACTCTTATTCATTTAGATTTCCAAATAATTTTGCGAATATCAAACTATCACCCTAAGTATCTCTAGGTATTTTATACTTTATCAAGACTACTTCGGCACTGGTCATAAAATTTGTGACGGCCAAAACAATCAAGATAAGGGAATATACTAACGAGACGCTAATGAGACACATTTGGCATCCGAAAATTGTTTGGAAACCCAATTTCAAGAAAATCAGTTTGGCAAGCATGCAACATCAATGTAACACATTTTTAATCACATTAAAAATGATCCAAGGCATTGGAACTGAAATCTACACAATTTCTTATTTCAAACAAAACAGCTCCAACAACTTTCTCAAAACTGCCAAGCTTTGCCTTTTGCTTGAAAAACTCATTGAAACAATTTCAATAAATTCTGAGAAAATTACAGAGGTTATAAAACGTTCACAAAATGCTCCATGAATTTTTTCAGGATTTATTTCCATCAAAAACTCATTCAACCTCAGAAACAAAGTCAATGTAGAATCTGTGTTCCTCAACACAGTTATTCCCAGCAGCACACAATAAATTCTCAAATAAATAGTAAACCAACTCGAAAACATTTTTCCTTTCTCATAGACATTAATAAACATCTTAGAGACATTTAGGTGAAAGAAAATCCAAAAACAAAATTTCTACAATTTATTCTCGAATTTATAAGCATGCCTGTTCAAGGAATGTGCACAAAGACAGCAACCAGAACATTAGGGAATAAATTAGCAAAACCATATCAAATCACATTGATAAATCCCGAGCTTCTACAGACCTATGCAACAACATCTTGTGAACATATCTGGGTAAGAAAATTTTTAAAACTATATTTCTATACTGAATTCGAAATTCACTCAATCAACATGCATCATCGTCACAAGCAATAGGGAACTCCGACCTAGTCATGGTTTCTTCGTTATATACGACACAAGTGGCTCTGATACCACTGTAGGAAAATCCCGGTGTGAGCATCACATGCCCACGGTGCGGAAAACAAAATTTTTTATTCCGGGACCTTCTTGAAAGCCAGGATCCATGTGACTATATAACAAAGTCAAACCAAAACGACCAAAGGAGACCGTCTCTAACGATATCCACGCAGAGATCGGAAAACCTAACTAGGACAAACCCTTTGACCCGGGAATAGCTAGAATAAATTAAAGAGTGCTAGCTCTTATCTTTGTCCTTGGAGAGCTTGGAATCACGATGAAGAGGAACTTGAAAGATGATGGAGCTTTGAAGAAGAAAGCTTATGTTTTAGAAACTCTTTCTAAAAAACTTTCTTTTTCATCCATCGTTTTTCACTTTATAAACCAACGATGAATCTATCTTCTTCATCTTTCATTTTGTCTTTTAGCCATTTAATACAACTAATGACTAAGCATAAGGAGAAGCTTCTTCTCCCTTTCCACGTTTTAGCCTTTATATATATATATATATATAAAGTTTAAGATAAAGCTTCCTCCTCTCCTTCCACGTATGGCATATATATATATATATATATATATATATATTTTAATTAATTAATTATATATATATATATATATATAAATAAATGCTGAAGTGGTCCAGTCCTGTTAGGGTCGGTCTACAGCCTCTAGAGTCCCGGTATGGGAAAACCCACCGGAAACCTTTTTCAGCAATATCAATGTCTCATCGGGACATATCTCGATCTCATCGGGATCCATTTAATCCGATTGCTCTCCATTTATTGGATCTCTGTCCAAAACTATTTCTGAGTTCTCAAGACACTTTTATCGTGTGACCCATTAGGTTCCGGTTATGTTGGCCATAGATCAACACTTAATCTAAGCAAGTCATGGCGGTATCTAGCAACATCATAACCCCCAATTATTGGGAAAGTAATTGGTTTGACGAATAAACATATATTCATCATGGATCATATCACGAACCTTTCAATGGACAATTCTGGTGCAATTAGTCCTTTCACCATGCTATACCCACTTGGTTATGAGTATGGGCAAAGTGTCGACTCTTACTAGGTGAGTATGTCAAATCTAGTCCAGTGATTTTAGTTCTTGTCTGGGACTCATTACTTAATACTAAATATGTCAACGAAGACACTCTTCATGACATATGTACTCGATCGAGAGATTTCAAGTAATGACCACGACGAGAGGCCATGGGTATCATCTTACGCTATCACGAAGTGGTGAATTCTCTATTGGCTACTCAATTACCTTGAATACCTCAAACTGTACCCAATCACTACCCTATGAGCGACCTCTGTGAGGCAACAAGGAATGGAGTCAAAGCACAAAATCAGCATCCAAGATATCCTTGAGTACCTCAAATCTAAGGATACTTGCACCATTGTTATGATGAGATTATCAATGACATTAGAATAGTACATCCATGTGATGATCTCATAGCAGGTCAACCAATGTACTTACTACCTCTAGTAAGCATCCACTTCTCAACCCTAAATATCTCATATATAGCTTTACGAGATCCACTGCTTGATCAAATCAAGGAGCTTGAGATGTGCTAGTCTTTCCAGATTACCGATGTCCAGTCTCAGTAATCCTATTACTAGGGATAATTTAGATACTGACATAATTGAACATGATAGGAATCTCAGTAGTATGATCACATCATAATTTTCTTCATGCTATGTCATATATCAAGGACTTCATTAATTTGCTTATAGATCAATATCCATTCATAAATAATGAACATCAAATTAATGAAATATGCCTTTCTTTATTTATTCATAAAGTATGTACACAATTTTGTACAAAACGCGCTAAAGGCGATTGCCTTTAGGGCACTACTCTAACAGTAAGTACATTGGATGACCTGCTATGAGATCATCACATGGATGTCCTATTTTAATGTCAGTGATAATCTCATCATAGCAATGGTGCAAGTATCCTTAGACTTGAGGTGCTCAAGGATATCTTGAATATTGATTACGTGCTTTGACTCCATTCCTTGTTGCCTTCACAGAGGTCGCCATAGGGTGGTGATTGGGTGCGACTTGAGGTATTCAAGGTAATTGAGTAGCCAATAGAGGATTCACCACTACGATAATGTAAGATGATACCCATGGCCTCTTGTCAGGGTCATTACTTGGAAGTCTCTGGCCGGAGCATATATGTCATGAAGAATGTCTTCATTGACATATAAAGTAATGAGTCACAGGACGAGAACTGATATCACTTGGACTAGATTTGACATAGTCAGTCTAGTAAAGAGTTGACACTTTGCCCATACTCATAACCAAGTGGGGTATAGCATGGTGAAAGGACGAATTGCATGGTAATTGTCTATGGAAAGGTTCGTGATATGGTTAATGATGAATACATGTTCATTCGTCAAACCAATTACTTTCCGGTCAATTGGGGGTGATGATGTGTTGCTAGATACCGCTCATGACTTGCTTGGATTAAGTGTTAATCTAAGTGGCCAACATAACCGGGAACCTAATGGGTCACACGCATAAAAGTGTCTCGGAGAATTCGTAAAATAGTTTTGGACAGAGTTCCAATATATGGAGAGCAAATGAATTAAATGGATCCCGATGAGATCGAGATATGTCTCGATGAGATCGCGACATCGATATTGCTGAAAAAGGTTTTCAAAAATTTTTCCCATACCAGGACCCGGTAGGCCGGTAGGACCGACCCCAGTGTGATTGAACCATTTCAGCATTTATATATATATATATATATAATTAAATAATTAATATATATATATGTGTACACGTTGAAGGAGAAGAAGCTTCTCCATTCTTGCTTAGTCATTAAGTTCATTTAATGATAAAAGACAAAATAATGAAAGATGAAGAGTTTTCATAGTTGGTTATGGAAGATAGAAGAGTTTTGAAAGGAAAAATGGTTTTTCCTCTTCTTGATCAACGATCTTCGTGGGTGTGAGAAAAGGATTTTAGAAATCAAGTTTTTCTCCTCTTTTTGAAGCTCAAGATCATCTCTCTAGTTCTCCAAGCCTCTTCCTCTTCATCTCCTCTTCATCGTTGGTTTCCAAGCTCTCCAAGAACAAGGTAAGATCTAGCAATCTTCAACTTGTTCTAGCTATTCCCGGGTCAAAGGGTTTGTCCCGGTTAGGTTCTCCGGTCTCTGCGTGGATACCGTTGGAGACGGTCTCCTTTGGCCGTTATGGTTTGAGTTTGTTGTATAGACACATGGATCCTGGCTTTCGGGAAGGTCCCGGAACAAAATTTTTTGTTTTCCGCACCGTGGGCATGTGATGCTCACACCGGGATTTTCCTACACTTCAGATTTGAGTTTGAGAGGATAGAACCATGTGAACCGAGAGTATGCATTAATGAATATGATGTAATATCGGTAACCATCACTGGATAGATAGGGAGAGGGTCCCCGAATTTCTGAGTAAACAATTTCAAGAGGTTAAGTAGCAGTGATATCATGTGTGTCAAAAGGAAGTTGATGTGCTTTACCTTGTTGACATGAATTACAGAATTGAAAAGTACTTGGATCAAACTTAAAATTCATTAAATTAGAAATCAAATGCAGTACATTTTTAGAAGGGTGTCCAAGTCTGATGTGCCAGATATTGGCAGATTTGTGAGCATTGTGAGCTTCACACTTGTTGAATCCATTAACAGTATAGGTATGACTAGAGGGGGCCTTAGAGGAACCAGAAGAAATTGTAGTTGCTGTAGAATGAGATGAAGTAGGAGCTTTGAGACTATAGAGTCAATCTCGAAGCACTCCTCTAAATAGAAGCTTCCCTGAAACCTTGTCCTTAAACAAGCAATAATTGTCAGTGAATTCCACTGTAATTTGGTTATCCTTTGTAAGTTTAGAAATACTCAAAAGATTTTTAGTTATGAGAGGAACATGAAGAATTTCATTTAAAGCCAATGGAGTTTAGTGGTTAGTATGAATTAAAGAAGAACCATTATGAGCTATGGAAAGAGTATTACCATTGCCCACAGTGAGATAATCATTGTCCCCATATGTTGAGCTGTCTGTATTGGACCCCGAATCTTTTTGGTAAGCTAGGATTATTAAATAAGGATTTTTGAATGATTATCCATGAGTAAAGAAGTTAAGAATTCTTGAAATTGAAATGAAATGGAAGATATGGTTTAAATACGAGATGGATTAATGTGGAATTAATTGACATGCAAATATGCTTAAGGTAAGGTGACATGAAATTAGGTGGCATGATTTAATGGGAGTCAATTATTGTATTTTGTGGACTAAATTAGCATGTTAAGGAAATTTGATTAACATGTTGATTAGACTAAGACTATATGACATGGATTAAGTGTATTAAGGTGTTATGCAGGTTATAAATGTATTAAGGGTTAAATGGGCCTTGGACTCAAGTTGGGCTTAAGTGGTGATGTAAAAAGAAGAGGATTACATGAGAGTGATGAGTTGGGTGGCATGAATTAATAAAATTTAATGTGTTAGTTGAATTTAAGAGTTTAGAGTTAATTGGGCCTAAGAGAATAATGGGCCTAAATCAAATGAAAAGAAGAAGAAATGGTTTGGACTTAAGTGATTTAGTAGGATGAGAAGAAAGAAGGAAGAATAAATTGGGCTTTGGGTCCAAATGAAATGAATAAAGAAGAGAGGATATAAATGAGATGGGCTTAAGTTGTAGTAGGAAAATAAGAAGGAAGGAATTAAATGAAGTGGACTTGGGCTTGAGTAGGTTAAAGAAGATAAGAAGGAAGGAAGAAGAAAAGAATAGGAGTTTAAATGAGACATTTGGGCTTGAGTCCATGAAGTGGAAATTAAAAGGAGAAGAAGAAGGGAGTTAGGTTTGGGCTTTGGGCTTAAGTAAGATTGTAAAGGAGTATAAAAGGAGGAGAATAAGTGAATTGGTGTAGGGAAAGAAGAGAGAGGAACGAAATTTTTAAGAGGAGAAGAGGGAGAGTTCGTGAATGAGAGGAAGAAGGGAGAAAGAAGAAGTTTGTTAGGGTTTGAGATTCCAAGAGATTTAAGAGGTTTTTGAAGAAAGTTCAAGAGATAAAAAGGTGTAGGAAGAGTCAAGCTACAATCTAAGCCAAGGAACCTCTTATTTGAGCAAAGATTTGAGGTAAGTGATGAGTATAAGTTTAAGCTTTTGTTTGGGTTATGGTTGAGAAAGCTTAGAAAATGAATGGGTATTGTGATTCCAAGATCAATTTCATGATTTGTGTCCTTAGGATTTGTTTCATTTTGGATGTCTTTTGATTTGGGGATTTTGTTGATTGTGAGGAAAATGGTGAGAGGCAAGAGGAATGGAAAGCAAGGGAAGGCCATGGGAACAAGGTTTTCAAGCAAGGAATTATAAGGTAGGTTTTATGTTTATAGTTAAATAATGGGTCATTGACATAATTTTCAAAGAAATTAAGAATATAAAAATGTTTTCAAATTCATTGTTTTTGAATGCCTTGCGAAATTTCAAAAAAATTGATGTATCATGGTATGAATGATTTGAAAATGTTATGTGGATTGGATGATTGATGATTTGATATGTGAATGTGGTTGTTATGTGAATTTGCTTGAGGAATGATGATGCATTGCATATGAAATGCTCATGTTCATGAAATGATTTATGAATATTTGCATGATTTATGCAAAACAAGATTTCCAAGATTTTTGCCTTTGGGCAATCAAGTTTCAAGACATGATTATATGTTATGTGGGTTAGGTTAAGTCCACCCAAGAAACGTCTCGTGCGATGACCATGAAAAGCCTTCGCCTACCGCCTGCCGCGTGGCATAGGATGATCCAATATTTGGACTCCTCAAGATTTGCCCATATAAGCTCATTAAATGAGATTATATGGTTGCCAAGAATTGTGGACTTGCCAAACCATTATGATGTGTTAGGTTGTATGTGTTATATGATGTGAATTGTGATAAGTTGAATTGCATTCATGATTTCATGAAAGTTTGAAAAATGAATGATTTGTGATTTCAAGAAAATGACAAGAGCTCTTAGTTTATGATTTCATGAACCTTTGAAAAATGAATGATTTGTGATTTCAAGAAAATGACAAGAGTTTTGAAGAAGACAATGTTTTATGATCCAAAGGAAATTAATACGGAAATGGACTTCTAAAACTGTTTTGTTCATTATTTGATTATAAGCATAGAACCTTCTGGGCTCCCTAAGCTCACCCCCCTTATTTTCCCAATTTCCAGGTTTTTAGCAAGAAATCAAGTGGAAGTGGATCAAGACAGATTGTGCTTGTTTTATTGTGTATTTGAAGTTTGGTTATGTAAATGTATAATTGTAATTCATATGAGCAATGGAATAAGGTAAATGAGATATTGTTTTTGGTCTTGGAAATTTGGCTAGGAAATGCCAATGAAATTGTAAAACTCTTATGTATGATGATTAATGCAATATGGACTTGAGTATGGTTGTGAATGTACAATTGCATCATTGTATAGCTTGGATATGATTAGATGATTAAGAGTGCGGTTGTTGCCTTGATTTGAGTTTGGAGTTACTCTTGGGATTAAGTTATGTTATATGAGGTTGCATGTTGAGTTTTATGCAGGTGGAAGTATTAGAATTGAAAATTGGTTAGTGCATTATTCAAGGGAAGTGCTGTCAAATTTTTCTAAAATTTGACAGAACTTCGCTTCAGTTGTAGACCCTTTTAAGGCTTGAATTAGACCGGGAAGTCTTCGTGAAGATTGTAGTAGAAGTTCAGATCTTTCTAAGGGTATATCATTTGTCTCATTTGGACTTAGGGTTAAAAAGTTATGAGGTGAAGAACACATTCAGTTACTGTTCATGTACTGTTACATTGGTCTTTAATTAGTAGTATCCTTTGAGTGGCTTTTTGCCTTGATTAATTATGGAATTAGCATTTGCATCCTTCATGAGATTTGTAGTTCGTTTTGTTATCTTTCCATGGAGGTATAGTATGCACATATTGGAGTTAGGATTAAAAAGTTATGAGAGTTGAAAAATGATAGTTACAAGTAGTCTTGAGGAAGAGAGGTTTGGGAGTTTTGGAATTTGGCGTGTCCGTTAAACGGACAGCCTCGGGTGTCAAAACACCCCTTGCCCTACCCGTGTCCGTTAGACGGACATGCATGTCCGTTTAACGGATATTTGCGAAGAGTTTGGTACCCACTCACCCGAATGTATCCGTTAAACGGACATGGCTGTCCGTTTAACGGACAGCTACGGGTCACTTGGAGAAACATGCGTTTTTGACCAGTTTTGAGGCCGAATCTCGCTTCAAGGCCTCTAATACGAGTTGTAGATCTTGACCTTATCTTTAAAATGGAGTAAGAATGAAGTCATTTGAATAATTTTAGAAAAAGTTATGGCAATCGCTCCAAAAGAGTTTCAATTGGATTTTGGAAGTGAGCATGGTCCATTGTTTTGGGCATAAATCACTCATACGACCTCCAAT
Organism: Erythroxylum novogranatense; assembly: GCA_029891385.1. Taxonomy (NCBI): domain Eukaryota; kingdom Viridiplantae; phylum Streptophyta; class Magnoliopsida; order Malpighiales; family Erythroxylaceae; genus Erythroxylum; species Erythroxylum novogranatense. The sequence goes on from CM057232.1 coordinate 100,307,502, forward strand.
TGAGGTGAGGCTTGAACCATTGGATTTATAAGGCATATATCTTCCTTGATACAAAAATTGGGATTATTTGGAGTTAAATTGAGAAAGTCTGCATCAAAGTAAGTTAAAGGTCGGTTAAGAGAGCATGTTTCCGGTATGAACTTTTTTAGGTTTTTGGAGTGTATCTTGAGTTATATAACTCCGATTGAAGCAATTCTTGTCTTAAATTAAACAAGAGTCATAAGGTTATGATTTACAAGAGAATTTCAAATGAATTTAAGATATTGAGTTTTTCAAATTCGGTGAACGCGTAGTGGAAATAAGTTCAAGTATGATGATTAGGTACATGGGCACACTAAGGGACTTTGGTAAGTAAATATTGGGAGCGTTTTGAGCATGAGAATGAATTCATGATGTCTTTAAGGGTTCAAGGGATTAAGAATGAAAAAAAATATAACCCTTCAAAGTAATAAGCACGCTCAGGTTTCACGATTTTAAACAAGAGAGTTGGGTTCCGAAAACGGGATCCAACAGTCGGGATCCGATCTCCGGGTCGGGTTCCGACAGTCTGTGAGATTATTCAAGTCAGGGGTAACATGGTGAGTAGCACCACTGTCAACAAACCATGCCGAATCATGTCTAGGATCAGTGTGAGAAGATGTCTGATTGTGTGTGATGAAGGTTTGTGGACCAGATTTGTGATGCTGAGAACTGCCTGAGGCATTATGAGTCTGATGTTGAGAGTGCCAAGGTGGGGAAGGCTGTGAACCTTGCCATGTTTGATCTGCCTCCATGATGTGGCTATCTAGTGAAGTTATTATTTGTATGATAAGTAGCAATGTTAGCAGTAGGCATATTAACTAGAATCTGTGTAGATAGAGCATTGAGTTGTTCAATTCGAGTCTCATGCATCATTAAGGTATATTGAGTATCTTGTAAGGTGGAGGTTTTCATAATGTGGGTGAGAAATACAACAATTGGATCATATTCATGTCCTAGGCCATTTAGGGCACTTAGAATGAGTTCATGTTCAGGGATTTGATGTCCTGCTACTAGGAGAGAGTCTCCAATGGACTTAATTTTCTGCATATAGTCTGAAATACTGAGGGAACCTTTTTGCATTGTAGAAAGTTGATGTTTGAGCTGTAATACCCTCACCATAGAGGTTTGTGCATATAGTCTCTCAAGAGTTTGCCATACCTCAAGGGAAGTGGAGGAAGTGTTAACCTGATCAATGACCTCATCACCAATGGTGGAGAATAGCCAGCAAAGGAGAAGCTGATCAGAACGTTTTCAGTCCCTGAGATTGGAGTCTGGTGAGGGTTGATCCGTGGAGGATGAAGGCTGTCCTGGAAGTGGTGGTGAAATGCCTGGTGTAATGAAGGCTTCAAGTTCTAATGCACGTATGGCAACTAGAACCTGTGCTCGCCAGTTGATGAAGTTGTTTCTATCCAATTTAATGGGTAAGTTGAAGTTAAGCGTTTTGGCAAGAGCAGAGAAATCAAGGGAAGGCATCGTGGTGGTGAGAGGTTGCTGAGGTTGAGAATCAGAAGGTTGATTAGCAGAGGAAGATGCTTCGGAAACGTGAGCCATGGACATTTGTCCTTGGGAGTTTTGATACCATATAAAATAAATGAAGACAACGTATGATATAAAGATTGCCTTGTTAGTTCAATGATTGAGTGACTGTTTATATACAGGGAATTGGAGAACGAATCTCTGTACAGCTAAATTAGTTACAACTGAATATAAACTTAAATTGCCTATGTCACAGGTACACTACTTATTATGAGGGAGCTGAGCTTATGGGCCGATTATGATCTTGGGCTTGTCTTGTTTTCTTGACATGTGATTAAACTTTTCTCTCTTACATATGCCTGTTTATACAAAACACATATTTCATAATAAAACTAAAACTACAGCACAAGCATTCCAATTTAGAACATAGGTACCTGCTTTCTAGCTCTAAACCTCGTCGCCGATTCTCAATTCTTGATCATCTGCCAGTGTCTCTCCTCCACCACTTTCCCCATTGGTCCATCAATAATCCTCTTCTGACCTCTTAAACCACCCATATCCATTCCATACTCTTCTGACCTCTTAAACCACCCATATCCATTCCATACTGATTTCCCACATTATCAACAATAGCAGCAACTAGTCCATCAGATGACACCGGACTCATCGGTCCCACCATTCCCATTGCCTATCCTAGCCCATACCCACCACCGTAAACCGTTATCTCTTACGGTAGTCCTGTCATGTTAGGCGGTGGTGGATACCCTCCAGTTCTCCCTGGCGACTCTCCTTGATGCGTTGCCTAATAACTAATAACTACTGCACCACCGTCGACGCCAACAGACATTCTAATCATAGGCCTAGAAGCAAACTCCATTGCCACCGTAGTGTTGCCGCTGTTATTGTTGCCACCCTGGAACATTCCAAATTGTTGCTGAGTTGGCACTGTCGGTACACCAAACTGTTCCTTAACTACCCCTGCCTTAATGAGAAAATCCTCTAACGTCATTTCTCCGAAAGTAAGGCTGCCGAGGGGCAGAACCGGGATTTTGCATATTGTTCCCGCCATTTCTATGTCCATGTCTTTGCTCTCCGTGCATATCCCAGCAGACTTCGTCCACCGTCTTCCGACATAGCGGCGGAGGCAACATGAGCGATCCTTGTCTAGGTAAACTGGGTTGCTTCAATATTCCTTGGTGATCGACAGGGCCAACGCCATTCAAAGCCTGGTTTCCGACATTATTAACTTGACCGACATTGTTGTTGGTAGCGGCGGCGGTGGCGGCTTGATTCTCCTCAGCGTTCCATATACTGGTGAGAAACTCAACCATAGTCATGGACCTGAAGTTCTTGCCGCTCTCGTTAAGTGAATGCTGAAACTCATCTAGCGTTAGAGAGTAGATAGAAGATTGTCTTCCCAGAGACGAAAGTGGGTTCGCCTTTGGCTGTTGTTCAGACTGTGACGGCGATTCCACCAGCTCCCCATGATAGATCATCTCCAACTCTGTCACTACCATTGAGATTGTCGTTGATCTTTAGGCTGATGAGTGTTTGCAGATTTCTTTATAAACAAGAAGTCTCGTAGTTTCCAAGTTTAAGGCCTAAGATGACAGGCGATAAGGAATTTTCATACTTGATAATTCATATAAGATTAATCAGTTCCATACTAACATAGAAGAAAGTTAGTCAATAATTCATATCAACATTTTCCAAAACATCAAGTCAAGACTGTGTGAAATTTCCAAATACCTTTTAAACTTTGTATTGAATAACAAAATTCAAGATCGTACGAATCGACGGTACTTTGTATATGGAACAACATACAGATATAACAGTGAGAGCGACGGACTTGGAAACCAGCTACCATTGTTACAAGCCTTACCAACAGGATCGTTCTTATCGTTTTATAGGCCCTGGGTAAAATAAAAAAAAGGCCTCAAATAAATCGACAATATATTTTACATATTTTTATAAAACATAAATGATTTGATTTATAAGTTTACATAATCAACTAAATATTAAATTATCATAACATTAACAAATATACTAACAAATATACAGAGGATCATAATTTATGAAAAACAATTTCTCCACGTATTTCTAGATACAAAATTATTAATAATATTATCAAGATCAATATTATCCAACATTTGTTAGACAACAAATTATAAACTAATATATCACAAAGATATATAAATAGTATTATATCTGTGATAGAGAAAAAATAAATAGCAAAATTTAATATCTAATATTAAAAATAAAAACAAAGAGCAAAAATATATTTAAAAATCAGAAACTTTACCTTTAAATTATACTCGAGCACAAAAGACAAAATTGTAAAAAATTTCTGCTAATTTTTAGTTGGAGTACTTTAAATACATATATTGATGAAAATAAAGAAATTAGAAGGTAAAAGTACACTTAAATATTTCAAGACTATTTATAAGTATAAAATGTTAACTTATAATGTTAAATAAACTTGCGTAACGTTAACTTATAACGTCAAAAATTACCAATGATAAAATTATTTATTACTACCTCTAACTGCAGCCTATGTAACCTGCAATCTTAGAACTTGCAAACTTAGAGTAGTTACTGCCTGCAATCTTAGAACTTGCCTAATATTTATTCTTCAAAACATCACCAATGTTAAATTAATTTTGAGTGAATTAGTTATATTCTATAGGAGTTAAAAAATCAAAAGATGAGATTAGGGGCTCCTTCCTATCGTGGGCCCTGGGCAAGGGCCCGGCAATGCTTACCAAATACATTATTCAAAAAGTGATAACTCTATCATGTGCGCAGAATAATATGCTCTCTTTTTGCGGCTTATGACAGAAGCATCACGCATTATTCAAGCAGTACTGCCTAAATGGGTATGTGGATAAGTTAAAGAATCTTTCCTCTTTAATGTTATCTACAACTCACAGCTTTCATGAATCATGACTTCTAACGAGAGTTGGGTTGGCAGAAAAATTCCATTACAGAACCCTTCTTTGCTTCCTTAGAATGATCGTTCCATTACATTTGCTTGCTTATACAAGAAGCACATAGGATATCATATATATTGAGATTACATATCCCAAAATCTTATATACGAGAGTGTAGAAGAAAAAGTTGATTCAAAATAAAAAAATCGCCTGTTCAAATAGAAGAAATTAGGCAAGAACCAAGGTGCTGCCACAACAGAAGGAACTGGGTTTGGTCTGCGAACATCAAGAATGGATGAGCATGTTAGACTATTTTATGCCTCATATCACTCATAAATTTGAGTCCAATGAAAATCACCTAAGATAATGATTATTGAGTATTATAAAATGGGTCTCTAATGGATCAAAGATCATTTTCCTCTTTCTTCCACTTACCAAAGGACATACCCGTTGGTGATGCTATATAAGTTGAAAAAACTTATTGAATCATTAACATTATGAACCATTGAAGAATTCTCTAATAGAAGAAAATGAGAGGAAATAAAATTTGTTCAAAAAAATCAAAATCTAACGACAAACAATCATGGATACAAGTACGTAAAATGAATCGATCCATAAATGATCTTATAATTGATATAAGAGCCAGGGGTGTTGCATTATTGTTGTCTGCCATACACCATGGTTGTTTATGCTATTTGTGATGATAATATTTCATGATTTATTTACGGTATGGCTTCCTTTCTACTCTGTTCATATACGGTATAACTTTCTTCCATAAAAGGTTGCACTGCCATAAATGACAACGCAAGTTTTGTTGTTATTATCGGGTATTAATTGAACTTCATTGCATGCTTTCTCAACATATAAAATATGAACTTTTGGTGTTGATACAACAATCCATAAAAGAACACGGACATGAAACTTCGGGGTTGATATAACATAGAAATGAAACAAACCTTCAGTGTTGGTATGAAAAATATGGAAAGTGATTTTCGGATGTACAGAATTCAAGAAACCCATTCTCAATGCTTAACCGACACATAATATCTAAGGAAGGTTTAGAGTGAGAAAAAATCCATGGGTTTTTTTTCGTTGGTTAACCACCGAATATGTACATGATGGATGTGCTTATTGTTGACTCAAACCAAGATATGGAAGAGAAGCCAAAGCAACGTAGGAAGAGAAGAATTAAAAAAAAAACTTATAGAAATGTCGAAGAAGACGATGAGCAGTGTCTGGCATGTTGGCTAGTCGCAGGCGTTGGCGCGTCTAGATGGGCTTCCAGGCCCAAAACTCAGCTTCTGGACTGATTTTGGGCCTTTGGGTCATTAAGGGACAACATTTTGGGTTAGTAAATAATTATGGACTTTAAACCCAAAGAAAAATAATAATTTTAGGATGGAACATAAAGGATTATTTAATTCATAATTGTTTTATATATAATATAATTTTGGAAATTAGTGCCATATTATATATTTGTTTGGTACTTTGAATATTTTATATTATATAATAGTTGGAATTAAATTTTCCTAGTATATGTTGAATGTAATACATGACATTATGGACATTTAGAATAGTTTGTTTGTCACTAAAGTGACCAAACTATTTAAATTAAATTTTGTCATGCGTGAAAATTGTCCAATTAAATATTTATTGCATGGAAAGCTAAAGAGTCACCAAAGTGGCCTATCTTGAAAATTTTAATCATTTAATTGTAATTTTTTTCAATTGTTCAATATGATATGATGCTAAGATGACATAAAGATTAAATTGAACAATTGAGATTATTAATTATAACGCTAGGAGGTCACCCAAAGGTGGACCATTGCTTATAATTAATGACATTAAAGGAACTTTATCAACATATTTAGTTAATATGATTGTATATCCAAAGATAACATGCATATTGACTGTAATATGCTTGATTGTCCATTATAGTATTATATATGCATCATAATAGGTTACTTCTATGTATTTAAATTTCACCCAAGGGAGAATTTAAATGCATAATCAAAGTTTATTAGTTAGTTTGAATCCATTTAGGTTTACTCAAAACATTAATGTGAACTATATGTTGTATGTGCAACATCTACTAGTTTGTTCGCCTTAGGCAATGGCTTGATTAAGTTCAATGGTATGAACTATGGGGATTAGTCCGAACAAATCCAGTTCTAACTGGGTGTAATGGATTTGGACTTGGACATAGTTTCAGACGTAAGGTCTGCAGCCATAACTGAGACTAGTTCTGAAGCTGATAAGTCTTATTATGAGGCTTGGGAACGGTCTAACAGGCTGAGCTTGAATTTGATGCGAATGACGATCGCATAAAATGTGAAACCATCAATGCCTAAAACGGATAATGCAAAGGAGTTCATGTTAAAGCTTAAGGAATACTCCCAATCAGATATAGCTGACAAGTCCATAGTAGGGACTTTAATGAGGGAGCTAACGACCAAGAAGTTTGAATGGTCACAGCCCATTCATGATCATATAACTCATATGTTAAACTTAGCCGCAAAGTTGAAATCTATGGGTATGGATGTGAGTGAGTCCTTTCTAGTACAGTTTATAATCAACTCACTTCCTCTAGAGTTTGGTCAGTTCCAAGTGAATTATAACACTATTAAAGAAAAATGAAACCTTCAAGAAATTAAGGCCAAATTAGTTCAGGAGGAAGTGACATTGAAGAAAATAAAGGACCATTATGTTCATCTCACGTTTCATCAAGGTGCTAGTAGCAACAAGAATAAACCACGACAGAAAGGTAAAAATAAGGACAAAACTCTCAACAAAGTTAATGAGGGTCGACTCAAGAAAGATAAGAGATGACACTTCTATAAGAAGTTTGGTCACTTTCAGAAAGATTGTCCGAAAAGAAAGGCTTGGTTCGAAAAGAAAAGTACATACTATGTCTCAGTATGTTTTGAATCAAATCTTATTGACGACCCTAAAAATACCTGCTGGTTAGATTCTGGTGCAACTACTCATGTGTCACATGTTAAACAGGGATTTATTTCAATCCAGACCATAAACGAAACTGAAAAATTCTTATATATGGGGAACATAATGAAGGTACGAATAGAGGGCATTGGGACGTACAGATTGATCTTGGACACTAGGTGTTACCTAGATATAAAAAAGTGTCTTTATGTTCCTGAATGTGCTAGGAATTTAGTTTCTGTTGCAAAATTGGATGATGTAGGATTTCAATTTAAGATTGGAAAAAATGTTTTTTCATTGTATAAACTTAAGTACTATTATGGTTCTGGTACATTAATTGATTGTTTATATCGTTTCAATCTTGATGCTAATTTTGTTGAATCTTTATTTCATGTTGATGGTGATGATGTCGCCTGCAACCAAATATAAAAGAAATCACTTCCGTTAAAACAATTTAATGTAGTAGCGGTAAGCGGATATCGTTCCCACGAGGAATCTTTAACGGTAAAGGTTAGCTAGTTTAAACGACGAAATTAAAAAGGAGGATTTTGTCACGGCAATAATAAAAATAAATGAGAAAATCACAAATCAAAAGAAATAATTAAATATGAAAAAATCAATGAGAAAATACCTTGGTTTCGGTCACCGATGGTACCATGCTATTATGGATCCTCGACAAAAATTGTAATTATTAACGAACATTCATTGGGGGAAAATCTCTCTTAGGTGTAATGACTAGAAACATGTATTCTAGCAATCTTATTAAAAAATAACCTAGATACGATCATAGGTAAATTGAATAATAGCATTAAGAACCAATGACAAGTGATAAACATGTACGACATGAAATCAATCAAGTGGATAATTTCTTAGAATTTTCCGACTCTAACGTAGAGGGGTTAATCCTAATTGCTACTGGTGGTTACCAAAATTGAACGTCAGATTTTGTTAACCTAGCGGTTGAATCAATTAATCTCTAGTTACGTACCTAGAAACTAACAAATTCAATTAAAAATCCAGATCTGAAATTATCCAATGTTCATCAACAACATGAAAAATATCCAGAAAATATCACCATAATAACATGTAACATGGATCCCTAAACCAAGATAAGAAAATTAACTACTAATACTTGAATTGAAATCAAAAGGAAATAACAAAAGGAATTGTCTCCATAACTGGTCTTTAACAAAAGAAACGAAAATAACAATATGAAATCTGCAGAAAACTTGAAATAATAGAACAAGAAGATGCGGTAGTCTACTCTTCAACCTAAATCTACGAGAATACTACTTAATTCGTGCAGAAGAGTCAATTAGAAAACCCAGAGAAGAAAAATACGATGATCTAACCTAATGCTATCCTAATCTACGACTCCCCCCTCTCTTTGCCTTTTACCATATATATAGATGTATACGGCAACCACTCCCATCTCCTATTTCATGTTAATCTCTTCTTTTTCTTGTTTTGATTTGATCCAGATCAGGTGTACATCCAATTTCGGTAGGAGTCTTCTTGAAAAGAGGAGATAAGGATCTTGGACGATTGTGTTTTAATTGAATTCCAATTCTGGAAAATCTGCAGATTTAGGATTCTGACCTTAGGCGTACCCACGCCTAATCTTTGAATTTCGTCTTGATTGGGGATTTTCGAATTTCTTTCTTTCTTTTGCCTCTTTTTGGTCCTTTTTCGTCCTTAGAGTGCTGAAAACCATCTGTAAACAATTATAGAACAATTCCATTTAATTCGGATAATAATTTCAACACATCAACAACAATTACACCCAAAATATATGCAATTAAAATGACTTAACAAATTCCCCCACACCGAACCTTTGCTCGCCCTCGAGCAACACATCAAACCATTAAACTCAATCAATTCATCCTTTAGAAATCAAGTGCACACAATCCATCAACTTAGGCTAGTAAGACTCAATTTGCAACACATATCATAATTGCCTTTCACCAATGCAAATAAGCAAAGTCAAAATAATGCACCTTTGTTCAAAAGAAAACATGAAATCAAAGTGAATTCTTCTCACGGATTTCGCTCTTACACTCAAGTGTTTGTGGGTAAGGTGTTTCGCTCAAATCTCACTCTATCATGTTGCACTACCATAGGCTTGCAATTTCACCAATTCTCATTCATTCAAATCACATAGGCCGATAGATCATGAGGACTTTATCAAGGGTTGTAATGGGGCTAGGTTCATAGGTGAGGTAAAAGAAGTGGTAAAAAGGTTAGTCACAAGTTTTCACAAAGCATTAAGTAAAAGCGCACACAATTTAACTTCTGAGATAAACATGAAAAGGAACTACAACTACTCATTCTAACTCAAACCACTATACTTTTATTTTTCTTTTCTTTTATTTTTCTGATTTTTCTTTCTTTTTTTTCTTTTTTTTCTTTTTATGTTTTTTTTGTCGATTTTTTTTCTAATAATACTAAGAACACGAGAAAATAACAATAAAAACATGAGCAATGTACCTATGAAAGTTTCTCAGAACACAATATATAACAAAAGTCCCAAATTACTTAATGTTTCATTCAACTTGTGTAGGGGGAAGGCTAATGGGGTCTTTGGTTCTAATGCGAGGTGATTAATTGAAGAACAAGGATGACTCAAACGTGTTTTCAAAAGGGAATAATAGGTGGGTCAATTTTAGGCTAATGGTGTAAAACAAAGAAGGCCTTAATCACTTCTATAGCCCATGTGATCAAACACATTCAACCCGGTTCTAGGCAAGTTCTGAAGACAACATAACTAGAGGAGCATCACATAATTCAAACAAATAATATGACATAAAGAGGATGTCATTTAGGCTCAAGTTTGCTCACAGGTTTTAATTCAAATTAAGAATCCACTTCGTTTCATAATTTACTCCATCACTCCATTGTCAAAATTGTTGACTAAGTTTATGAGATTGGTTAGAGCAATCAATCAATGTGTTCCATTTTAAAACTTACTTAGCCCAAATTAATTTCATGCATGTCCTCAATCTCATCCAAACTAATATGACAAAGCTTCATGGCTTAACATGCAAAATCGTACGCAATATTCAATAAAGCCACAGAAAAATCGAAAAAGTCCAAATTTTCCCCCACACTTAGACCAACATTGTCCACAATGTTAAAGAAGCATAAATATAAAAGAAAAGGTGAAAGAAAGCTTCTCTATTATGGAAGTGCCAAAATCAAGGTGTTGACGGATGTGGCGCAAGGTGGTTCGGTGGCGGATGGGCGTGGCACATCTATGAGATTCACTTTTCTTGTTGGGCATTGTGCTGATTCTGTATAGACCACCTGCAATTTCAAAAAATAAGAACGCAAACACAAAAACAAAAATGAAGGTTGATGGGTGAGTTGGCAATGAAAGATAAGAGGTACGTGAATGCTTAGTGGGAAAATAAAATTAATTGGCTAAGGTGGATGTAGAGAATCGGCAGCTGGAGATTAAAGATGAGAGAAGAGATTTAAGGAAAACAAAGAGGGAAACTAAAGAGGGAAAAGAGGGGAGGCGGTAATTGAATTTTTTTCTCTTTTTTTTTTAATTTTCTTTTTTTTTTTTAATTTTTTTTAATTTTCATTTTTTAAGACAAGATAAAAATTAAAATTGAAGAATAAAAATTATTAAATTAAATTCCTAACTAAGCTGAATTAATTATAAAATAAAAATAAAAGAAAATTGCTAAAAACATAAAGGAAAGGATACGAATGTGGTGCCTCCCGTTAAGCGCTTGTCAAAGGTCATAAGCTTGACCCTTGGCATCTGTACATCATCCATTATCGAATGAATGCTTGAGTCCAACAGGAAGCATGCTCAAACTCTGTGATAAACTTGGAATAACTTCCTGTGAATGCGGCTCCTTGTCAGCACGATGCTCTATGTGTTGGACCCCGATCTTTAATTGGAATTTAAAAATAGTAAATGAAATTGAATGAGTGTTTTGTTTAAGTATTATGTTATAGATGAAATTATGCTTTAAGGAAATTTTGAGAAAAGAATTATGAGTTTTCAATGTATTTGATAATTGTGGAGATTTGTATAGGTTATGAAAGTTTAAGCGAATGAATTGATTGAAAAGTTAGTAGAAAATCAAGAAATAAAGAGAAAAGTGAGAGAATTTGAAAAATTAAGAAAGTTGATTTTTGGAGATAGAAAGTTTGACTTGAGAGAGTTGACTTTTTGTTTGAGGCAAAATTTGAGAAAATTGTCTTCTAGAAACTTGTAGTTTATGTCAAGAGCTTTCTGTAGCCATAAAGTTTGATATTTTTCGATATCGGAAGTGAGAGTTATGATCAGTCAAAGTTCGCTTGGAGTTTGACTTTTTGAAGAAAAAGTTGACTTTTTGATTTAGGCAAAATTCGAGAAAATGATCAACATGAAAATTGTAGCCTCTGTCGAGAGCTTTTTGTGGACATAAAGTTTGCTATTTTTTGATGTCAGGATTGAGAGATATGAATTTCTGAAGATATGTTTTGTTTTGAAAATGCTATTAAGTATAGATTTGTGTGTTCTATGCTTCGAGGCCACTTGTCGTATGGATTTAGTTTGAATTAGAGTAAGTGGTCTTCATGAAAGTTTTAGATGATGTTTTTATCTTTCCATTGATATAAAGTTTGCAATTTTTCGATATCGGGGCTAGGAGTTATGAGCGATTAAAAATTGGAAGTCGTTTAGGAAAAGCTATTTTGGACAGAATCTTTGATTGAGTTTTTGACCTCTTTTGAGACCTAATTTGATTGAGTTCTTCAGGGACGTTGTAGAGCTTCCTTTGATCTTTCTATTGAAATCAAATTTGTCAAATTCCGAGTTCGGGATCGAGAGATATGATTTTTGAAAAGTTCGGTTTTGAAGTTCCGCTACTTTGTTTTTTATCCGATCCCTTTCGTAATCTTTTTGCTTATAATTCCTTCGTCCGACATCTGATTAATTTGATTCTCAAAGCATTGGATTTCTAAGAAAATTAATTTCATTTTCTTGAAGAATTATGATTTTTAGGAGATTAAATGGAAAGAGATTGATTGAACCAAAGTAAGAGATTTGGTTATAGGTTATAAGTTGGATAATTTTCTGAACATGGTTCGGTATTTTGCAAATTTCGGGAGCTGTACAACTCCGATTGAGTTGATTCTTGAGGGAAAATAAAATTAAGATATGGGGCTAGAAATCATGTGAAGGACTCGAATTTTAATTTAGTCCCGAAGATTGTTAATTTCTGGAATTAAGTGCAGTTTCGGATTTTGTGCAGGTCCGTTGGTATTTTGGCCATAACTTCTTCAATTCTGATCCGAATTGAACGATTTTGGTGTCATTTTCATAGAGGAGAAATAGAGGAACAATTCTCTAGTAGAAAGTTTGTCCAAATTATTTCGTTTAGTTGCCCGAAATCAGATCGCAATGTATCAGTTTTTCAAGTTCCTGCAGGGGCAATTTTGGAAATAGGCAAATAAGTGAGGGGCAACTTGGTCATTTGTGCCCCATTTTAATGACATGGCAGAAACACATGGGAGGGCTGTCATATAAGGCTTATGACTCACGAAAATTCCATAACAAAAAAAGAAAGAAAATACAAAGAAGAAAAGAGAAGAAAACGATGAAGAGAGAAGGAGAGGATCGGTTATGGAGGAAGATGATGAAAGGTATGTAAAGTTTGGTTTTTTTCCATGGTTTTTCAAGAGATTTTCGATGCTATCAAGAGGGAAACATGAGGAAGATGATGGAAGCTTCATCTTGGGCAAGAAAATACGAAATTTAGAGAGAGAAGGTAAGAGCAATCCTTTGAACTTTGAGTTTTTCTTGAACTTTTGGTTTAGAATCATGGAAAATGATATGAGTATGTGATTTATGAAAGCAATTTTGATGATTATGCCTTAGGTTGTGTTTAATTTTGGAGGGAATGAATGTCAAAGTTTGAAATTTGGGGGTTTTTGAAATTGTTGCTTTAGATTGCTTGAATTAGTGATGAATTTGAGATATCCTAAGTTAATTTTGATGTTTATGCTTTAGGTGAAGTTTAATTTGAAAAATTGTAAATTGGGGGTTTAGGCCAAATTATAAATTTGGAGATTTTGTGAATTAATGGTGTAGAATCATCAATAATAGTAGGAATTGGTGAAATATGAAATCAATTTTGAAGAAATTGTGATTTATGGTATTGAATTTGTGTAAATTGGTTTAGGTCAACTTTGAAAATTGGGGATTTTCAAAATTGGAGATTGAAATAACTTGAATATGTGAGGAATTGATGTTTTCTAAGCTCAATTTGAGAAATTAAGTTAATTATGATATTGAATTTGATTGAATTGGTTTAGGTTCAATTTGAAATTTGGGGATTTTAGAAATTAATGATGTACATATCTTGGAATTAGTATGAATTGATGACTTATGCATCAAATTGAAGGATTAAGTTATTTATGAGATTGAATTTTGATGAAATTGCTTTAGGGAATGTTAAATTGCTTTAGGAATGTTAAATTGGATATGAGGTGGGTAGTATATTTATATTTTGATTTATAAGCTATATGTGAATTTTGAAAATTAAAGAAAACAAAATTTGATTTTGATAAATTATTGTTGATAAAATGTTTGAAAAAGGATGTAAATGTTTGAAATTATGATTTGAAGGGTTAAAATGAGTTTTAGAAAATGCAAGAATTATGAAATTCATGGTTTTCAAATTATTTGGTTTATGATTTAAATGATTTAAAGAATTAGTGCATATATTGTGATGAATTTGATGAATATGTGATTTAAGTGAATTGCATTCGATTTGTTATATGAATTCATGTGGATATATGTTTGTGTCATTTATGACACATTATGATGATATGATATGAAAAATTTAAAGAAAATTAAGATTTTGAAAAGTGCCTTCGGGCAATTTGAAATTCTGTTTTGCTTATGTGCTATGTGGGTTTGGTCAGGTCCTTTTGTGAGTTAGTGCACTGTCTCTATTCGTTATAGCCTTCTCCCACTGCTTTGCTAGTGGCACGAGTCTCAATTCAGACTCCCTTCATGGCTACACTGGACCGCAATGCGAAAAAGTATAGTACGCTTACATTCACTACCGCACAGACCGATTAAGCGGGAATGTGCGATGCGTTCTGCTTAGGACCGAACTGCACCATTCGATATATTACGTGTTTTGATTTGTTTACGTGTCTGTATTCATGTTTAAAAATTGAGAAAGGAAAAAAAGTGACTTTTGTTATGAAAAGTTTGAAAAATTGAAAGGTTTGAGGAAACTGTTTTGAAAAGTTACAAAGTTTGAAAAATTAGCCCTTTTGGCAAAAAGCTTATGAAAGAAATGATTTCTGCTTATTTGTCAATTTATAAATGTGTTATCCACGAGCTTTCGAGCTCACCCCCCCTTTCATCCCTATCTTCAGGTATTCGAGCAGGAGATCGGATGAAAGACTGTCAGGACACCAATTCGATTTGTGTATGTTTTTGAGTAATTTGGATCTTTGTATAAGTTTGTAATGGCTTGAAAAGCCATTAAGAATTTGTAAGAAATTAAATTATGATGTGTATGAAATTATTGAAATTGTATAAGAAATTGTGTTATGAAAATGGATTTATATGTTGAGTTGCGTTTCAAGTTTGCGTATGATGATGGGATTTGGTTATGATGAAAGA
Source organism: Erythroxylum novogranatense (assembly GCA_029891385.1). Classification (NCBI taxonomy): domain Eukaryota; kingdom Viridiplantae; phylum Streptophyta; class Magnoliopsida; order Malpighiales; family Erythroxylaceae; genus Erythroxylum; species Erythroxylum novogranatense. The sequence goes on from CM057232.1 coordinate 100,322,511, forward strand.
TTGAGGTTTTATTTGAAAAGTTAGATATAGGAGTGCGTTTGCTGGTGTTTCGGATTCCAGACGGGAGGTCCGATGTTGATTTGTGTTGTTGGATTGTGATATAGAAGTTTGTTTTTGCCTTTGCAGAAAATTTTGGGCTGTCAAAATACAGCCGTTATGCTGCCCGATTTTTGGTAAAAATCGGGTTAAGATAAGAATAAGAATAAGAAGTTAGTTTGTTAAAAATGTAATTTTGAGATTTGTATGGATATATATAAGATTATGTATGAATGTTGAGTTTTGGGTATAAGAATGAATTTCCTATGGGAAATGATATGGATGTGATTGGTATAAGAAAGAATGAAAAAGAAAAGAAAAAAAAATTATACCGGACTTTGGGACAGTTTGAGTCACGGAATTCCAACGTGACGCTTTTCTCTGTTCTTTATTTCCGGATGTCGGATTTGTTTGCTTTGGGTTCGATCCGTTTCGTATCCGTATTCGATCCGTAATTGTTTTGTATTTCGGCTATTCGATAATACGATTTCGATTCGTTTTGTGTTTTGCCCCGCTTTGTTTCGCATTAGATCTGATTCGTATTTTCGTCCGTTCTGTTTGCTTCACTTTTCGATTTGCTTCCGCTTTCGTTTCGCGTTATCCAATCGTTCTTGTTGTTTTCCGTTCCGCTTTTCCCGTTGGGATCTGGTTCCCGGATTGGGTCTCAACACCATGACTTCTGATGAGTGGAACTTTATCGCTTCTCCATCATACTCTAATGTCCACTCGTCTTTTCGGGCATTGTCCTTCTCACACCAGGATGGTCTCTGTAAAAGTAACACCAATAGTTGTGGAGACTCGACATCCTACTTGTCACCTTCGGTCTTCAGCTCGCTCGCCCACGGCTCTCCTAAAAACTGTACTCCTTGCGACTCTTCTTGTTCTTCTTCTTCTTGTACCTGTAAATAACTAGGAAAAGGAAACGAAATTTGGTTAGCGATAACATAAATTGCATCGCTTACCTTAGGAGGTTGCACTTCCTCCATCTTTTCTCGAATTGTAATATCTTCCTCTTCTAACTCTGCTTGTTCTTCCATCTTTGCCTTGAAAAATCGAATTTCCGGTTGTGCTGGAAAATTTTCAAAACTTTATGCCTCCATTCGATTAACGGCAGCTGCAATTGACTTAGCTGGTTTTCCAAATTCTTTTGTTGATTTTTCAAATTTCAGATACTTACTTCAGTATTTCGCTGGAACATCAAAGTGTTACGGTCAAAGTTTGCAAAATAATTTCCAAAGAAGACTTACCTTCGGCATTTGATGTCATATTCGGATCTGGTCGAGGTACGTACGGTTGTCTAAACTGCTGGGATTGAAGAGTCCTCGTTTCCAAAATCATTATGATCTCCTCCAAAGACATATCATTAGCTTGTGGTGGTGATGGTGGAGGTGAAGGTGGAGGTTCAAAGTAGGACAGCTCTTCATAGTAACTCGGTGGAGAAGTGAATCCATACTTTGTATTCTGCAAACAGGAACGCGTACAAGAAGAACAACCCAAAAATGAACAAACTTCACATACCTTAGCTTGTTGGTCATCTCTCGGAACTTGCACGGCTAAGGGTGTGAAATCCGCCACTTGATGGTCAAACCTGGAAGTCGCAACAGGCAGAAACTCATTATCATAATAAGGATAATATGAATAATCAGAATTAAAAGCATATTGATAGTGAGCCATGCCGCTAAAAGATCGAAAAATCAGAAAGAGCTGTAAAACTAAAACAAACAAAAGATAAGGTAGCCAAGCGCAACGAAAACAAAAACAAAAACAAAAACATCACTAACAAAAACCGTTAAAAAAAATTCCCCAGCAACGGTGCCAAAATTTGGTGATGCTGTCACCTGCAACCAAATATAAAAGAAATCACTTCCGTTAAAACAATTTAATGTAGTAGCGGTAAGCGGATATCGTTCCCACGAGGAATCTTTAACGGTAAAGGTTAGCTAGTTTAAACGACGAAATTAAAAAGGAGGATTTTGTCACGACAATAATAAAAATAAATGAGAAAATCACAAATCAAAAGAAATAATTAAATATTAAAAAATCAATGAGAAAATACCTTGGTTTCGGTCACTGATGTTACCATGCTATTATGGATCCTCGACAAAAATTGTAATTATTAACGAACATTCATTGGGGGAAAATCTCTCTTAGGTGTAATGACTAGAAATGTGTATTCTAGCAATCTTATTAAACAATAACCTAGATACGATCATAGGTAAATTGAATAATAGCATTAAGAACCAATGACAAGTGATAAACATGTACGACATGAAATAAATCAAGTGGATAATTTCTTAGAATTTTTCGACTCTAACGTAGAGGGGTTAATCCTAATTGCTACTTGTGGTTACCAAAATTGAACGTCAGATTTTGTTAACCTAGCGGTTGAATCAATTAATCTCTAGTTACGTACCTAGAAACTAACAAATTCAATTAAAAATCCAGATCTAAAATTATCCAATGTTCATCAACAACATGAAAAATATCCAGAAAATCTCACCATAATAACATGTAACATGGATCCCTAAACCAAGATAAGAAAATTAACTACTCATACTTGAATTGAAATCAAAAGGAAATAACAAAAGGAATTGTCTCCATAATTGGTCTTTAACAAAAGAAACGAAAATAACAATACGAAATCTGCAAAAAACTTGAAATAATAGAACAAGAAGATGCGGTAGTCTACTCTTCAACCTAAATCTACGAGAATACTACTTAATTCGTGCAGAAGAGTGAATTAGAAAACCCAGAAAACTAAAGTTGCGGCAGTCCCTAAGAGAAGAAAAATATGATGATCTAACCTAATGCTATCCTAATCTACGACTCCCCCCTCTCTTTGCCTTTTACCATATATATAGATGTATACGACAACCACTCCCATCTCCTATTTCATGTTAATCTCTTCTTTTTCTTGTTTTGATTTGATCCAGATCAGGTGTACATCCAATTTTGGTAGGAGTCTTCTTGAAAAGAGGAGATAAGGATCTTGGACGATTGTGTTTTAATTGAATTCCAATTATGGAAAATCTGCAGATTTAGGATTCTGACCTTAGGCGTGCCCACGCCTAATCTTTGAATTTCGTCCAGATTGGGGATTTTCGAATTTCTTTCTTTCTTTTGCCTCTTTTTGGTCCTTTTTCATCCTTAGAGTGCTGAAAACCATCTGTAAACAATTATAGAACAATTCCATTTAATTCGGATAATAATTTCAACACATCAACAACAATTACACCCAAAATATATGCAATTAAAATGACTTAACAGTTGACCATATTATAGGAAATAAACGTAGTGCATATAATGAATGTTATGCTTTGTTGTGGCATAAAAGATTAGGTCATATATCCAAAGAAAGGGTACAGAGGTTAGTAAAAAATGAAATCTTACCTCCATTGGATTTTGTTGATTGGGATATATGTGTGGATTGCATTAAAGGCAAGCAAACCAAACATATATCAAAGCATCCAGCCACAAGAAGTAACGCATTACTTGAATTAATACACACTGACATCCGTGATCCTTTCGACGTTCCTTCTTAGGGTGGCGAAAAATATTTCATTACCTTTATTAATGACTTCTCACGATATAGATATATTTATCTTCTACATGAGAAGTCTCAATCTGTGGACATCCTAGAGATGTTCATCAATGAGATAGAAAGGCAGTTAGATAGAAAAGTAAAGATAGCGAGGTCTGACAGAGGTGGTGAATATTACAGAAAATTTGATGAAAGTGGACAATGTACAGGTCCATTTGCAAAGTTCCTTGGCATATGTGCGCAATACACAATGCCTGGTACAGCACAACAAAATGGTGTATTTGAAAGACGAAATCGTACTCTTATGGAAATGGCTAGGAGCATGTTAAGTAATAGTACTATATCTTTATCATTGTGGATGCATGCATTAAAGACCACTGCGTGTCTGCTAAATAGGATTCCTAGTAAGGCAATTCCTAAGACACCTTATGAACTGTGGATAAGAAGGAAACTTAGTTTACGACACCTTCACATTTGAGGTTGTCCAGCAGAAGTAAAGTTGTATAATCCACATAAAAAGAAGCTTGATGCGAGAACCATTAGTGGTTAATGAAGTTAGGACCCAATTTCGAAACCGGACCCTAACCGAAAAAAACAGAAAACAGAAACACAAATCAAAAAAACAAAGTGGCGGAAACCAATCAAAGTGGGCCAAAACAAATGCGAATGAACAGACGAAATCAAAGCGAAGGTATCGAAAGCGAAAATATATGGCGAAAGCCAAAGAAAGCAAATCAAATTAAAAGGCGTAAGAATCGAAAGCGAATCGAATACTCGGAATCATAAAGTAGACAGAAACCAAAGGAAACAAAACGGATCAATCAATTGAATGTTCAAATTTCGACATCCGTGAACACATATTTTAGAAAAACGCGCGTTGGAAATCTTAGACTAAACCAATCCGAAACCGATGTAATTTTTTTTTCATTCTTTATCAATCTCATATAAAGCAATTTAATTTCCCATTTGGAAATTCATCCTCAATCAAAAACACAATTTACTTGATTCTTCATATTCAAATCATAACCATCAATTACACAAAATCTCATTATTCCTTTCTTTTGCCAAAAGACACTTAACACACATATCTATATATCCACAACTCATAAACAAATAGGCACTTCAATATTTCAGCTCAAACATCACAATTCATCGGACCTCCTGTCCGGAATCCCATCATAATCAAACACATTTCTATACCTATAACACTTCAATAATTCTCAATCAATAACCAGAATCATCGGACCTCCCGTCCGGAATCCAAACACAAACAATCCCATTCATATTCATATGCAATTTATATACATAACCATAATTCACTATTCTATTCCATATACAAATCCATAATTTAATTAGTCCCATTCATACATCATAACCATACACAAATTTATATCTCAATTCCATACACATGTCCAGAAGTCACTTACATTCCAAAATAAATGCGCTACAAACTTTAATGGCATTCCAAGTGACTGCGTGTCGTAACACAAATCAAAATTAATTAACTAGACTACTACTATAGTAGTGGCAAGTCTTGGTCGATCCCACAGAGAATGTGTGAAAAGTTTATGAAATGAAATTAATCGGTGCTTAGGAAAAAGGGATGTTTTTGGATTTTTCAAAGAGGAAAATAAAATGAAACTAACTAATAAAAACAAATTAAAGAAAACATGCAATAAAATGAAAAATGTGAGGAATTCAGTAGGGACCCGATTTTTCGGTTCAATGTCGGTCTACACCTTGATTAAGAATATTTTATTAATTTATTGTTCTTTAACCTCTCATAGAAACTATTAATCGTGGGTTAAAAATTAACCCGAGTTTTTCCTTAAGTTTTGTTTAATCAAGATACAATCGTTAATTAAACCTAACCACCTAACAACCTAGGATACGATCTCTAGATTTAATTACGAAGTAGCATTACGAATTAGAAAAATCGATTAATCAAAGCAACAACCACATACGCTCGGGTCATTTAACCTAGGTCATGTTATCCCTAATGATTACGAATCATTAGTCGCTACACATGAATTTCAACATAACAATTACGGATTATATCAAAATTCTAGCAATGGGTTTGAAATTAACGATTTAACGAACGCATTAAAATCATCAATTTACAATACCCAATGGGTTGATACACAAATAACCGAATAATAACAAAAATTCAATTATCCATACACAAAACCCAATCGATCAAAATAGGATAACACAATCAATTCCTAATGAGAGAAAGAAACAACAAAATGATAATAAAATTACTTAACCCGGGTCGTTAGAATCGATTTAACCTCCAAACCGGCGTCGGAATGTTTAGCCTTTCATAAGTATTTTCAGAAAAATAGCTTCAGTTTCTATTTTATTGTCCGCCGAAAATCCCTAACTAGAAATCCCCTAGCTCCTTCTCAATGTCGCAGCTTCTCACAATTTTACTGTTCACTGTCCAAGTCCTCTACTGTTGATGATTGGACCATTTAATGTTGTATCTTCCTTTGTGATGTTCTCCTCTCCAACGCTAGCGCCAGCATCCACGCCTACACCTTCCAGCCACGGCTCACCAGCCAAGCCGCAGATGAAGGAAGCCGCACGCCAGCGTCAGCGTCTCCAGTCTACGCCCCAGCTGCTGCCGCCTCCGTTTCTTGTTTTTATTCCTTATGTCTACCGTTCAGTGATTAGACAAATAAGGGTCTCACATCAAACCCTTTAAAACATTGTGCTTACTCCCATCTGCGTATCTGCTTGTGCGTTTTCTTGAGCATTGCGTTTAACGCAGTATCCTGCGTGAAACGCAGACGTCCCTTACTCCTCTTGTTTTATTCTTGTGTCTTGTACGTTGTTTCACGCACGCTTCCTGTTGATTTATTTTCTACCCCTTGCATGATTTTTATCTTGGACCATTTAATTGCCTTGTGATGTAGCGTCTCCTCCACTGCGTTTTAAATCAAAACGCAGGCGTCTGTTACGTTTTCCTCCTGTGCTTGTTGATTTCTTGTCTAACATCGTATATGATTGGACAATTAAGACGTTTTCAATTCTTTTTTTTTCTTGCTCCATGAAGACAAGCAAAAATAAATCTTCAAAAAATGACTCAAATGTTGCTTTTGACTCACTTTAATTTCTTTGCTTCCAAATTGTACCTAAAAACAAATATGAATTAAAGTAAGTATTTTAATCATTTTTGTATCGATAATCGCTAAGTGAAAATAATTAAAAATATCAACAATTAAGCACATATCACCAAGTCATATACAAAACCAATACCAAAATCCAAAATACACAAAACACAAGATAAGCAAAATCGAACAAAAGCCTTGACTTTCTTTCATCCGATCTCCGCCGATACACGGAGATGAGGATGAAAGAGAATGAGCTTACACTAAATGGATAACATGTTTATAAATCGAAAAATAAGCAAAAATTATTTTTCAAAACGTTTCCATTTATAAACATTTTACAGTAGAAAATCCATCAAAAGCTTATTTTTTACAATTTCTCAATTTCAAAGAATTCATGAGCAATTTCGAAAACATGGATGCTTCACACTTAGAATCAAAACAAAAGCACATAAACACATCAAAATGGTCTACGTCGGTCCAGAAACAGAATGTACTGCACATTCCCGCATAGCGGTCCTGTGCATCCGTGAACAGAACGTACTATACCTTCTCGCATAGCGGTCCGGTGTAGCCGTGAACTTATGGGAGTCCTTAACGGAGCTCCAATGTCACTAGCAGGCAGGCGGGCGAAGCCTAGGCAAGTGCACTTGACCCTCTTATGGGACCTAACCAAACCCACATAACGGATTTCACATTTGAAAAATCGGATTTCCCGAAGGCACATTTCGAAAACTTAATTTTCATATCAAACAAATTTTCATTCACAATTCCAACCAAAATTCGCACAACAGTTTTTCAAATCATTCAAACACAATGTAATACATTATTTCACGTATTTCACACAAATTCATATATCAAGTGCACAATCATTCTCAAACAAGGAATGCAAAATTTTTCATAATTTATCACTTCATTCATAAATAATGAATTTCACAAATTTTCTTAATTTATCAAATCATTTAAAACTTGTTATCATTTTCCAAAAACATTCGGAAACAATAAAATTCGATACTTTCTTTCTTAATTTTTCAGAAACATTTACGTAGATTATAATTCAAAATATAACCATGGTTCCCACCTCAATTCCATGCTTAAAACTTGTCCAAAGCTTCAATTTCTCCAAAGCCTCACTTTAATTCCCTAATCCAAGACAAAAATTCCTAATTCATAACCATCCAAAATTTGAATAATTTAAACCTTGTAATCTCCAAAATTGACTTTAGAAATCACAAACCCATACCATATCCAAGCTATCTAAACCAAAATCCTTTCACAATTTAACAAAGTAAAAATTCCTCTTACCTTTATTCTTCATCATTTTCGGATTTTTTTGGCTCATCTTGAAGCTTTCATCCTCTTCCATCTTTTTCTTTTTGAATTCTACTTCAAAACACTCTTGAAGCCCAAGAAAATCGAAACCTAGCTTCCTTCTTTCTTCTTCCTTCTTCTCCCATCCGAAAGCATTCTCCTCATCTTTCTTTCTCTTCTTTTATTTCTTTCTTTTCCTCAAAGTCGTGACTTGCCTCTTCTTAAATGACAGCCACCTCTTCTTCCCTTTAATGAATGAGAAAAGACCATAATGCCCTTCCTTAAAAGCCTAGAAACTTAAAAGCTTAAGTAACCTTCCAATTTTGCCCTTCATGCCTTCTTTACACTTTAATTTCTAACACTTTAATTTAATTTAATCTAACCAATTTATCCTATAAGCTCTTATTCAAATTAACATGTTAATTATTCACATTAACATGCTAATTAAGTCCTCAAAATTATAAAATATAACAAAGTCTCAAAATTCATTAAATCATGCTTAACTTAGGACATTTTTCAAATCGTGAAATTGAAGGAATTTGCTAAAACTTCCTTATAGAGAAATGTTCCTTATAGTGTCAATTTCATAACGCCACTAAAATCATTTAATTTGGTGAACTACTCCAAAAGTTATACCTCAAACATTTTGGACTATTCTTATGCTATCACATTTTCTAGCGATTTACTTCCATCCAAAATTGACATTCTTAAAGACTAAATTGAAACTCGAATCCTTCATAACATTTGTAGCCCTATTTTTCTAGTTTAATCCAAATCAAGAATCACCTCATTTGGATAACTAGAGCAAAAGTTATGGCCAAAATACTTTCACTAAAACCGATTTCAACTCAGAAATTGAAAGTCTTAAGGACTAAATTGAAATTAAACTCCTTCATATGACTTGTAGCCCCATGTCTCTATTTTATTTTGTAACCAGAATCAGATCAATCGGATCTCCACAGATCAAAAATTCACTAAAATACTGAACCATGTTCAGAAAATTTCCCAACTCACTTTGATTAAATCAATCATCCTCAATTTAATCTAAAAAATCCACAAATTTCCCATTTTGATGTAAATAATTGTCTTAGGAATCCAACGCTTCAAAAATCAAGTCAATCGGATGTCGGACAGAAAAGATATAAGCAAAAGATTAGAAAGGGTCGGATTGGGAAGGAAATAACATAAATAGAGGAAATCCAAAACGGCGTCGCACGGAGGGAGGGATCCAGCTCGCCCTCGTGAGGGCGAGGTCAGTCCCTCGCCTGTTTCCGTTTCAATTTCCTCCCTTTTTTTCACTAATATATATATATATATAATATTTAAAATTTTCAAAAATCATATCTTTTGACTCAAGAGTCTAAAATTTATAAACTTTGTATCAAAAGAAAGATGAAAGGAAGCTCTACAACTTCCATGAAGAATTCAAAAGCCAAATCCGTCTCTAAAGGTATCAAAATCCCACTCAAACTTTCTGTCCAATACTAGTCATCCCAAAACAATATCACAACTTCTAAAATTTCTATCTTTCAACTCCAAGGTCCAAACATGTCATATTTTATATCAATGCAAAGATCAAAATGCAACCTATAACTTTCATGAAGGACAGAAAAATCAAATTGGGCTCTAAGGGAGTCAAAAGCCACTTCAAAGTTTCTGTCCACTAATACCCTTTCCAAATAGTAACAACAACTTGTAAAAATCATAACTTCCTATTTCATAGCCCAAAATTTCCATACTTTATATCAATGGAAAGATCAAAACATAATCTAAAATGTTCATGAGGAACTTAAAAGCAATTCCAACCTATAAATAGGTCAATCTTTCAATCAAAGTTTCTGCTCCGTAATTGGTTGTCCTATACCACATCCAAACTTCCAAATTTCACATCTTCTAATGCTCACATCCAAAAAAACATATGATACATCATTGAAAAGCTAGGAAAATTTTATATAACTTTCATGTAGACCACTAAACTCAATTCAAAACATATCAGTCCAATATTCTCCTCAAAACACATCATTCACAATCCTACTCTTAAGAGCATTTTAAAAAACAAAACAAAATACGCTTAAATTCAAATGGTCATAACTTTCAATCCTGATATTGAAAACTGTCATACTTTATGGCGATAGAAAGCTCTCAACAGAAAATACAAGTTTCATGAAGATCATTTGATAAAAAACTGTCTAAATCAAGCTAGAAAAATTTATAAAGTTTCAGATCCAATTTGGCATTTTCTGCTACTATTCATCCTCAAAATTTCAGATTTTCACATCTCCAAAATCTAACACTTTCACTATTTATTTCTTGATTCTCAACTTCCATTTCAATCAAATCATTCACTTTAACTTTCATAACCCATACAAATTTACTCAAATATCAAAGTCATCAAAACCAATCAATTCTTTTCTCATCAATTTTCTTAAAACACAATAACATCTATAACACAATACATATACAAAAATAATCATTTCATACATTTAATATTTTTAAATTTTACTAAAAGATCAGGGTCTAACATATTTCATTGGCTATCCCAAAAATTCAAAGGGGTATAGATTTTATTGTCCTAATCATAGTACAAGAATAGTTGAGTCTAGTAATGCTAGGTTCATTGAGAATGGTCAAATCAATGGGAATGGAGAACTATAAAAAGTAGATATTCACGAGAATCGAGTCGAAACTACTCCAAGACGAGTAGTCACTACCACATCAGACGTGACTCTATGGCTTGTTATTCCTCTTATTGCATCACAGATAGAAACATACCAGAACAATAAATTAATGTTCCACTTCCATAAATTGAACATATTAATGACGAACCAACTAATAATGATCAAGTTACAAATGATCAAGTAAGATCACAAGACGTACCATTACGAAGGTCTGTAAGACGAAGAAGACCAACTATCTCAAGTGACTATGAAATTTACTCACTTGAACTTGAATGTTACTTGAGCATTAATAAAGATCCAGGCTCGTTCAAACAAGTCATGGAATGTAACAATTCTAAAAAATGGTTCAATGCTATGAAAAAAGAGTTGAAATCAATGGATGACAACAATGTCTGAGAATTAACTAAGTTGCCGGAAGGTGCAAAGCAAGTGGGTTGTAAATGGGTCTTTAAGAACAAACGTGACTCATAAGGCAACATTGAAAGGTATAAAGCCAGACTTGTTGCCAAAGGTTACACTTAAAAGGATGGTATTGAACATAAAGAAACCTTCTTTCCAGTTTCAAAGAAAGACTCTTTAAGAATTGTTATAGCACCGGTGGCTCATTATGATTTAGAGCTTTACCAAATGGACGTAAAGACTGCCTTTCTTAATGGTGACTTGGAAGAAGAAGTTTATATGGATCAACCGGAAGGTTTCGTGACCACTGGAAAGGAACGATTAGTGTGTAAATTAAAGAAGTCAATATATGGACTAAAGCAAGCTTCCTGACAATGGTATCTTATGTTTAATGATATCATTACATCTTATGGTTTTGTAGAAAACACCGTTGATCGATACCTATATGAAGGTTAGTGGGAGCAAGTTCATTATATTAGTCTTATATGTTGACGATATCCTTCTTGCTGCGAATAATGTTGTTTTGTTATATGATGTAAAGAATTTTCTTTCTAATAATTTCGAAATAAAAGATATGAGTGAGGCATCCTATGTAATAGGAATAGAAATATTCTGGGATAGATCACAATGATTATTAGGATTGTCTCAGAAAGGTTATATTGAGAAAGTATTAGAAAGATTTCAAATAGGAAAATGTTCTACAGGGATAGTTCCAATTGAAAAAGGGGACAAATTTAGTCTAATGCAATGTCCACAAAATGATTTGGAACGTAAGGACATGGAGTCCATTCCTTATGCGTCAGTAGTTGGGAGCTTAATGTATGCTCAAGCATGCACTAAGCTAGATATTAGTTTTGCCACTGGAATGCTAGGACGTTATCAAAGTAATCCTGGACTGGATCACTGGAAAGCTGCAAAAAAAATCCTTAGATATTTACAAGGCACCAAGGGCTATATGCTCACATATAGAAAATTAACTCATCTTGAAGTGATAGGTTACTTAGATTCAGACTATGCCTATTCCTATTAGTTGGAGGAGCAGTTTCATGAAAAAGTAGAAAGCAGTCCATCATTGCTACTTCCACTATAGAGGCTGAATTTGTGGCGTGTTTTGAGGTCACGGTTCATAGATTGTGGTTGCATAATTTTATCTTAGGTCTTGGTCTTGTCGATAGTATTATCAGACCGTTAAAAATTTATTGTGATAATTTCGCAGCTGTGTTCTTCTCTAAGAATGAAAAATATTCAAAGGGTGTGAAACACATAGATTTGAAGTATTTGTCTGTGAAAGAAAAAGTGCAAAAATATAAAGTGTCAATTGAGCATATTGGTACTGATCTCATGATAGCAGATTCGTTAACGAAAGGCTTACCGCCTAAAAAATTTATTGGTCATGTTGAATGTATGAGCCTTATAGATAAGTCCTTGTTAGTATAGTTTTCAGACATATATATATATATATATATACATATCATTGTCTTGCTCGAATTGTTATGACACTTGTGAATTCAATTACAGTCATATGTTTTTGCTCACTTACTGGTTATCCATATTATGTTGTATACAATAATTATTATTTGTGAGATAACAATTACCGAATTACCCATTTAAAGTTTGTTGAGTTGAGTTGATTTTGTGATACATGGAAGGAATCAGGTTATATAACTTGTGACCGCCATGATCCCATCAACTTAATTCAATTAAGGACGACTTAATCGATTCCATGTATTGTGTGCACTTAAAGTTGTTGGATCACCAAGTCGTAACATGGGCCAAGTGGGAGATTGTTAGACTATTTTACATCTCATGTCACTTATAAATTTGAGTCTAATGAAAAGCACCCAAGATAATGGTTATTGGGTATAATAGAATAGGTCTCAAACGGGTCAAAGACCCTTTTCCTCTATCTTCCACTTACCAAAGGACATATCCGTTGGTGATACTATATAAGTTGAAAAAACTTATTGCATCATTAACATTCTGAACCATTGAAGAATTCTTTAACGGAAGAAGACGAGAGGAAATAAAATTCATTCAAGCAAATCAAAATCTAACGACAAACAATCATGGATACAGGTACGCAAAATGAATCGATTCATAAATGATATTACAGAGCATATATTATAAACTTGAAGAGCTTGAACAAAGTTGTTAGGAAAAGATAGGGATGGCGTGTGGGAGTTGTTACTTATAAGGCCTTGTCATAGCAAAAACCCTAGAATATATGAGCAACCATTTTTATTGTGATTTCCAGGAAACTGGGGGCCAAAGTTAGCATGAAAGTCAAATCTATGCAATCTTAGAACAAAGAGGTACATTACTCCTTGGATTGGTTTCTTAACACGTATCTGACGTGTGTCTTGTGTTGGGGTTTCAATCAACACACATATTTCTCTCGTTTCTCTTACCTTGAGAGTCAAGTCTCACATCGCATATAACCAATCTTATGTTCATTTTGAACTCACACTGTCAAGATATATGGCTAGTTAAATTTCAAATTTTCCTAAATTTGTTTGTGTTTACCCTCAATTTAAATTAATTATATAACTTTTTTTGGGTAAAAATTACAAGTTGTATTTGTTTATGGGATGATTTGCGAACTATTGGATAAAAAAGTATTACAAATGTTAAGATCTATTTGAACCTATTTCCTCCTAACATCACCAACATGGGTGAAGGATCTTATTGATTAGTTGTTGGACCCCGATCTTTGAGTGAAAATTAGAATAAGTAAAATGAAACTTAAGGAGTGTTTTGTGTATGTATTGTGAAATAGATGATTTAATACTTAAAGGATCTTGATAAGAAAAAAATGATTTGATTTTGATATATTTGGGGTTTTAAATAAATTGGGATTGGTTGTGAATGTTAAAATGGATGAGTTGATTTAAATGAAGTTTAATAGCAAGAATTAAAGAGAAAAAGTGAGAAAACATAAAAAGTTTAACTTTTTGGCCATTAATAGTTGACTTTTGATTTAGACATAATTTGAGAAAATGTTCACATGAAACTTGTAGGTTATGTTGAGAGTTTTCTGTAGCCATAAAGTTTACAATTTTTCGATATCGGGAGTGAAAGTTATGATCAGTCAAAGTTAGGTGTGTTATAAGTTGACTTATATAATGGCTGAAGCTTTGACTGGAAAATTTACCTAGTTAGAGGTTAATTTAGCCTTGAAATTCTTCATAAAAGATTAATATTGTGATTTAATCTTTTTTTTCGATATAAAGTATAGAATTTTTCAATCAAGGAATAATAAGTTATGATTTTTATAAGTTTATGTTATGGTTTTAGCATGATTATGAGAGGATAGAACTTTTGATTGGAAAATTAACCTCCTTAGAGGTCAAATTGATTTTTATGTCCTTCATGAAAGTTGTAGGTGACTTTCTGATCTTCGCATTGATATAAAATATGAGTTGTTCAGAATTTGGAGTTGAAAGATATGAATTTTCAAAGTTGGCATTTGTTTAGGGATATATTAAATTGGGGCAGTGCCTTTGACTGAATTTTTGACCTCTTTAGAGATGAAATTGATTTTTGAGTTCTGCATGGAAGTTGTAGATCTTCCTTCAAGCTTTCCATAGAGACAAAATTTGTCAAATTTAGAGTTCGGGAACAAAAGATATGATTTGAAAATTTTGAAAGTTTCCTGTAGATCCAGATTTCATCCTTAGACGTGGCCACGTCTAACCTCTAAGTTTCTTAGACGTGCCCACGCTTAATCGCTAAATGTCCTCCTCTCGCTCTTTTGCTTATAACTTTTTCGTTTGATATCCGATTGACTTGATTCTCGAAGCGTTGGATTCCTAAGACAATGAATTTTATTTTATGGAAAAATTTGTGAATTCTATGAGATTAAATTAAGGATGATTAATTTAATCAAAGTGAGTCAGGAAATTTTCCGAACACAGTTCAGTATTTTGAGAAATTCGGGATCTGTAGAGATCCAATTGAAGTGATTCTTGAGATGAAATAAAGTTAAGACATGGGGCTACAAGTCATATGAAGAAAGTAAATGTCAATTTTTCCCCTAAGACCTTCAAATTATAAATGGAAGTTTGAATTAGAGTGCAGTTTTTGGATTAGGAATATCTGAGAGTATTTTGAGCATAACTTTTGATCTGGGAATCGAAATGAGGCGATTCTTATTTTGAATTAAACTAGAGACATAAGGCTATAATTTTTATGAAGACATCGAATGTCAATTTTGGGATTAAGAATGTTAATTTCTGGATGGAAATAACGTGCTGGAAAATATGTTAGAATATGAACAACCCGAAATGTTTTGCGCATAACTTTTGATGTAGTGCTCCGAATTGGACGATTCTGTTAGAGTAGTGCCCTGAAGGCAATCGCCTTTAGTACATTTTGTACAAAGTTGTGTACATACTTTATGAATAAATAAAGAAAGGAATATTTCATTAATTTGATGTTCATTATTTATGAATGGATATTGATCTATAAGCAAATTAATGAAGTCCATGATATATGACATAGCATGAAGGAAATTGTGATGTGATAATACTACTGAGATTCCTATCATGTGCAATTATGTCAGTATCTAAATTATCCCTAGTCATAGGATTACTGAGACTGGACATCGGTAATCCGGAGAGACTAGCACATCTCAAGCTCCTTGATTTGATCAAGCAGTGGATCTCGGAAGCTGTAAATATGAGATATTTAAGGTTGAGATGTGGATGCTTACTAGAGGTAGTAAGTACATTGGATGACCTGCTATGAGATCATCACATGGATGTCCTATTCTAATGTCAGTGATAATCTCATCATAGCAATGGTGCAAGTATTCTTAGACTTGAGGTGCTCAATGATATCTTGGATACTGATTCTGTGCTTTGAATCCATTCCTTGTTGCCTTACAGAGGTTGCTCATAGGGTGGTGATTGGGTACAGCTTGAGGTATTCGAAGGTAATTGAGTAGCCAATAGAGGATTCACCACTTCTGTGATAGCAGAAGATGATACCCATGGCCTCTTGTCAGGGTCATTACTTGGAAGTCTCTAGCCGGAGCATATATGTCATGAAGAATGTCTTCATTGACATATTAAGTAATGAGTCCCAGGACAAGAACTGATATCACTTGGACTAGATTTGACATAGTCAGTCTAGTAAAGAGTTGACACTTTGCCCATACTCATAACCAAGTGGGGTATAGCATGGTGAAAGGACGAATTACACGGTAATTGTCTATGGAAAGGTTCATGATATGGTCCATGATGAATATATGTTCATTCGTCAAACCAATTACTTTCCGGTCAATTGGGAGTCATGATGTGTTGCTAGATACCGCTCATGACTTGCTCAGATTAAGTGTTAATCTAAGTGGCCAACATAATCGGGAACCTAATGGGTCACACGCATAAGACTGTCTCGGAGAATTCGTAAAATAGTTTTGGACAGAGTTCCAATATATGGAGAGCAAAAGGATTAAATGGATCTTGATGAGATCGAGATATGTCCCGATGAGATCGCGACATCGATATTGCTGAAAAAAGGTTTCGGTGGTTTTTCATACCGAACCTTAGTAGGTTGGTAGGACCAATTCCCATTGTGATTGGACCACTTCAATTATATATATATATATATATATATATATATGATTAATTAATTAAAGAATTAATATATATATATATATATATATATATATATATATATATATATATATATATATATATATATATATATATATATATATATATATATATATATATATATATATATGTGTGTGTGTGTGTGTGTGTAAACGTGGAAGCAAGGAGAGAAGCTTTGTCATCACTTTCATTTAATATCTTTAGCTTTGTCAAAAGTAGCTTTAATGGCTTTAAATGCTAAAAGACAAAAATGCTAAAGGAAGGATGATTATCGTGTATCATATATAAAGAGCCTTTAACATGTTAAAGGTTGAAGTAAGTGAGATTGAGGATCGTTGGACAAGTGAGAGTATAAGTGAAAAAGGTGTTTTTCAAGCTTCCTTTCCAAGACCTACGACTCTTCATCTTCTCCAAGGTTTCATCTTCTCCTTCATTGTTTCTTCCATAGCTCTCCAAGGAAAAAGGTAAGAGCTAGCACTCTTTAATTTGTTCTAGCTATTCCCGGGTCAAAGGGTTTGTCCCGGTTAGGTTCTCCGATCTCTACGTGGAAACCGTTAGAGACGGTCTCCTTTGGCCGTTATGGTTTGAGTTTGTTGTATAGACACATGGATCCTGGCTTAAGGGAAGGTCCCGGAACACAAATTTTTGTTTTCTTCACCGTGGGCATGTGATGCTCACACTGGGATTTTCCTACAGTAGTATCAGAGCCACTTGTGTCGTATATAACGAAGAAATCATGACTAGGTCAGAGTTGCCTATTGCTTGTGACGATGATGCATGTTGTAAATGTTAATTTCGAATTCAGTGTAGAAATATTTTTTTCAAAATTTTCTTGCCCATATATGTTCAAAAGATGTTGTTGCATATGTATGTGGAAGCTTGGAATTTATCAATGTGATTTGATATGGTTTTGCTAATTTATTTCCTAATGTTCTGGTTGCTGTGTTTGTACACATTCCTTGAACAGGTATGCTTATAAATTCGAGAATAAATTGTAGAAATTTTTTTTTTTGGATTTTATTTCACCGACATGTCTCTAAGATGTTTATGAATGTCTATGAGAATGGAAAATTGTTTTCGAGGTGATTTAATATTTATTTGAGAATTTATTGTTTGCTGCTGGGAATAACTGTGTTGAGGAATACAGATTCTACATTGGCTTTGTTGCTGAGGTTGGTTGAGTTTTTAATGGAAATAAATCCTGAAAATATTCATGGAGCATTTTGTGAACATTTTGTAACCTCTTTAATTTTCTCAAAATTTATTGAAATTTTTTCAATGAGTTTTTCAAGCAAAACACAGAGCTTGGCAGTTTTGAGAAAGTTGCTGGAGCTGTTTTGTTTGAAATGTATGATTGTGTAGTTTTTAGTTCCAATGCCTTGGATCATTTTTAATGTGATTAAAAATGTGTTATATTTATGTTTTATGCTTTCCAAATTGAATTTCTTGAAATTGGGTTTCCAAAAAATTTCGGATGTCAAATATGTCACATTAGCGTCTCGTTAGTGTATTTCGTTGTCCTGATTGTTTTGGCCGTCACAATTTTGTGACCAGTGCCGAAGTAATCTTGATAAAATGTAGACTAGCTAGAGATACTTAGGGTGATAGTTTGATATTCTCAAATTATTTGGAAATCTAAATGAATAAGAGTGTATTCATTAATTTCAAGTTTTTCATGTATAGTTTGACTATATATGGTAAGCATAGAACAATGAAAGTGTTTCATTGGTACATCATAATAAAGGATATTACACTTGGTATTGTGAATTTGAACTACACGAATTGAGAAATTAGCCGATTAGAGAGCCTACCAAGATATTTCCAATCGACCGCACATGCACCGCCGATCGATTAACACGTGCGACCGACGTGACACATACCGATCGGCACATGCACCAATGATCGCTCATGCACAGTAATCCATAGTAGTCGACTGGTACATGCACCAGTCAACTAGTTTGTGCACAGTAATCCATAGTAGTCGACTAGCACATGTACCAGTCGACTGGCACATGCACCAGTCGACTAGCACATGCAAAAGGTGGCATGATGGATGATTTTAGGTATAGATTCAATGTGATTGTTGAATTGCCCTAAATCATTCCATATAATCATGGTGACTATAATCCTACGGCTTGGAGAAGAAGAAGATGAGACCTGAAAACCCTCACACATTATACGAAAACTAACGCCTTCCATTAATATGGGAAGAACCAGAGTTCTTATAGAGTTGGGTTGTTGGATAAACCTAAGCTCACTCTATACGGATATGTTCGAACCATGAAAATAAGATTTTCAGATTAATGGGTCGGTTTTCACTAGAAGCGTTGATTTGTTGAGTAAACTCAAGGTCAACGTGGATAGAGGTGAAATTGGGTAGTGTACATCAGATGTACGCGCATCAAGAGTTGATAACCCAATGTGTGTGCATACATCACGAGTTGATAGCACTAGTCGATTATTGCATCTATGAAGCAAATGGTATGACCGATACCTGCCGATAGATCTAATGTGGCTTGTTGGATAAACCCAAGGTCATTTTAGTAATGTCGGATATCTATGATGCAATTGGTATGACCGATACCTACCGATTGACCTAAGGTGGCTTGTTGGGTAAACCCAAGGTCATTTTAGTAATGTCGGATATCGACCCACCAGGACATTTTGTGATAATGTTTCTTGGATTCGTACTGAGGGTTATGGATTCTTTGAGACTAATGGGAGCCATATGCATGTCATGCAAGTCCTTATGATCATGCATATAATTCTATTCTAACATTCTTTCTCTCTTTTCCCTATAGGTTATTGAAGATGACTTCAAGTGTGAACTTGCGCTCGCTTATCGACTCGAACAAATTAACTGGACCCAACTTTCTAGATTGGCTGAGAAATCTGAGAATTGTTCTCAGGTCTGAGGAACTGGGATATGTCCTAGATGTTCCACTTCCTGATCCACCTGCTGCTGATGCTTCTGATGAGGATCAGAAAGCATATCGTAAGCATCTTAAAGACAGTGACATGGCTACCTGCATTATGCTCGCATCTATGTCACCAGAGCTGCAGAAGCAGCATGAGTCTATGGATGCTAATACCATAGTGTTTCATCTTAGGGAGCTGTTTGATGAGCAAGCTCGGTCTGAAAGGTTCGAGACCTCGAGGCTACTCTTCACTACTAAGATGACTCGAGTTCATCTGCGGTGCGTGATGCTCCAAGATGAATGGGTATATTGAGAGGTTGGTGTCTTAGGTTTTGTTATGGATTATGAATTAAGTGTTGACTTAATTACGGTTGGATTGTCGATAGTTATTCACGGTTTGTGTTAAACTATCGGATGAACCAAATATCCACGACAATCCTCGAGTTGATTAATCTGCTTTCGAGGCAATGAGAGCAAGCTATCAAGAAGGATAGCAAGCAAGTGCTTATGGTGGACTCTTCTTCTAGTTCAAAGAAAAAGAAGTTGAAAAAGAAAAGGTCTAAGAAATCGAAAGGAAGTGTAGCCAAGAAGAAAACTAAAGAAACTGCACCAAAAGGAACTTGCTTCCATTATGGCAAGATTGGCCACTGGAAGCGAAACTGTAAAGTCTATCTGGAAGAATTGAAGCAGAAGAAGGCATCGGATGCCTCAGCTCCTTCAGGTATGTTTGTCATTGAGGTTAATACTATTTCTGACCATAACATATGGGTATTAGATACCGGTTGTGGCTCAAACATATGCAATGATATGCAGGCCTCGGGGACGATGAGATGACTCATGAAGGAGAACTAGACCTGCGTGTAGGAAATGGAGCAAGAGTTGCTGCATTAGCCGTAGGCACTTATTTCTTGTCACTCCCCAGTGGGCTTGTAATTAAATTGGATGAATGTTATTTTGTACCTGTATTAACAAAGAACATATTGACCGTTTCTTGTTTAAATAGAGCTGGTTTCCATTTGACTTTTAGTAACAATGGTTGTTCCATTAGTTTGAATGGAATGCTTTATGGTACTGGTACATTATGCAATAGAATTTACATATTAGATATGTCACATCCAATTATGAATGTCAATGACACGAAAAGACATAAATGAGATAATTTAAAATCAACTTACTTATGGCATTGTCACCTTGGCCATATAAATGAGAGACGCATAGCTAAGCTCCATAAGAGTGGTAGTTTAGGGTCATTTGATTATGAATCATATGACACATGTGAATCTTGTTTATTAGGCAAGATGACTAAATTACCCTTTAAGGGAAAGGGTGAACGAGCTACTGGAGTATTAGACCTAATACATTCAGATGTATGTAGTTCGATGTCCATCCATGCCAGAAGTGGTTGTCTTTACTTCATTACCTTTATCGATGATTATTCTCGATATGGGTACCTGTATTTGATGAGAAACAAATCTGAAGCATTTGAAAAGTTCAAACAATTCAGAAATGAAGTAGAAAACCAACTTGGGAAAAGTATCAAGACATTACGATCAGATCGTGGTGGGTAATACTTAGACCAACAGTTTTGGATTATCTCGGAGATAATGAGATTTTATCTCAATGGACTCCTCCTTACACACCACAAAGATAATGGTGTGGCGAAAGGAGAAATCGAACCTTGTTAGACATGGTACTATAGATGATGGGCTTTGCAAAGTTACCAAAATCCTTTTGGGGTATGCACTCGAGACAATTTGTTTACTTGTTAAGCGAGTTCCATCAAAGCAGATTGATGTTACTCCATATGAGATGTGGACTAACAAAAGACCCTATCTTACGCATTTGAAAGTTTGGGGTTGTCCGCTTATGTGAAGCGGACACGGTCGGATAAACTTGATGCAAAGTCTGACAAGTGTTTGTTCGTAGGATATCCTAAAGAAACAATGAGATATCAATTCTACCTTGCGAGGAGCAAAAGGTGTTTGTTTGAAGCATGCTGTCTTTTAGAGAAAGAGTTTCTTTTACAAGAAGGCGGTGGGAGCAAAATTGAACTTGAAGAAGTTCAAGATGCTCGAACAGACGCAGATCAATCGCTGAACTCAAACCGTGACTCATACGAGATGAAGTGCATTCAACCTTCTACAACACACGAAGTTCAGTAGTCACGTAGGATACGCTCTATTCCCAAGAGATATGGATTTCTCGTGAATGAACAGAATGACGTATTGCTCATAGAAGATAATGAGCCTACCACCTATGAAGAGGTTCTGAAGAGTTCAGAGTCTGAGAAATGGCTTCATGCCATGCAGGCTGAAATGGATTCCATTTATGAAAACCAAGTATGGACTTTGGTTGAGGCACCCGAAGGAATCAAACCCATAGGGTGTAAATGGGTTTTCAAAAAGAAAACCGACATGGATGGTAATGTGATTACCTATAAAGCAAGGCTTGTGGCTAAAGGTTTTCGTCAAAGACAAGGAGTTGACTACGACGAGACCTTCAGCCTAGTAGCAATGCTTAAATCCATTAGAATACTCCTAGCCATTGCCACTCATTATGATTATGAGATATGACAAATGGATGTGAAGACAGCTTTCCTAAATGGAAATCTAGCTGAGGATGTGTATATGACACAACCTGAGGGCTTCACCTCCTATGATGGCGAAAAGGTATGCAAGCTTCAGAAATCCATCTATGGATTGAAGCAAACATCCAGGAGTTGGAATATCCGTTTTGATGAGGTAATCAAAGAGTTTGGTTTCTCACAAATCCGGATGAACACCGTGTGTATAAGAAGGTTAATGGACCGCAATCGTATTCCTTGTGTTGTATGTAGATGACATATTATTGCTAGGAAACGATGTCTCTATGCTACAATCGGTGAAGATTTGGTTGTCCAAACAATTTGCCATGAAAGACCTTGGTGAAGCAACTTATATCCTTGGGATAAAGATCTATAGAGATAGATCAAAAAGGTTGCTTAGTCTTTCACAATCAGCGTACATAGACAAGATGCTAAAGAGGTTTAGCATGGAGCAATCCAAGAGAGGGTACCTTCCCGTGACTCATGGGATAACACTCTCAAAATCTATGTGTCCTAAGACACAAGATGAGAGGATGCGCATGAATATGATCCCGTATGCATCTGCGGTAGGATCTATCATATACGCTATGCTATGTACGAGACCCGATGTATCATATGCTTTAAGTATTACGAGCAGATACCAATCAGATCCTGGTGAGGGTCACTGGGTGGCTATCAAGAATATCCTCAAGTACTTGTGAAGGATTAGGGATGTTTTCTTGATATATAGAGATGGAGATCTCAAAGTGAGCGGGTATACAGATGCTAGTTTTCAATCTGATAAGGATGATTCCAAATCCCAATCAGGTTACGTATTCACACTGAATGGCGGGGCAGTTAGTTGGAAGAGTTCCAAATAAGAGACAACTGCCGATTCAACGACCGAGGCAGAGTACATTGCCGCTTCAGAAGCAGCAAAGGAAGCAGTTTGGATCAAAAAGTTCATTACTGAACTTGGTGTGGTTCCTAGCTGTGATGGGCCCATGCACTTGTATTGTGACAACAATGGGGATATTGCGCAGGCGAAAGAACCAAGGTCTCATCAATGATCCAAACACGCACTCATGAGATATCATCGATCGGGAGATCATAGGGCGAGTGATGTCGGATCGAGAGAATTCCCACCGAGCATAATATTGCTGATCCGTTGACAAAGCCATTATCACAAAAGAGTTTTGATTCTTATGTACTCGCCTATGGTATTAGATATTAAGGTGATTGGCTTTAGGTCAAGTGGGAGAGTGTTAGAGTAGTGCCCTGAAGGCAATCGCCTTTAGTGCATTTTGTACAAAGTTGTGTACATACTTTATGAATAAATAAAGAAAGGCATAATTCATTAATTTGATGTTCATTATTTATGAATGGATATTGATCTATAAGCAAATTAATGAAGTCCATGATATATGACATAGCATGAAGGAAATTGTGATGTGATCATACTACTGAGATTCCTATCATGTACAATTATGTCATATCTAAATTATCCCTAGTAATAGGATTCTTGAGATCGACATCGGTGTCCGGAGAGACTAGCACATCTCAAGCTCCTTGATTTGATCAAGCAATGGATCTCGGAAGTCGTAAATATGAGATATTTAGGGTTGAGATGTGGATGCTTACTAGAGGTAGTAAGTACATTGGATGACCTGCTATGAGATCATCACATGGATGTCCTATTCTAATGTCAGTGATAATCTCATCATAGCAATGGTGCAAGTATCCTTAGACTTGAGGTGCTCAAGGATATCTTGGATCTTGATTACATTCTTTGACTCCATTCCTTGTTGCCTTATAGAGGTTGCTCATAGGGTGGTGATTGGAGTGCACTTGAGGTATTCAAGGTAATTGAGTAGCCAATAGAGGATTCACCACTTCTGTGATAGAAAAAGATGATACCTATGGCCTCTTGTCAGGGTCATTACTTGGAAGTCTCTAGCCGGAGCATATATGTCATGAAGAATGTCTTCATTGACATATTAAGTAATGAGTCCCAGGACAAGAACTGATATCACTTGGACTAGATTTGACATAGTCAGTCTAGTAAAGAGTTGACACTTTGCCCATACTCATAACCAAGTGGGGTATAGCATGGTGAAAGGACGAATTGCACGGTAATTGTCTATGGAAAGGTTCGATATATGGTCCATGATGAATATATGTTCATTCGTCAAACCAATTACTTTTCGGTCAATTGGGGGTCATGATGTGTTGCTAGATACCGCTCATGACTTGCTCAGATTAAGTGTTAATCTAAGTGGCCAACATAACCGGGAACCTAATGGGTCACACGCATAAGAGTGTCTCGGAGAATTCATAAAATATTTTTGGACAGAGTTCCAATATATGGATAGCAAAGGGATTAAATGGATCCCGATGAGATCGAGATATGTCCCGATGAGATCGCGACATCGATATTGCTGAAAAAGGTTTCTGGTGGTTTTTTCATACCGGAACCCGGTAGGCCGATAGGACCGACCCCAGTGTGACTGGACCACTTCAGCAGTTATATACATACATATATATATATATATATATATATATGATTAATTAATTAAAGAATTAATTAATATATATATACATATATGTGTAAACATGGAAGCAAGGAGAGAAGCTTTGTCATCACTTTCATTTAATGTCTTTAGCTTTGTCAAAAGTAGCTTTAATGGCTTTAAATGTTAAAAGACAAAAATGCTAAAGGAAGGATGATTATCGTGTATCATATATAAAGAGCCTTTAACATGTTAAAGGTTGAAGTAAGTGAGATTGATGATCGTTGGACAAGTGAGAGGATAAGTGAAAAAGGTGTTTTTCAAGCTTCCTCTCCAAGACCTACGGCTCTTCATCTTCTCCAAGGTTTCATCTTCTCCTTCATTGTTTCTTCCATAGCTCTCTAAGGACAAAGGTAAGAGCTAGCACTCTTTAATTTGTTCTAGCTATTCCCGGGTCAAAGGGTTTGTCCCGGTTAGGTTCTCCGATCTCTGCGTGGATACCATTAGAGACGGTCTCCTTTGGCTGTTATGGTTTGAGTTTGTTGTATAGACACATGGATCCTGGCTTAAGGGAAGGTCCCGGAACAAAAATTTTTGTTTTCCGCACCGTGGGCATGTGATGCTCACAACGGGATTTTCCTACAGATTCTTGTGGCATTATGAAATTAAGACATAGAGGAACATTTCTCTAGAAGGAAGTTTTGACAAATTCCTTCAAATTGATAGTGCGAATCAGACCCCTAAGTAAGCATGACTAAAAGGAAAGTGTAAGGGCATATTGGGAACATCACTTGAAGAGTAAAGACTTAAGGCTTTAGTGGGAGGGGCAAGTAAGTCATTTCCCCTTCATTAATGACCTGGCCATATAAGAAACACTTGGCTGTCGTTTTTGGAGGAGCAGCCCACGAAAATGAGAAAGAAAAGAACAAAGAAGAAGAAGAAGGAAAGAAAGGTGGTTTTGGCTATGGAGAAAATGAAGGAGAAGCTTAGGGTTTTCAATTTTTGGGAGATTTCAAGAGGATTTTGAGTTGTTTCAAGGGAAAAAGGATGGAAGTTGCTGAAAGTTCCCTTCAAAGCCATGAAAAATCCGAAAATTGAGAAGAGAAAGGTAAGAGAAAATGTTTAAGTTTTGAATTTTCTTGAATTTATGGTTTGGAAATATGAAAATAACTTGGGTTTGTGATTTATGAAGTAAATTGTGATGTATATGCCTTAGGTTGTGTTTAATTTTGGATGGAAACTTATTTAAGGTTTAGGCTTAATTTTATGTTGGAGGATTTTGTGAATTATTAGTGTAGAATCATAAATACTAGTATGGGTTTGTGAAAAATGATATCAATTTTGAAGATTTTGGGATTTATGATATTGAATTTGTGTAAATTGGTTTAGGCCAATTTTGAAAATTGGGGTTTTTGAAAATTAGAGATTTAGAGAGCTTGAATATGTGAGGAATTAATGTTTTCTAAGCTCAATTTGAGAAATTAAGTTAAATATGATATTGAATTTGAGTGAATCGGTTTAGGTCAAATTTGGAATTTGGGGATTTTAGAAATTGGTGACTTAAATATCTTGGAATTAGTATGAATTGATGATTTATGACATCAATTTTAAGGATTAAGTTATTTATGAGGTTGAATTTTGATGAAATTGCTTTAGGGAATGTTAAATTGGAAGGAAGAAAGGAGAAATGGCCAAATTGAAGCTTGGAACAAGTTTCTAGCATCAATTCGAGGTGGGTAATGTATTTATATTTTGAATTATGAGTAAATTATGTGAATTTAAAAAAATTAATAAAGGAAAAATATTTCTAAAATTGTGTTTTCAAAGGATTTGAAAAGAATCGTTACAAAGGTTTACGTTAAAATGTTTGTAAATGATTTGTGAAATTTATTGAAAAATTTAGAATACAAGATTTATGAAAATTATGTTTTCGCATTTTTGAAAAAAAAAAACGTGAACAATGTTGGTTTATGTTTGAAAGAAATAATTGCATTCATTTTTATGCATTTGATTTATATGTGATTAATTGATTAATTGAATATGATTGTTATATAGATTGATGTGAATATGTGGAATGTGCATGTGTCAAGCATTTTGACACGATTTGACGTTATGATATGAAAACTTTGAAAATCAAGATTTCGAAACGTGCCTTCAGGCAATCTGAAATTTCGTTTTCAATTATGTGTTATGTGGGTTTGGTCAGGTCCTATTTGTGGGACGAGTGCGCACTTGTCTAAGTTTTATAGCCTTCTCCCGGCTGCCCGCTAGTGGCATGGAGCTTCGATTTCGGACTCCTTTCACGGCTACACTAGACCGCTTATGCGAAAAGTGTAATCGTTCGCTTCATGATCGCATGTGACCGCTATGCGAGAATGTGCGATCGACGCTCTGCTTTTGGACCGAACTGCACCATTTGATGTGTTATGTGCTTTTGTTTAGTTTCTAAGTGTGGTGCATTCATGTTTTGTATTTGGTCATGAAATCTGAAAGATTTGAGAAGTTTGAAAAATGAGAGATTGATGTTTGTAAATGTAAGATTTTGGAAATGTTTTATGAATGGTTTAAAAAGTGAAGGATTTGAGAAATAAACTTTGAAGAGTTTCTTTTATGAAATGTTTAAAAATGAAAAACGTCTTGAAAATGATTTTCTACTTATTGTTCAATATATAAATATATTATCCACAAGCTTCCGAGCTCACCCCCCCTTTCATCCCCATCTCTTGGTTTCGAGCAGGAGATTGGATGAAAGAAAATCAGGCCAACTGTTCGTTTTTGCTTATTTTGTAAATTGTGTAGTTTGGATTTTTAGAAATGGTTTGTAAATGGCTTTGAATGCCATTCAAGTTTGATAGTGTATCTACTTCGGAATGTAAGTGATTTATGATTTATGTATTGAATGTGAGATATAAGTTTGTATATGCCTTCGATTGGTCTATGATTGGATTGGATTTGAGATATGGATCATGAGATTGTTTGTTGATTGAGAATTATGGAAGTGTTAGGTATAGGTTTGCGTTTGCTGGTGTTTGGATTCCGGATGGGAGAGTCCGATGATTCTGGGTTTTGTTTGAGAATTTTAGAAGTGTATTTTTCCATTTGCAGGTTTTGGGTTAGGACAAATGCAGCCGTTATGCTGCCGAATTTTCGATAAAATTTGGGATAAAAATGTATTTTAAGATTTGTATGGATATATAAGAATATGATTCAAGCTTTGAGATTTGCATGAGAATGAATTTCCAAAAGTGGGAATTCATTGTATTTGATTTGCCTTAGTTCGAATAAAAGTGAATATAAGAAAAAGAAAAAAAATTATACCGGATTTTAGAACAGTTTGAGTTTAAGGTCTCCAACGCGTTCGATTGTTAAAATGTATGTTATCAGATGTCGGATCCGTTTGTGCTTGTCTCTGTATTTGATTTGCTTTTGATTCGTTACACTAGTCGTATCCGATTCGTTTATTTGATTCGTTTCGCTATTTTTTGCTTCCATTTTTGTCTCCGCTTTGTTTATGTTTCGTTTGATTTCCAATCCAATTTTCGTTCCGCCGTCAATCTGTATTCATTTCGCTTCGCTATATTTGCTTTCACTTCGAGTCGATTCGCTTTTGACTTCGATAAGTCTTTGTTTTGTTTTCGATTCTTTCCGCTTTTCCAGTTGGGATCCGGTTCTCGGATCGGGTCCCAACATTAGTGCATCAGGGTCGCATGCCTATGGGGCTAAGAGAATTTAGATGACGTATTGTAGACATCAATATGTGTCTTTTGCTTTTACATTACGTGTTGGTTCACAAAAAATTTAGGGTTGTTTGTTTGTTTTATTTTTTATAAAAGAGAAACATTTTAATAAAATACTTTTGTTTAATTTTGATGTAGATTTTTTTAAAACAATAAAAAAATAACAAGCTCATGAAAATACAAATTATATATATTTTTGTAAAATTTCACAACTTATTTTAAAAATTAAAATAATATTTCCTTTATTTTTCTCTTGCTATTTCTCCCCTATTCCATTAATGATTTTATTCTTTGTTTCATTTCTGCTACCATTTTAACAGTGATGTGGATTCAATTGTTTTCTGTGCTATCTATAAGAAATTTAAGTTTTTGAATTTTTTATTCGATGGTATTTTTATTTTCTTTTCCTCCAAACAAATTAACCTTTAGTTTTCTCTTTGATCCAGTCTTTCCTTTTCTGACACTACTTTAACAACATCTAACTTGCCTACTTTGTCCCGATTGTAAGTTATGGGAGAAGAAGTAAAGATGAGTGAATACAAGACCAACAGTGTCAAAGATCATGAAACATTATTATTTGGACAAAACCGTAACAAAGGGACTAAAACATTTTATGTGCCTATTATGTGGACAATAGACACGTTATCGATTATCATAACTTCCATTTATAGCAACTTGGAATACGATTGCAATACCTAAGGGACGATCTTTGACACTTTCAATTGATGCCATTGAACATGAAAGGGCCCTTATTGGAAATTCAGAGATAGCGAATATATTTACCTTTACCGACTCTCATGTTACTTGGAGTCCAAAAAAATAATTATTTTTTTTGGATAGAATAAGCGTGAAAATTTATTTGTTGTTATGTCTGTAGGAATTTTGAAAACAACCTCTCTACTAGTTAGAGGTAAGGTTGCGTACTATCTGATCTTCTCACATCTCGCGTATTAGTGGGATTCATACTGCCTATTGATGTTATTGTTGATGTATATTTGTAAAATTGTTAAACTTCTAATTAAAATCTTATCCTATTTACTGCATACATCATCATATTATATTGATTACAATTTTCAATATTTTATCTATTATTATTTTATTTTAATAAATATTAATGATTAAGAATAGTAGTCAACTTAAATTTATTATTTTATCTTATTAATATGTAAAATTTTAGATATGTTTATCTTTTATATCGAAAAGGATAATTTATAGAGTTTTAATGTATTAACTATATATTTAAACAAATTAAGTAGTTAAAATATGAAAAATCATATAGAAATGTAAATTATAATGAACATTAGGATTATTAAGTACACTTACCATTACAAAATTATCAAATTAACACTATTAATTCTAAATTATTTAATCTCAACTTTTTGTGAAGATTTCAAAGTTTAGTCGCCAAAATTTTACATTTGGCAACGAGTTATATATTTCGTTGTGAAAAGTTTGAATATTTTACGATGTTTTAAATTCTTGTCATCAAATGCTTGACCTTTGGCAACAACATAAGTAAATCGTTGCAAAATTAGGCACTTTTAGTGACGACTCCAGAAAATCATTGCCAAATAAACTATTTTAGTGATGATTTTCTTTAACGTCACCAAAACCATGACTTTGGGGGACAAATTTTTAAATCATCTCCAAAAGTCAACATTTGGCTATGATTTCAAATTCGTTGCCAAAAAAATGTAGCTAATAGTCTATTATGTTGTAGTGCTTGCGTTATAATCACCAAACTAAACATAAGCATATGAGGAAGAGAGATCGAAAATGAAGAATTAAAGACCAGTAGATAGGTCTTATGGGATGTTTGATTGTTAGCAAGTTCTTATTTGTATTTGTAATTGTTGTATAGTTTTTGTTTGAAACAATCAAAAGTTAACAAGAGAGCTTTTATAATAATTTTTCTGACAAAAACAATTATTTCTCTTATAACTTATGACTTATGCTGCTTCTTATATCTCTTATAGCATTTTAATCATTTAAGATCATTGTTATATCATTTTTGTAGTCCAAGGATACTATATTAGACTCCACATACTACAAGCTTAGGATATAAAATTGTTTGGTAATTTTATTGTTATATATGATTGTCTTGTGATTATTTATAAACCATCTTTAGCATTTAATTCATTGTGGAATTTGTTGTGATTGATGTTCTCTTTAAAGAGTTAAGAAACATGCCTAGGTCAAAAATTAGTATTTTCTAACAAACGTTAATAATTCGTGTTGTTGAAAAAAGTGAAATGTAATCGTGTGAATAATATTTCAAGA
Source organism: Erythroxylum novogranatense (assembly GCA_029891385.1). Taxonomy (NCBI): domain Eukaryota; kingdom Viridiplantae; phylum Streptophyta; class Magnoliopsida; order Malpighiales; family Erythroxylaceae; genus Erythroxylum; species Erythroxylum novogranatense. The sequence continues at coordinate 100,353,212 of CM057232.1, forward strand.
ACACTATTATATGAATTTTTAATCCAAGGACATTAGACTCCATATAATACATACATAAGTTAGAAAATTCTTAGAAAATTATTTGATAATTTTCTTGAAATAAAGATGATGAAACTTATAATGAAATTTCTTATCTAGTCTAATATTTTCTTTTAACTTTTTAATGTTGTCACTTATTTGTAGTTATATCAAGTGATGGAAGCTTTGAATAATATGAGTGATTCCAATGATTATATGAAAATAAATGAAAAGGATGAGATATGGAATGATACCATAGATATACATTTAATCTCATTGATGGTTGAAAAAATGAAGAAGGAAAATTGAACAATAACTACCTTTTCTAAATTTGGTTGGAAGAATATTAAGGTAGGATTTCAAACAAAATTCAATAAAAAGCATACTAATGTTTAGTTGAAGAACAAATATAATTCATTAATGGATAGACTGAAGAATTTCAAGAATTACTCAAAGAAACAAGAATCAATTACAACTCCTTCACATGTGAATTTAATACTACAGATAAATGTAAGGAAAAACTATTAAGGTAAGATATGTCTTTTTTATTAATATATTATATTATAACACTTTTGTTCTCATATTTTCTTTTCAATATTATAGGTTAATAAAATGGCTCATAGATTAAAAAAAAGCATGTGAGGAATTCTCAGACTTGTATCATATTTTTAGAGATAATATTGCAACTGGTTTGTATGGATATCTATCAAATAAATCTCCATCAAATAGTATAGAAGAGGAATATAAAATAAATGTTGATGAAGATTGCTCATATAATAACAAAGGAGATCAAGTTACAAGTTCTCCTTCTAAGAAAAAGAATTCTTTTAAGAATAAGGAGGCAAAGAAGATGCACTCTAACATTTTAGAAGAATTCCTGATCAAAATTGGTGAATAAAAAAAAAGAAAGAATGATTTACTTGAGAAAAAATTGACTGCAACATCATTCATTGTAGATAATAGATTCAGAGCGTCATTAGTTAATTAAGGGACTAATATAATGATGAAGGGTGTGTAATATAGAAAAATAATGAAGCCTTTCTATGATTCTCTACTTTATACGGAGATTTTATAAAGATGATAAATACAAGGAAGCTAGATTGGATTATGCCTCATTAGTTATATTTTTATGATATTGCATATTAAAGTTTTATTTTTTACACTTTTATATTAAGAACTACTCCATAGTTTGAACATTTTAATTCTATGTTTTGTATGAATAATTGATATGAACTTTTTCTTGAATGTTTTCATTAATTATTTAATACTAGTATTGTAGATATATGACTTCCTTACAGATTTTGTATTAGATTTTGATGAAGAATTAATGAAGGTAGTTATTATTTCTCTAGTTGAGGAAAAAATGAATATTTTCATTTATATAAGGAACAATGAATAACTTTTTCTTTATCAGATAATGATTGGATATTAGAATTTTTGAATGGAAAATTTACAAGCATTTATGAGAACTTAAGAATGAGCAAGACAATCTTCTTAAGCTTATGTGATGAAATGAAGACATTTAGGAGGCTTAAAGCCAATGAGTCATTTGACTATAGAGGAGCAAAAAGTAACTTTCTTGATGACTATAGGACATAATGAGATAACAACAATTAGTACAGAAGACTTTCAACATTCAACCTAGACAATTGTGAAGTACTTTCGCAAACTCTTATTATACAGTTAATTGTCTTACAAAAAGAGTCATCACTCCACCACGCTTCACCAATACACCTCTTGAGATTTAATATAATTTATATTTCTTTCTATAGTTTCAAGTACTTTTATATATGTAAGTACTATTTTCATTACATCTTTATGATTAATAATTATTTTAATAGTTTAATTTTATTTTTTAAGATTGTATTGGCGTAATAGATGGTACACTTATTGATGCACATATTCTAATTGATGACCAAATACCATATAGGGGCTAAAAGAATTGGTATAATCCAAAATATAACGTGTTATTGCTCATTTGGCATGCATTTCACATATATAATGGCTAGATATAAAGGTATCGTAAATGACTCTTGAGTTCTTTAAACAACCATGACAAATCTAACAAAATAATTTCCTGTGCCTCCATAAGATATTACATTATTTTAAATAAACATATAGTAATTATGATTAATTTTTAATAACTTTATTTTAACGTTATTTTCTTTATACGTTAGGTAAGTTCTATTTGGTTGCTTCAAGCTACACCAATATGCTTAGATTTCTTTCAGAATATCAAGGTAAGAGCAATGATCCGAGTTAGTTCCGTTCCGAATTGATGCAAGCCGAGAATATCTTAATGTCGGCCGGAGACCGAAATCTGAAACTCACCCTCGGTACCAGCCATAAATACCGGTCGGTACTGGGGTTTTCCGTTGGGTACCGGCCGGTACCCAACATTCCGGGCAATTCCAAAAATTTTCGGAATGCTAAGGACTAAAGTGAAAAAAAAATTGCACTTTACCCTCCCAACCCTCTGTTTCTTCTTCATTTCTTCTACTCCTATTCTTCTCTCGAAGCATCTCTCTCTCACTATATCGCTCACAGGTCTCACACTCTCACCGTCTCTGTCGCCGGTGTCTGGAGGTCCTCTCACCGTCGCGACTCTTGGCTCTCCTCTTCGCCTGCCCCGGTTGTTCTCCGTTCTCCTCCCCGTGTAGATCCGCCTCATCCGTGTAGATATGTGTAGATCTAGCCCTCCACAACTCCTCCTCGACGTCAGCTCTACTCCTCGCCGCACCATCGCACCACCATCGACCTTTTCCGGCAGCTCACAGAGGCCGTCACCCTCCGGCGTCCACCACACACCCTTACGTCGCCGTCTTCAACGCTCGAAGTCGTCACAGCACACCCCATCGTCGCCGCCTGCTGAGGACCCGACATCGACCCAGATCCAGATTCTAAATGACCGATTGCTGTGTTTAATTTTTCTTGGCATTTGGATATTATTTGCTTGTGTTTTTGTGTTGGTTGGGGGATGATCCGATGATGTTGGATTTGTGATTTTTTGGTGAAAAATTGGTGGTGCAGTGGTGGTGTGTTGGATTTGGGGATAATGATAATCTGAATGTTGCATTGGAAAAAAAATTTGATTGGTGATTGTGAATTTGTGATTGAGTAGATTTTAAGGTATTAAAATTGGAATAAAATTTGATTGGAATATGTGGTAATTTGAATTGGAATAAAATTTGGAATTGCACTGAAAATTAAATTTGGAGTTGGAAATTATATTTTGGCATTTGACATTTTAGAATTAGAAATTGTAATTGGAATTGGATTTTTGAATTGATAGAAAATTAATTTTGGAATTGGAATTAGAATTGGATTGAAAATTGGTTGAATGGAAATGGAAATGGAAATAGAAATGGAATTTGAATTTGAATTGGAATTGGAATTGGAATTGAATGAAATTGGAATTGAATGTAATGAATGGAATTGGAATTGGAATTGAATGGAATTGAATTGAATCAGAATGGAATGGAATGGAATTGAATTGAATTAAATTAAATTGGATAAGAATTGAATTGAATTGCAATTGAATAGAATTGAAATTGATTTGCAATTGAATTGAATTGAAATTGAATTGAATTGGATTTGGAATTGAATTGAATTAAATTAGAATTGAATTGAATTGAATTGGAATTGAATTGAATTGAAATTGAATTGAACTGAATTGAATTGGAATTGGAATGGACTTATGAATGTTTTGTAATTGTTAAGATTGGAAATTGTTGGGAATGGAATGAATGGAAATGGAATTATGAATGTTTTGTAATTGTTAGGATTGGTAATTGTTAGGAATTGAATTGGAAATGAATTCTGTTGAATTGGAATTGGAATGGAATTGCAAATTGTTGGAGTATGTTGGAGTATGTTTTGACTTGAATTGGAATTGAATTAAATTGAATTGGAATTGGAATGGAATTGCTAATTGTTGGAGTATGTTTTGAATTGAATTGTAATGGAATTGAATTGAATTGGATTTGAATTGAATTGAATTGGATTTGAATTTGATTGGAATGGAATTGAATTGTAATGGAATTGAATTGGAATTGAATTGAATTGGAATTGAATTGAATTGAATTGGAATTGAATTGAATTGAATTAGATTTGAATTGAATTGAATTGGAATTGGATTGAATTGAATTGAATTGGAATTCAATTGGAATTGAATTGAATTGGAATTGAATTGAAATGGAATTCAATTGCATTTGAATTGAATTGAATTGGATTAGATTGAAATGGAATTGAATTGTAATGGAATTGAATTAGAATCGAATTGAATTGAATTGGAATTGAAATGAATTGGATTGGAATTGAATTGAATTGGATTGGAATTGAATTGGATTGGAATTGAATTGAATTGGAATTGAATTGGATTTGAATTGAATTGAATTGGATTGGAATTGAATTAGATTGGAATTGAATTGAATTGTAATGGAATTAAATTGGAATTGAATTGAATTGGAATTGAATTGAATTGAATTGAATTGGAATTGAATTGAATTGGATTTGAATTGAATTGGATTGGAATTGAATTGGATTGGAATTGAATTGAATATGAATTAAATTGGATTTGAATTAAATTGAATTAGATTAGAATTGAATTGGATTGGAAAGGAATTGAATTGTAATGGAATTGAATAGGAATTGAATTGGAATTGAATTGAATTGGAATTGAATTGAATTGAAAAATTGGAATTGAATTGAATTGAATTGATTTGGAATTGAAATTGAATTGGAATTGAATTGAATTGGATTGGAATTGAATTGAATTGGATTTGAATTGAATTGGATTGGATTGGAATTGAATTAGATTGGAATGGAAGTGAATTGTAATGGAATTGAATTGGAATTGAATTGAATTGGAATTGAATTGAATTGGAATTGGAATTGAATTGAATTGAATTGGAATTGGAGTTGAATTGAATTGTATTTGAATTGAATTGAGTTGAATTGGAATTGGAGTTGAATTGAATTGAATTGAATTGAAATTGAAATTGAATTGGATTTGAATTGAATTGGATTTGAATTGAATTGGATTGGAATTGGATTGGATTGGAATTGGATTTGAATTGAATTAAATTGGATTGGAATTGAATTGAATTGGAATTGAATTGAATTGGATTTGAATTGAATTGGATTGGAATTGAATTATAATTGAATTGGAATTGGAATTGAATTGAATTGGAATTGGAGTTGAATTGGATTGGATTGGAATTGAATAGAATTGGATTTCAATTGAATTGAATTGGATTGGAGTTGAATTGGATTGGAATGGAATTGAATTGTAATGGAATTGAATTGGAATTGAATTGAATTGAATTGGAATTAAATTGAATTGAATTGGAATTGAATTGAATTGGATTGGAATTGGAGTTGAATTGGATTGGATTGGATTGAATTGAATTAGAATTGAATTGGAATTGAATTGAATTAGATTGGAATTGAATTGAATTGGAATTGAATTGAATTGGAATGGAATTGAATTGGATTGGATTGGAATTAAATTGGATTGGAATTGAATCGAATGTAATGTAAATGTAATATTTTTGTTTCAGGTTCAACTTCTACTTGATTGTTTATTCGTTATCAACTCTTTTTGTAATATTTATTGTTATTTTATCGGATGTTTTGAATCTTTTAATGTAAATATGTAATATTATTTATTATAATGATGAAATTGTATGATTGTAATATTTTAAATGCTTTGTATTATTCTTAGTTTTATAATTGTATGATGATGATTGTCTTTGTTTATATTAATTGTGGTTATTATTTATATGTAAAATATTTAAAAGGTATTGTTATTTCAAATTAATTGTCATTATTATTTATTATTAAGATTTTTGAAAGCATGGTTGATGTAAACAGTAAACTAGTAAAGTATAAAGTACAGTTGTATAATATATCAATATGGACTATTTTGTAATTTTTAAAAAGTTTAGGAACTATTTTATAAATTTAAAAATATCCCAAAAGCAGTATCGATCTAAATAGAATGCGCATCGATTTGTTCAGAGTCAATCGATCGAGTCTGATGCGGTATTCATAACATTGGGTGAGAGATGTCATTTATGATATTATAAAAGAAAAGAAAGAACTTAAGGTCCACAAGACTTGTTTAACTACAGACATTCTTATTAAGAAATGTTATTAAAAGATGTTTTGGCATTCTAAAAGCAAGATTCTTATACTTTCAAATATGTTGGGTTATGATATGAAGAAAAAAACATATATTGTTATTTTTTGATGTGTTATACATAATTGCATTACAAAGCGATAAATTATTTAATATTTGTGTAAAAATGAATAGAAAATTATGAAAAGTGAAAATAAAGATGTAAGTTTTAAAATGGAGTATGATATCACTCTAACACAACTTTGAAGGATGTCTCAAAAGTAGGATGAAATTGTTAGATTAATGTGGAATGATTATATTAATTCTAATTAATTTATGTTTCTTTTTGTAAATGATGCTACTATTATGTTTTAAAGCATTATAGCATGATAGACATCTTTTATTGATTAGAATGACTTAATAATACAATTTTTATATTTTATAAAATTTTATTATATACAATTAATGTGTAAATTTCTTTAATTACATAAATATTCATGCATTTTATTTCTAATAATAGTAGGAATTAATTATTTAAAGAATAAAATTTGATATGTCAATAAAATTACATTTAAATTTAATATTAACGTTTAATAGTACAACTAAAAATAAAAACAAGATGATAAAACTAAGCTTGTTTCTATTTTTAATTTTTATTACTAATCTCATCCAAATGTCGAGATTAAAGACAAGTTTTAATTAACTAGTAAGCTTGAGCCATTCCTTTCTCCTTATCATTCCAATAGAAAAGTAGTATATAATTTCAATTTTGTTTAGAAGTTAAAAATAGTTTTTATAAAGAAATAATCAAGTTCAAGAGCTTACAAGTAGCAATAGATAAGGGAGCTAAAAAACAACAAAGTTTAGCTAATAGATTCCATAATCACATCGTACGATATAGTTTAGCCCTATATAAACTCAAAACTCCATCTGTAGTTAATTTCCTCTGGGAACAAAACTAGGATGGTCTCTAGGGTCTAGAGGCTTTGGTGTATGTCACTTATTTCTTATTCCTAAACGAGATTTGTGTGTAAACTGGAGCTATTGGTGGAGAAGCCTACCATCACGATGGTCTATATCTCACGACTAACTAGAGGCATATATTCCTACCCCTAGTTGAGTTTTCTAACTATATTCTTATGGTCTTGTGTTGCGTCTCCTAATCAACTTAAGGTGACATAATTATAATCCCCATTCAATCATCATTTGGGTTGACATAGGAATTATGATCTTGTGTGTATATAGTTGCTCTCGAATTCTTTGGAGAGGGTCATTCTTAAATCTATTTGGAGGTATGGTTTAATCCTTAAAGATCCTAGAGTTGCATTCCTCCCAAATGCCAGATACCAAGCATGCCTTATTAGTTATGTATTTAAGTTTACTGCACTGGTAGATTGTGTTTTTTCAACATGCTTTAGGGGGACCTATTTTATATCTTTGCATGATGAAGAACCACATCTCAGTTGAGAAATTGAAATTTGAAAATGAAAAAGATGTGATCTAGGTACTCCATTTCCTTTTTACACATCACATTATTTGGAATGCATAGGATATGTTTTTCTTATTCCTTAAGATGATCATGTCATTTTATGCTTTAAAGTGAAAATTATAACTCTATTTCTTTGACTTTTCAATGGAACAACTTGTTTTGTTTATCTGTTTATAATATATGTGTTTATTGAGGGGAGAGTTAAGGAAAGTTTCAAAAGAAGAATAAGGAAGAAGTTGATGCATTTCAAACCTTGTATATATATAGCAAAATATCATTAGATGTTTATTTCATTCACTAGAAACCATATCAATAGTCAATGCATGTAAAACTTATGTAACATACAAAAATACCAACAGTTATAAGAAAGTACCATGCACACTTTAAAATTGAAATACCATTTGTAAGCATAAACTATACCCTACATCATTGCAAACTATACTATTATTTTAATTGTCCAATATGACCTCTATGTTAAAATTATCATCATTCACCACAAATAAGTAAGATATATATTTTCAAATTGGAAAATACTAACTGAATGTAAATAATATCACATCTTAATACAAACTATACTAGTACGTAGTAAATTTAATAACACTACTTTAAATAAAAGCTACCACCACACATTTTAAATAAGTAACAACTTTAATGAAAAATGATAATATGATCTTTGAGCACAAACCATATCCTACCTTAATTATGAGATCCCACATCAATTGGAGAGGAGAACGAAGTACACCTTATAAGGGTATGGATATCTCTCCCTTACAGACGCGCTTTCTATGGCCTAATGCATCGGATCCAATCAGAATTCTGAGGTTAAATGTGTTTGGGTGAGAGTAGTACTAGGTTGGGTGAACTCCTGGAAAGGCCTCGAGAAAAGCAAAACCGTGAGGACATGGTTGGGCCAAGGCCCGAAGCGGACAATATTTATGAGCGGGTGATCTGGGCTGTTATAAGAGTGGTATCAGAGCTAAATCTGTTGGATCCCGTTTTCGGAATCCAACCTCGGTACAAAATACCATCATACTGAAGCGTGATTCCTTGAAATCTTTTCTTTCCCTGTTACCAAACATGATGAGCCCCATTCTCGAAGTCCGACCATTGAACCAAAAGCGTTGGCGTACACCACAGAAATCGTGAAGCTAAAAGTCTCGTATCATTTCTATAAGCCTTTGTCCCATATCACATCTCACTTCTATATATATATATGTGTATAACCAGAATTCACAATCCAAAAATCATATCAAAACCATAACTCCCTCAAGTAAACCAAATTTTTACTCAATCCGGTTCGTATACACAAATGCGTACTTCCACTTGCTATCATCCATACATAATGCGTTAACATCAAAAAAATTAAATTTTATAGCTCTAATGGCATTCCAAGCCACAATACAATAGCAAAATCAAATATCCGAATATACAAAAAATACATAACTCCCAAAATTCTCGTCAACAATCTAACTTAAAACAAAACAATATGTACACATGTAAACAAAACTTCACTTTCCTTCACCCGATCTTCTTCTCATCATCTGTGGATGGGAATGAAGGGGGGCGAGCTTATAGCTCGTGGGTAACAGGTTTATAACGAAGAACAAGCAAAATCGTTGAAATATTTATTTGTTGTATAAAATCATAATGAGTTCGTAAAACGCTTTGTTCCCAAATCTTAGTCAAATCCAAAATTTCGAGCTCAAACTTGTAGTTGAAAAGTGTCATTACATTCTCAAAACTCATAGTGAGAAAATGTCATCACATCAACACAACATGTCCATTCAACTATCAATGCAAACACTCAATTTATGCACACACTTGACAATTCATAGATGCAATGCACAAACAAACGACTCGAGAGTTCCGTGGAACGATCTGGATAAATCGAAGTTTATACTGTAAACTATCCGAGTCTGATTTCTCAGGATCTCGTGGCCTCAAGCGGGCAGCCGGGAGAAGGCTATACGTCGACGTGCACGTGACTAACGAAACGTTCCTCTCTTGCCCAAACAAAGCACATACTCATGTTCAAATCATTTCGAATACTTTCATGCTTTTCATGCTCTTTTCTTTCTTTTTCGAATATACAAAATGCCATGAATTTTTCCAAGGCATAAAATAAATGCATTCTCATCTTTATTTTGAAATTCATCAGAAAAGTTCATATGCTGAAACATGTAGAAATTTTTTGCAAATCATTCAATAGAAATAAATCGATATTTATGAAGTAATTGAAATCATTCTTGATTTGGGAGAAAACTTTAGTGGCTCATTACTAAATTATAAACATGAAACCCAACTAAAATCCTTGCTCGGATACATGCTTGAAAGATGCCTCTCATCTTGATCCTCTTGCCTTCCTTGATTCCCTTTATCAAATGCAAAATTCCTATTCAAATAGGAATACAAATTAGGGACCCAAATATTGCATATTTGCTAAGATAAATGCTAAAAACTCAAACTCTTCCAAAAGTCCAAACATTAGGGTCAATTTTTCATGATCACCATGATCAAGTTTCGAAAGACTCCAAAATCATTCAATTTGTTTCAGAAATCCGGAAGATATACTCCAAACATAATGGGACTATCCTTATGTTGAGACTAAAATCTATACTAAACTCCCAACAAAAAATTGAGATTTTTAACGACTGAATTAAAACTTCTTTTCTTCATAAAAATTGTAGACCTTTGTCTCTATTTTACAACAAATCAAAAATCACTTCATTTTCACATCTACAACAAAAGATATGCCCAAAATACCAAAATTCACCTATGTTGGAAACTGGGGGCTCGCCGCAACGAAGGCCATGCTCGTCGCGACGAACGGTCCGTGCTCGTCGCGACGAACGACCTGTGCTCGTTACGACAAACACAAATTCCTACGTCACGATGTGCACACCTTCCTCACACGTCGCGACGTGTTCATGAGCATGTCGCGACATGCGGGTCTGGAGAACGTCTCCGAACTTGATTTTCCAGCATTTTCCTAACCTCAATCCTTCCCTTAAGCACATGCAACACACTTAAACCTCGATTCAAGTCCCATACTACATTGCTAACCCATTAACACCTTAAAAACAGTCACAAACTCATCAACCCAAGGATTCTAACCATTTTTCCCGAAAATCCCTAAACCACCGATTCTACCTCATGCAAAACGATTCTAGGGTTTAATCTAACCATAAAAAGATTAAAAGAAGCTAAAATTTCTAGGAAATGCTTCGAATTTGTCTAAAATCTCTAGGATCAAAACCCTATTTTCTCTTCTCTTCTTCCTCTCCCACGATAACTCTCCCCTCTTTCTTCTTCCCTTTTTCTTCTTCCTTCCTCTTTCTCAATTCTTCTTCTTTTAATCCTACTTAATTTTCAAATGCCCATTTTGCCCCTTTCATTTAAGCCTTAAGCCTTCTATCCTTAAGTGCCATGACAAAAATGCCCTCACACATTTTACCACTTTTAATACAACCAAACCATATAATAAATTCTACTAACATTTATTTAACAAGTAGATCCAAAAATTTATCCATCAAACCTCATAATTTAATTAAATCATGCTTAATTCAATACGAAAAATTCGGGGGTTAACAACTCTCCCCCTCTTAAAAAGAATTTCGTCCTCAAAATTCTTATCTGACCGATAAGGAGTGCAGGATGTTCCCGCAATTCCCGTTTAACGTCGTCACTCGAATACTTTCTTTCAAATGACTGTGGTCAACAGACTCGCTTGGTCTTTCAACCCCTTATTTAACCACTCACTTTCTTAACTCGTTCCTTATTATTTTTCATATCACTCACATTTTTCCCACTTCCTGTGTCGATAAAACCAATATCTTATCATATCAATATTTCCTTAACATACTCACATGTATTATATTTCGAATCCAAGACATCTTTTGTTAGTAGCACTAGCTACCCGATTCATCGCAGGCTTAGCGAATTCTTTGTCTTAACTTGAGCACACCTTGTACCTCATATAGGCACACCTTGTACCCCATGTAAGCACACACCCTGAAAGGTGATACCCTCAGAGACAAATCATCTTTCACTTGACAATTCACATCACTTTAGTACAGTACATTTAACTCCTATGTCCATTACACTGTATTCCATGTCTTTAGCACAGATCCGCCTAAGTCATCCATCTTTCTAAAATCACTTAACATCACCTGTCCATAACATCTCCAATTCTAGCCTTCAATGATCAGTAGGCCTTATCGTCAACTCCTCATACAGTATTCTATTGAAATCACTATGACAATGATTGTGATGCTTAAAGTCAAATAGAACCATACATTGGCCTTATATTCCCATAAACTCCAACTATAAACTTCAAACACATCTCCGACAGTTAAGACCGTTGACAATTCAAACTTTCAGTCACTTGACACCTTTCTTTTGCTTAAATCACCACTTATGCTTTTTCGACAGTTTCTTTGCTCAATCATCTTTTTCGGAACACATACTTCTTATCTCAATCACTCAATATCATTTTTCCTACTTGAACTCAAAACTTACATTCATTTTCGATTCCTTGGTAAGGTTCACAATTTCTGAATCCTCATTTTGAGCTTTGTTCATGCGAAACCGATCTTACATTTTCAGTGACGAATGGAACTTTATTTTTGCCCGAAATTCGACTCCATTCAGCACTCTTTATCGCACTAGATCTGATAGCCTTGCCATTCTTGTACTCATTTGCACAACATAATCTTCCTGTATCTTCCTGTAACTCCATTCATTGTCTCAATCTCGTAGTCAATTATTTCAACTCAATAAGTACCCTAAGTTTCATGATCTGTCTATCTTACACACAGTCAAAATATTTCTGTACATATAATGTCTTCAACTTTCCAGCAATCACTACAACAACAATTTCAATTCATGTATCAACAATCAAACTATGAAGTTTTAATTGTCTCTATGCACATGAGTTCACTTCATTTTATTGAGTGGGAACTCATCCCGATCTCTCATGCAACCACCATTGCATACTACTGAATTCCCAATTCCAAACGATATAATTAATATCGGTGTTATAATTCCTCAAAATTTTTCTTACCTTCGTCCCTCATAATTTACTCATTTTCCTCAAGTAGTTAAACTATTCTTCCCAACTCTTCGAATACACTTAACATATCATCAAACTTCGCTTGGACCACATTAATCTTCAATACCGTGGTATTGTCGGGGAATTTGTTAACTTGAAGCAATATTGTCAGAACTCGATATGTCCACAACTGGTCCTGGTAATTCCTCAATTAACTGATTCCTCAATGAGGAAATCTTACCTCTTGTTATTTTCCAATTCCCAATTGTCTTACCTTTCTTGAATGATTTTCTCCATTCTTTAGATTTCCTTATAATTCGCATTGACGTATTCTGATGTCTTCTCATTTATACTTATTTCTCCACACACTCTAGTTTATTTACAATCTTAGCATCTTGTACTTGTCACACCTTCATTGGATAAAATTGCACTTCCCGAACATACTTACCCAGAACATAACGTGAATGAAATTCTGCTTTGAAAGAGAGTTTCTTGCTACTATCACATATATTATTCATACAAATCTTTACCCATCTCCTGCTATCATCTTCACGTCATCAGCTACTTTTAATCCCTCTAGAAGACCAATTTCTCTCGCCTTATAAGGTGATAATGTCCAAATCACTCAAAACTCAATAGAGTCATGAACATACTTGCTATCACATATGTTTGGATAGGCATCGTCAAGGTCATGCCATTCTGTCCACAGATCTACTCCTTAAAATCAGCAAGTTACATCTTACTCAATTGATACCTTGATCGTAGACAACAGTTCTCTCTTTATCAAACATACTAATCTCCTTCATTTCATAATGAGTCAATTACCATATTAAGTGCATAGGGCTCACTTCCTTGCCCTACAGAAGCATATCCTGGGGCTACCAACTCATCAGTACTCTCCTCACTTGTCGAAGAGTCGGGTTCAACTGATCTTTGCAGAACTCCTCGTGTCTTTCTACGAGGTGAAGTTTTTTATTCTTTTTCTTAATCTCATTCATGCATAAGATGGGATCTTATACGCATTTTTACTTTTTCCTATACTACATATCATGTCATTCGTCTCATACAAGGTCATTTATGCCTATTTCATTTCCCTTTCTCTATTTCCTCACTTCTATCTCATTGTCCTAGTATCATTCGTTTCATCTTCCACATGTATATCCTCAATCAATTCGCCATTCTCGATGCAAAATCATTATGAGACCTCAGTTCCACAATTTCTTCTTACTGCGGATCATCACTCTTGTCGTATTAATCGAACAACCACTTCGATTCTAATTTCCTCGTTTTAAGATCATAAAAAAGTTATGCTTCCATTGCACTCTACTTGTACCCTCTAATCTCATCGTGTATGCTTATATCCCTATACTTCTCAAACAATCCATGGCAATACATTCTTATCCATATCACTTTCAAAACATATCACCACAGTACAATATTGCTGTAATACTTCCAATACATCCTCCAATACAATTGCATTGAGTCATTATCTGTTCTATTTACCCATCATCTATTTCTCTTTCTAATTACCCGCAACTTTCTTTTTCTCAGATCATGACAGATGGACCAATCATCATTTCAAATTCAACCATCGATCTTCCATACATATATTTCTATTCTTTATCTCATCTTTCAAACTTTTTCTCTCACACATGGAGATTCAACATTACTGTTGGACCCCGAACCTTGAGTGACAATTTGATTTAGTAATATGAATGATCAAGTGGATGAGTTGATTGAAATGAAGTTATATAGCAAGAATTAGAAAGAAAAAGTGTGAAAATTTGAAGGATTTAGAAAGTTTGACTTTTTGGAGAGAGAATATTTGACTTTGAGAGTTGACTTATGATTTAGGCAAAATTTGATAAAATGGTCTTCTGGAAACTTGTAGGTTATGTTAAGAGATTTTTGTGGACATAAAGTTTGTAATTTTTCGATATCGGGAGTGAAAGTTATGATCAGTCAAAGTTTATGTTTGATCGGGTTTGACTTTTATATTGGTTGGAACTTTGACTGAGAAATTAACCTAGTTAGAGGTTAATTGAGCTTTGATGTTTTTCATGAAAATTGAAGGATTTGTTTTGATCTTTATTTCGATATAAAGTATGAAATTTTTCGATCTCGGAATATTAAGTTATGATTTTTACAAGTTTGTATAGAGGATAGTATCTTTGACCGGAAAATGGACTCCCGTAGGAGTTGAATTGAGTTTTATGTTCTTCTTGGAAGATTTAGAGCTTCTCTCAAGTTTTCTATAGAGACTAAGTTTGTCAAAATTGGAGTTCGGGATTAAGAGTTATGCATTTCGGAAGTTTTTGATAATAAGTGGAAAAAAAAAAAAAATAAAGTTTGATGTTGCTGCGGCGCGCTCGTATGGCAAGGCTCGCCTAGCGGGCGCAGCGCCAGCGTCAGCCCTCGCTAGGCGGCGACAGTCGCCTAGCGGGAGGCGCCGCGTCGCCTCGCTAGGGCGACGCCTCGCCTAGTGAGGCGGGCTGCTCTCGCCTCAGGGCAAGGCTCGCCCTCGTGAGTTAGGGCCGTCCATCGCCATCCGACGCCGTTTTGCTTCTTCAATTTCTTGATTTCCTGGTTTTCAATCCGACCTTTGCTCACTATTTTGCCTATATCTTTTCCGTCCGACATCTGATTGAGTTGATTCTTTTTGCGTTGGATTCCTAAGACAATAAATTTCATTTTATAAGAAATTTGTGAACTTTTGAGATTAATTTAATCAAAGTGAGTCGGGAAATTTTCCGAGCATGATTCAGTGTTTTGTGAAATTCGGGATCTGTAGAGATCCGATTGAAGCGATTCTTGAGGAGAAATAAAGATAAGACAAGGGCTACAAATCATATGAAGACATGAAATGTCAATTTTGCCCTTAGGACTTTTAATTTTGAATTTAAGTTCGGATTGGGGTGTAATTTTGGATTAGGAACACTGTGAGTAATTTGAGTATAACTTTTGATCTGGGAATTGAAATGAGACGATTCTTGTTTTGAATTAAACTAGAGACATAAGGATACAATTGTTATGAAGACATTGAGTTTCAATTCTGGGATTAAGAATGTGAATTTTGGGACTGAAATAATCGTACATAAGAAATGTGTTAGAATATGGATTTTCCCTTTTTACTTTAGCACATAACTTTTGATGTAGTGCTCGAATTGGCGCGGTCAGTGGCGTTGGATTCGTATGAGTGAGAGGAACATTTCGAGAAGGAAGTTTTGACAAATTCCTTCAAATCGATAGTACGAATCAAACCGCAGGTAAGCGTAACTTTAAGTTTTGAATGGAGGGCAATTTGGTCATTTGACCTTCATTTAATGAAACACATATATGGATGTCGTTTTGGCATATTAAAAGCCACGAAAGTGGCTGGAAAATTTTAGAAGAAAGAAGAAGAAATAAGAAGAAATAAGAAGAGTGGAGATTCGGTTATGGAGAAAAGAAGAGAGAGAAAGCTTTGTTTCAATTTTTCTACTTGTTTCTTAGGGATTTTTGAGAAGATTTCAAGAGGAAAAAGGTAGAGGAGCATAAGAGCTTCCTTCCAAGCCAAAAAAAATTCGAATTTGGAGAAGAAAAGAGGTAAGAGAAAAATTTGAACTTTGAGTTTTTGAGGAATTATTGGTTTAGAAATAAGGATATTGACATGGGTTTATGGTTTATGAAGTTGTTTTTGAAATATATGTTTTAGGTTGGGTTTAATTTTGGATGGAAAATTGATTAAGGTTTAGGCTTAATTTTATGATTGAGAATTTTGAGATATTTTGGTGTAGAATTATAGGAAATATGATGAATTGATGATATATGAAATCAATTTCGAAGAATTTGTATTTTATGGTATTGAATTGGGATAAATTGGTTTAGGCCAATTTTAAGATTTGGGGATTTTTGAAATTGAGGATTGAAATAGTTTGGAATTAATGTGAATTGATGAATTGTGAGATTAATTTTAAAGAAATTATGTTTTATGAGATTGAATTTGGGTGTATTGGTTTAGGCCAATTTTGAAAATTGGGGATTTTCAAAATTGGAGATTGAAATAACTTGGAATTATGATAGTTATGTTTTCCTATGGTTGAGTTTGAGAATTATGCAAATTATGATGATGAATTTGGATGTTATTAACAGGGAATTTTAAATTGAAGAAAGAAGAAGGAATTTGGAGAATTGACTATTTGGACCAACTTAGCGTCATTTCGAGGTGGGTAGCATATTTATAATTTGATCCGTAAGCTTAATATGAATTTTGAAAATGAAAGAAAGCAAAATTTTGTATGCTTGATAGATTATTGGAAATGTTTGAAAATAAGAATTGATTTAAAGTTGGAAAATATGATTTCGAATGTTTAGAAATTGGTACAAGTTTAAATTCAATTGTCATAAATGCATTATTGAATTATACACACTTGATTGAATGATTTGATTTTGAAATTAGTATTTGAATGATGAATTGATGTATGCATTATGTGAATGTGTGGAAAATCAAGAATTTGAAAAGTGCCTTGGGCATTACGAAATCTCGGTTCGATTATGTGTTATGTGGGTCGGTTAGGTCCTTTGGTGAGTCATTGTTGTCTCTATTAAGTAAAGCCTTCACTTTCGGCTGCCCGCTAGTGGCACGGAACTCCGATTTGGATTCCCTCACGACTACTACCGGACCGCTTTGCGAAAAGTGTAATACGTTCTATTCTGACTTGCAGGACCGCTTGCGGGGGGCATGCGCTCGTTGGACCAAACCAGACCATTTTGATCTGTTATGTGATTTTGATTTTGTTAATGTGCGTGATAATTTGCGATGTGATTGCATTCATGTTTATGAGAAATTTTGGAAAAATGAAGAAAAGGGTTTTCAATAAGGAAATTTATGAAATTTGATATGAAAAGTTTAGAAAAATTGAAAAGAGTTTGAGAGAAATATTTCAAAGTTGAAAAGTTTGAAACATTAGCCCTTTGGCAAAAGTTTATAAAGAAATGTTTTACCTTATTTATCGGTTTATAAATGTGTTATCCACGAGCTTAGAGCTCACCCCCTTTCATCCCCATCTCGTGTTTGACGGTGAGATCGGATGAAAGAATGTGAAGACATCAGTTTTGACATATGTGTCAGTTAGATTTTGTGTATTTTGGATTTTGAGTATGGATCTGTTTGTGGTTTAAGAAAGGTTTGAAAGAAAATGCATTTGTGTATAAGGTTGAGAATTGTGAATGATTGTGAAATTTGTATATGAAATTATGGATAATTTGGGAATATATATGTATGATTGATTTGGGAATTTGATTGAATTCTGAGTTTGGTATTGAATTGAGAATTATGGAAGTATTAGATTTAGGTTTGCGTTTTGCTGGTGTTTGGATTCCGGACGAGAGTCCGATGATTTGAGATCTGTTTGGCATTTAGAAGTGTATTTCTTTACCCTTGCGAGTTTGGGTTAGGAAAAAGGCGGCCGTTATCTTTCAAAATTTTGATAAAATTGGGATAAAAAATGGAATTTGAGATTTGTATGGATAAATAAGAATTTGTATGATTCTTTGAGTTTTGGGTTTAAGAATGAATTTTCCTATGGGAAATTATATGGATGTGATTGATGTAAGAAATGAGAATAGGAAAGAAAAAAAAAATTCATACCGAATTTTGGAACGTCTTAGGGTTTCCAACGCTTTATGTTCAATGATCGTTTCCTTTGAAAATTGTTGTTGGATGTCGAATCTGTTTAGTTAAGTGTTTGTTTTCGCATTCGCTTTGCTTCTGCTTTGATTCCGCTTCGGTCAGTTTGCTTTCGTATTCGATTCATTTCGATTTACTTCCGTTTCGATTTTATATTCGATTCGCATTTGCTTTGCTTCTGATTACGTTGTGATTTGAGTTTATTTTTGCTATTGGCTTCCGCATTGTGTTTCTGATTCGAAATTTCGATCCAAAATTTCTGTCTCCTTTCGCTTCCGTTTCCATTGATTCCGTCATTCGTTCTTCTTTTCCGGTTGGGATCCGGTTCCCCGATATTTCGTATTTTTGTTTCGAGTGTGCGCTTCGCTTTCGATTCTTATGCTTTGTTTTCCGTTTCGTTTTCCTTTCTGGTTATGTAGTTGGGTTCCGGTAACGGGATCCAACATTTAGCTAAGGATAGTGTGCAGTGTGTGTAGTTGGTTCCCAGATCGGGTCCCAACATTTATGGTATCAGAGCCCAGTAATATGATCTTACTTGGGCGTATGAGTATGAATAAGGAATTGATACGAGTTTGTAAAGATAAAAGTGAATTTGTGAGAGTGTGCTAGGTGGTCATTTGATTTTGATGAAAGAAATATGATGGTCTTTAGGAATTTGAAATTGATGTGCATGACTATTTGACGAATTCAAATGATTGGTTTGATTTGAGTGTTAAGAATATGTTTGATTTTCGGAATGTGTTGAGGAAATTAAGATTAGAACTTCTTGAGAAATTGTGATGAATTGATATAGATGAAAGAATGATGACATAATGATGATTAAACCATATTAGGGTTCCTTAAGAAATGGACCATTAATTTGTGCCCATATATGAAGAAATAATGAGTTATAGATATAGTGTTTTGATATGATATGAGTGATATATGATTTAAGGAAGTGAAAATTTTGAAGAGATTGAGAGAATGTATGAAGAGTAAAAGTGATGAAAAAGAAATTGATTATGAGTTGTGGAAAGAAATTAGTAAGAAAGTGCTTGATGATCATTGTTTAGAAAGAAATTTATGCAAGAATGAGTTACTTGGAGTTAAGTAAATATGAATTTCGAGGACGAAATTCTTTTAAGAGGGGGAGAAATGTTGGACCCCGAACCTTGAGTGACAATTTGATTTAGTAATATGAATGATCGTGAAGCTAAAAGTCTCGTATCATTTCTATAAGCCTTTTTCCCATATCACATCTCACTTCTATATATATGTGTGTGTATAACCAGAATTCACAATCCAAAAATCATATCAAAACCATAACTCCCTCAAGTAAACCAAATTTTTACTCAATCCGGTCCATATACACAAATGCGTACTTCCACTTGCTATCATCCATACTAATGCGTTAACATCAAAAGAATAGAATTTTATAGCTCTAATGGCATTCCAAGCCACAATACAATAGCAAAATCAAATATCCGAATATACAAAAAATACATAACTCCAAAAATTCTCGTCAACAATCTAACTTAAAACAAAACAATATGTATACTTGCAAACAAAACTTCACTTTCCTTCACCCGATCTTCTTCTCATCACCTGTGGATGGGAATGAAGGGGGGTGAGCTTATAGCTCGTGGGTAACAGGTTTATAACGAAGAACAAGCAAAACCGTTGAAATATTTATTTGTTGTATAAAATCATAATGAGTTCGTAAAACGCTTTGTTCCCAAATCTTAGTCAAATCCGAAATTTCGGGCTCAAACTCGTAGTTGAAAAGTGTCATTACATTCTCAAAAATCATAGTGAGAAAATGTCATCACATCAACACAACATGTCCATTCAACTATCAATGCAAACACTCAATTTATACACACACTTGATAATTCATAGATGCAATGCACAAACAAACGACTTGAGAGTTCCGTGGAACGATCCGGATAAATCGAAGTTTATACCGTAAACTATCCGAGTTTGATTTCTCAGGATCTCGTGGCCTCAAGCGGGCAGTCGAGAGAAGGCTATACATCGATGTGCACGTGACTAACGAAACGTTCCTCTCTTGCCCAAACAAAGCGCATACTTATGCTCAAATCATTTCGAATACTTTCATGCTTTTCATGCTCTTTTCTTTCTTTTTTTAATATACAAAATGCTATGAATTTTTCCAAGGCATGACATAAATGCATTCTCATCTTTATTTTGAAATTCATTAGAAAAGTTCATATGCTGAAACATGTAGAAATTTTTGCAAATCATTCAATAGAAACAAATCGATATTTATGAAGTAATTGAAATCATTCTTGATTTGGGAGAAAACTTTAGTGGCTCATTACTAAATTATAAACATGAAACCCAACTGAAATCCTTGCTCGGATACATGCTTAAAAGATGCCTCTCATCTTGATCCTCTTGCCTTCCTTGATTCCCTTTATCAAATGCAAAATTCCTATTCAAATAGGAATACAAATTAGGGACCCAAATATTGCATATTCGGTAAGATAAATGCTAAAAACTCAAACACTTCCAAAAGTCCAAACATTAGGGTCAATTTTTCATGATCACCATGATCAAGTTTCGAAAGACTCCAAAATCATTCAATTTGTTTCAGAAATCTGGAAGATATACTCCAAACATAATGGGACTATCCTTATGTTGAGACTAAAATCTATACTAAACTCCCAACAAAAAATTGAGATTTTTAACGACTGAATTAAAACTTCTTTTCTTCATAAAACTTGTAGACCTTTGTCTCTATTTTACAACAAATTAAAAATCACTTCAGTTTAACATCTACAGAAAATGATATGCCCAAAATACCAAAATTCACCTATACTGGAAACTGGGGGCTCGCCGTGACGAAGGCCACGGTCGTCACGACGAACGGTCCGTGCTCGTCGCAACGAACGGCCTGTGCTCATCGCGACGAACACAAATTCCTATGTCACGATGTGCACATCTTCCTCACATGTCGCGGCGTGTTCATGAGCATGTCGCAACATGCGGGTCTGGAGAACGTCTCCGAACCTGATTTTCTAGCATTTTCCCAACCTCAATCCTTCCCTTAAGCACATGCAACACACTTAAACCTCGATTCAAGTCCCATACTACATTGCTAACCCATTAACACCTTAAAAACATTCACAAACTCATCAACCCAAGGATTCTAACCATTTTTCCCGAAAATCCCTAAACCACCGATTCTACCTCATGCAAACGATTCTAGGGTTTAATCCAACCATAAAAAGATTAAAAGAAGCTAAAATTTCTAGGAAATGCTTCGAATCTGTCGAAAATCTCTAGGATCAAAACCCTATTTTCTCTTCTCTTCTTCCTCTCCCACGATAACTCTCCCCTCTTTCTTCTTCCCTTTTTCTTCTTCCTTCCTCTTTCTCAATTCTTCTTCTTTTAATCCTACTTAATTGTCAAATGCCCATTTTGCCCCTTTCATTTAAGCCTTAAGCCTTCTATCCTTAAGTGCCATGACAAAAATGCCCTCACACATTTTACCACTTTTAATACAACCAAACCATATAATAAATTCTACTAACATTTATTTAACAAGTAGATCCAAAACTTTATCCATCAAACCTCATAATTTAATTAAATCATGCTTAATTCAATACGAAAAATTCGGGGGCCAACAAGTTCTCTGGACCATTGGACCAGTAGGAGGCTGGGCCTCCCTTACAGACGCATTTTCCATGACAACTTACCGGATCCCATCAGAACTCCGAGTTTAAATATGCTTGTGCAAGAGCAGTTCTAGGATGGGTGACCTTCTAGGAAGGCTTTGGGAAAAGAAAAACCCTGAGGGCTTGGTTGGGCCAAGGCCCAAAGCGGACAATATCTGTAAGCGGGTGATTTGGGATGCTACAAGTAGTATTAGAGTCGGTATTCGAACCGTTGTGTCAGCTAGGCTGGATCCCAAAGAGGGCTGGGCCCTAAGGGGGTGGAGAATGTGAGATCCCACATCGGTTAGAGAGGGGAACGACGTACACCTTATAAGGGTACGGATACCTATCCCTTACAGACGAGTTTTTCATGGCCTAACGCACCGGATCCCATCAAAACTTCAAGGTTAAATGTGCTTGGGTGGGAGTAGTACTAAGATGGCTGACCTCTTGGAAAGGTCTCGAGAAAAGAAAAACCATGAGGGCTTAGTTGGGTCAAGGCCCGATGTGGACCCGAAGTGGACAATAACTGTGAGCGGGTGATCTGGGCTGTTACAGGAGAATAAAGTGTGAGGTCCCATATTGGTTGGAGAGGGGAACGAAGTATCCCTTATAAGGGTATAGATACCTCTCCCTTGCAGACGAGTTTTTCATAGCCTAACGCACCGGATCCCATTATAACTTCGAGGTTAAATGTGCTTGTGCGAGAGTAGTTTTAAAATGGGTGACCTTTTGGAAAGGCCTCGGGAAAAGCAAAATCGTAAGGGCTTGGTTAGGCCAAGGCCCAAAGCGGACAATATTTGTAAACGAGTGATATAGGTTGTTACAGAAGTGGTATTAGAACTAGTTCTTGGGCTGGTTGGACTGGTAGGAGGCTTGGCCTCCCTTACAGACGCATTTTTTATGGCCTAACGCACCGGATCCCATTAGAACTCTGAGGTTAACTGTACTTGGGTGAGAGTAGTACTATGATGGATGACCACCTGGAAAGGCCTCGGGAAAAGCAAAACTGTTAGGGCTTGGCTAGGCCAAGGCTCGAAGCGGATAATATCTGTGAACAGGTGATCTGGGCTGTTACAAGAGTGGTATCAGAGCCGATACCTTAACCGTTGTGCCAGCTAGGCTGGACCTTAAAAAGGGTTGAACCCTAAGGGTGGTGGAAAGTGTGAGGTTCCACATCGGTTGGAGAGGGGAACGAAGTATGCTTTATAAGGGTATGGATACCTCCTCCTTATAGACGCGTTTTTTATGACCTAACGCACCGGATCCCCTCAGAACTCCGAGGTTAAATGTGCTTGTGCGAGATTAGTTCTGGGATGGGTTACCTTTTGGGAAGGCCTTAGGAAAAACAAAACCGTGAGGGCTTGGTTGGGCCAAGGCCCAAAACAGACAATATCTGTAAGCGGGTGATCTGGGATGTTACATTAATACAAACTATTCTAGTATTATATGTATTCAATCCCATGTTTAAGTAACAAATTATTACCATTCATTACAAATAAGGAAGACATACACTTTTAAATAGCAATATATTGACTAAATGGAAATAATACCATGTCAACAAACTATGCCAACAGTCAGCATATTTAATACCACCACTATGCTTAGTCCTCAAAATGGGGATACCATTTGTGAGTAAAAAGTATAACCCACTGTAATATAAATTAATAGTACTCCATTTTTTAATACCACACTAAGGTAAAAAAAACCACCAATCATTACATAGAAGTAAGACATACTCTTTAAATAGAAAATATTGATTGAATAGAAAGAATACCATGTTTCAATACAAAGTATATTAACACATAGTATATTTAATACCAACACTTAAGACTAAATTTAGTAGAGTTCCTTTAAAATAAGTTATAATTTTAATAACAAATAAAAATCATCTTTGAGTGCAAACTGGACTTAGCTAAATCTGAATTATACTATTGCTTTACTTTATCTACTAATACTAGGTCTAGGGATAAAAAATACTATCACTAATTATTGAAAAGTAACACTACACTTTTAAGTGGGGATATTGTGATTGAGTGAAAAGAATATTATAGCTAGTACAAACTATACCAGCACTAAGTACATTTAATACTGCAACTATAAACAATAGGTACCATGTCACATTTTTAAAAAGTCACATCTTTAGTGAAAAATAATAATACCATGACCAAGCTATAATAATAATAATAAGCATCAATGCAAGTTATATGGATTGATACAAACCTATGCAACAAAGTGTGTTAAGAAAAAGTTTTGTCTAATATGGATAAATACATGTCCATATGGTTAACCTTGTAATAAACTCTGTATGTCAAAGTTTTTGGCTAATATGGATACATACATGATCACGTGATAAAGCATGTTTTTGATGGAAATTTTAACATAAACATGTGAAGTACACAATTTGATACTTGACCATGCATAAAATTATATTAGTAAAAGGTTGTGTGTTATGAATGATCATGTAGTCAAGCATATTCTTAATTAAATACTTATAAAGGAAATGTGTACATGAAATTGTACAAAATTATATATGAAACTATGTCCATTAAAGGTCTTGTACAACTCAGTTAACTACAAGACTATATGGACAAATTTTATTATAGTGTAAATTTTGAGTCATTCAATGATGTCATATATGGGGCGTGTTCCGATGTCAAGTGGTGACAATAAAGCATGGGACATGTAATAATACATTGACCCTTTTTTACTTAGGAGGAAGAATGAAGTTTATGATAGTTACCCATAAACTACGTTTATAAATGAAAGTATAACATTGAAGTAAGTGCTAGCTTTATTGAACCCCACCAAAAGATATGACATGTATTTTTAACCCTATATTGTAATTCCTGACTGTGGTAGGTGAAGTGATGATCCCAATTATTATACCATGAAAAACTATTATATATATTAATTACCTTTCCTAGTGTAAAATATACGAGTAAGGAAAAAACTCATTAAGGCCTTTTGATTGAGCCAAGTTTATATTATAAATTGGCTACATTTTCATAGATGCTTATGCATTAGTTGACTCCTAATTGATGATTTTTGTGCTTAAATTGATTCCTCATACCGATCTCTTTTAATTCAAAATTTGCCAGTAAATTGTCATGATTTGATACTAATTTTTCTATAATTTTCATGAGGACAATTGATACTGCAAATTGTTATTATTTTATTGCAAGAGCAAAGGAGTCAACACATCACGAAGTCAACAGTCATGAGGTCAATCCGCACGTCGCGACAAATATCAATCCACACGTCGTGACGAGCACATCACTTCCACACGTCGCGACGTATGATAATCCGCACGACGTGACGAGCAGGCAATTCTACACGTCGCGACGAATTTTCATTTATACGTCGCGACGTACGAGCGGATATTCGACCTTAAATGGAAAGTTTGTCTCACTGCTCTGACCCGACCCGCACCCACCATGTAAAAACCTTGCTATTTTTAAGTCAAAGCAGACTTTTGATACGGGGAGACTGGAATACGCATACTCGGACGATTACACTCTACTCTACCATCATTTCCATTTTCATCATCGTCGACCACCATCATCATCATCGCCACCGCCACCGTCGATATCAATTGCTACCATGAGTATCGCTCCATCTTCAGCAATCGAGAGACAGACCAGAGCTATGCGTAGCTAAGCCACATTTTCTCTTAAAGATGTAGCAATGGCTTGAGTTCACCGGAAGCTTCAAAGGGGAGTAATCATATAGTGTCTGAAGTTTAGTTATATTTGTGTAAACTCTAAGTTAGAGATTGCATCTGTATAGCTAGATTAGTAAGGTTATAGTTTAACCGTGTGCTGAACACTATGTTGGGATTTGGACAAAGTGATTTGTAGAATTTTTTATGCTTAATATATGAAATCTAATATATGTCATTGGATATTGCATTTACTCTCTTCATCTGCCTAGTTGTGTTTGATTAAGATTGTTGTGTTTTTATCCTATTGACCGATTGCATTTACTTGTCCAATTTTCACATTAAGGTTTGTAAAAAAGATTTAAATAATGGAGTTCATTAATTAAATCTTTGGACCTAAAGAGTCCTTTAGGGTTGATCTTTCGAAACTTAGTGGATTCTTTCCCCGAAAATTCATTTTTGAACTGTGATAGCCTACGCCCATTTTCAAGAGGATTTTATCAATTTGATTTCTATCTGATTTTTGTTAATTGCATTATTTCCAAAATTCCAAAAATATTCTTTTATACTTTTTCTTCAATTTTGATTACTTTTATCAGTTTTGACCAAAATACCAAACCCCCATTTTATCAAATTTGATTGCAATTTTTGACATTTAGGCTAACTTAGACCTTTTTCGCTTGGTTCCAATTAAGTGAGACGACCCGAGGATTGCAACCTATACCGCAATCTTGGAACTTATTATATTTGACAGGTTTCCAAGGATCGATCGTAAGATCGAATCGACAGAGCCGCGATCAAATTGGCGCCGTTGTCGGGGAACCAAGAAATTGGTTTACCGTAGGATAGCCATTGTCATTCATTTGAATTGTCGTTGATAATCGGAATCATTGTTTTTGCTTGCATTTAGCATAGTTTGATTTTCACACTTGTTCATAGTATAGGTTTCATTTCCCTTTGCACAAGCATACTCCATACTTTGATTTTGTCTCTTACTTTGCACATTTTTCACACATACACACTTATACATACATCATACACTCGCATTCATCGCATTTCACTTTTATCTGATTTTGTGTGACTATGAGAAATTTGTTACCATTCCTTTTATTTGTGGATTGATTTTTGTGCATGCCCAGGAGAGGTAGACTTGTTCAATTCCAACCTGAAGTTGAGAGACATTTGAGGAGACTTAGGAAAGAGAGGAAAGAATAAGATAGAAGGAGATTAGTTGAGCGAGATAGTGAGAATATGGCTGAGAATCCAAATATTTTCCCAAATCCTGATTTTCCCGTACACCAACCTAGAAATGGGACTAATGGAGGAAATGGTGAGCATGAGAGAGTAGGAGAGAACAATGAGAACCAGCGATGTAGGACAATTAGGGAAGCAACAACTTCTAATGTGCATTATGATCCATTTACTGCTGCTTGCCCTAATTTTGATGTTAATTTTGAGATTAAAGGTTTGTTGATTAATTCCCTTCCTAAATTTCATGGCTTGGCAGGAGAGGATCCATACATGCACCTCTGAGCTTTGACGATGATTTGCCGTGAGTATGAAGCCGAGGGAGCTACTTTGGATAAAGTGCTGTGGAAGGTGTTTCATTTGTCCTTGGAAGGAAAAGCACGAGAGTGGTACATGAGTCTTCCGAGGCATGTGGCAAATGCCTATCATAGCTGGGCCAACTTGAGGAAAGCATTTTTGGAGAAATATTTTCCAACCTCCAGGACATCTTCGATGAGGAAGGAAATTTACTCAGCCCGCCAGGAGTATGATGAATCACTGTATGACTATTGGAAACGCTTCCAAGATCTTCTGTCCAGATGCCCCCATCACCAAATTCCTAATGAACAATTGGTGAAGTATTTTTATGATGGATTGAAGAGTCAAGAGAAAGGTATGCTAGATGCTGCATCTGGAGGATCTTTGATTGACCTTACAGCATTGGAAGCATGGGACTTGATAAAGAAGATGGCCTTAAACCATAAACAATACAGTGTAAGAGATTCCAGAGGATTGAATGAATTGGGAGCTTTGACAGCTCAAGCAAAGAGAACGGAAAGTCTGGAAACCAAGGTAGATTCGTTGGAGAACATGATAACCTCACAGTTGTCTTGTATTATTGTAGAGTTGAAGAACTTGAATGTGCATCGCCCATCATCCTCTACAGATATTACTGCGCCCAGTTGTGACAATTGTGGGTCGGTGATGCACATATCAAGTGTATGCCCTGGAAGGTATGAAGAGGTGTCAGCAGTGTATCCAGGGAGGGCCAATCAGAAGTGGGATCCATACTCCAACATATACAATGAAGGATGGAAGTCTAATCCTAGATTCAGTTGGAGGAATGAGGAGAACAGGGCTCAAAACAGATTTTCACAAGGGGGAGGAGCTGGTACTTCCACTAGCCAGTTCCCAAATCAATAGCAAGCCCTCATAGTCCCACCGAAGGAAGACACCAACCAGTTGCTTCACAGTATGATGACTCTGATGAAGGAAGAGAGGGATTCTAATGCTAATCAGTTTAATGCTATTGCTTCTCTTATTCAACAGGATTCCTCAAAGACTGCTGCTAGATTCAATGCCTTGGAGAAGAGAATGGAACAATGGGAGACCAAGGCGGAGAACATAAATTCATATGTCACTCAGTTGTCTAACAACATGAGTGAAAATCAAACAAAAAGCAGTGGGACTATTCCTTCTAATACTGTGATGAATCCGAAGAGTTTGAATGCAATTGCCCTCCTGAGTGGGAAGCAAATGAGGTTTAATCCTCAAGTAGATGAAGAGGCATGTGATGAGGATATTGAGAGTGAGGCAGTACCTCCACCCAAGGAAAAGATTAAGAAATCAGAAAGTGTGAGGGAAGAAGAGCTATTGAAAGAGAAAAGCATGCTTCAAAAACAAGGGAACTACTTGAGAGTTCCAAAATCAAAGTGAAGATGGAGAATCAAGCAAGCAAGCCAAAGACAGTAAGGATGTAAGTATTCAAGACCTTTCTTTTCCAAACTCATATTTGATGAGTAAGCGCATGAGCAGATTAAACATGAAAAGGAAATCATTGACTTGTTTGGAAAAGTTAAGGTAAATGTGCCTTTGCTTGATTTGGTGAAGAGAGTTCGACCTATGCGAAATATCGAAGGACTTGTGCCTAACAAGAGAAAGTTTAGGCCAAATGAGAGAGTGCAAGTGAGCTCGATGTGTCGACTTTGTTCGAAGCCACAAATACTGTCAAATGTCAAGACCTGGATCTTTCACCATCCCTTGCATCTTAGGAAAGTGACTATAGGTAGAGCTTTGTTAGATCCGGGGCAGCGATAAATGTGATGCCTAAGTCGGTTTATGAGGCCTTAGGGTGAAGAGTATAAAGCCTACATCTGTTGTCCTCCAGGTTGGTGATAGATCATTTAGGCATCCGATGGGTATCATTGAGGACATCTTGGTCTAGGTTAAGGGTTAGTATTTCCTGCTGATTTTTATGTGCTTGATATGTCTTCTGAAGTTGTGCAGGATATTTCCTTAATTCTCGGGCGACCTTTTTTGCGGACAGCAGGAACAATGATAAGCATGAAGGAAGGTAAGATCACCATGGAGGTAGGTGACCAACAGGTGAGCTTTAATATGTATGAGGCAATGAAGCACCCACATGAGGATTATTCACTTTTGGGTGTGAACATGATTGATTTAGTTGAGGGGAATGCTTGCCAAAAACATGAGTCACAAAAAGATTCTTTGGATACTGGATTACATTCATTTGATCTTGGAAAAAGGTTTTCTGTCCATGTTTCAGGGAAGCAGGAGGTATTAGCCACGACCACCTACAAGGAGCCAAACTTAACCCCAGAAGAAAAGCGGAGTGATCTCTTTTCTCTTGAACTTTATAAATTGACTCCTTCTGTTGTGAAACCTCCTGAGCTTGAGCTCAAACCCCTTCCTTCAACCTTAAAGTATGCCTATCTCGAGTCTAATGAGCGATTTCATGTAATAATTGCTAGTACTTTATCCGACATTGAGGAAGAGAGACTCATGAATGTTTTGAGGAAGCACAAGAGAGAAATAGGGTGGACTCTAGCAGATATACCTGGCATTAGCCCAACCATTTGCACACACCGGATTTTGTTGAGTGAGGGGTGAAAATCGGTGAGGCAACCTCAAAGAAGGCTTAACCCGCTTATCCTAGATGTTGTGAAGAAGGAAATCACAAAGTTGTTGAGTGCAGGGATAATATATCCCATTTATGATAATGAGTGGGTTAGTCCAATTCATGTAGTGCCTAAAAAGAGTGGAATAACAGTGGTCAAAAATGATAGGGATGAGTTTATCCCTACTAGAGTGCAAAATTCGTGGCGTGTGTGTATAGATTATAGAAGACTAAATGATGCCACCAGAAAAGACCATTTCTGTAGCATCCCAACCCCGCAGGACCCGAACCCGATATCGTGGGTGATATCCGAGTCCACGCCACACGAGAATGGTAGGCTACAGCAGTCAATTTCAGTACAAATTTTAGAATACACAATTTATTTAACGCTTTAGAATCAATCAGAAATGCACAATTCAATAAACAGTTGGGTCCCCTTTAAAATGAATACATTCACTCAAGACACAATTTCAGTAATCACATTTCAGTTATACAATTATCACTCTGGGGCCCTATAAAATAGCAGTTCAATTTAGTAGAAAACGCGAATTATTCATTTACACACACAACTTGGAAAGACACTTATGCAGACGCTAACCGATCCGACCCTAGTCTCCGACTCCAATGCGGCAGACATACTCCGCTAAATCGGCGGGTACTCTTCAATCCACGAAAAATAGTTGCAATGTTGGGTGAGTTTGCGAACTCAATGAAAACCATCATCGATGGTTCACTCAAATCATGCATTACGCGTATCGCGTATAGCACAATCTGATAGTAGTCAATTAACGATGATCGTATAACATTGTACAACACTATATAACAGCTTACGATGATAAATATTCTGATGATTATATACAATTCACGGTGATAACCAATTACGATACCATACCGTAGATTACGGTATGGCCTCACAATCACATGAGTCTATTAACGCCTATGGTAATCATACATAACGATTCACGGTGTTACATCACGGTTCGCGATATCATGCAGCAATTTACGATAAATCATGTCAACACGCAATCGATCATTGCCACAATTGATCATTCATTCACAATAATTTGCGATGAACAATCACGGTCATTCACGAAATCATACGGTCATTTCGGACATTCAATATAGTATGCAATGCATATGAGACTCTTTTCGGTTATTCATGGTCGTGCCCAAGTGCTCGATCGGTGATCGATCGGGACACGCTGTGATTTCTCCCTGGTGGGCGTCGATCTGATAACGAATGATCGATGGGACGCGTCGATTTTCTCCTCGGTGGGCCCGTCGAAGACAATAATAATGTCGATGGGGCGCGCGTGATTTCTCCCCTCGGGCCGGGCGTCGATCAAGATAATGAGCTCTTGGCTCTTTTTAGTGATATTAGCAACTTGGTCACGTCCTTTATCGATCATGCATTGATGCGTGCAATGCAATGTTGATTATTCATGATTGATAATATGCGATATATGGCTATAAAGCCCGATGTTACGATTCTCGGTGTCATTCAAGAATCCAATTCAATATAGTAAACGCACACACTTCAATCGCACTCTTTTCGAATAATACAGATTCACTCATACATTTGGTGGTTATCTGATAGTCGATTCAATAAGTGAGAACATCTGAGCTTGATCATGTATATTTAATAATCATGCAATTTTCAATGTCATGTAGCAGTCCGTTCATCAAAGAAAAGCATACAATTCAATCACATTCATTTCATAATTCATACAATGAGCATTTAGACAATCAAAATTTGAGAAACCAACTAGGTTACTCACCAGAACTTCCGAGCTATTGCACGAAGTCCCAAAGAATGTCGGTGGAGCGATGATCCAACGGCGCCACTATAACAGTAAAGTACAACCCATTACTAATTGCCCAATAAAACAGTACAGTAATGCATATGTCTCAGTGCAAATGATGTACAATGCGTGTTCACGATTTTCCGGTGCTAAATCCCAATTTCGATACCTTAAGCCCAATTCCACTTTCTTACTCAATTGCTCGACAATAATTGATCCAGTCCTATTTCTTATATTCATACTTCCTATAACAATTTCCTATCCATTGGGTCAAAACCTCTATTGCAATCTCCAATTAAAACTCCAATAGTCTCAATTTGTGACACTTAGGTCACACTATGAATCACAATTGACCTCAATCTTTATAATTCAGTACCAATTAAATCAAATCTAATCCTTAATCACCTCAATCGGTTAATTTCCTAAGTCCCAATGCCAAAAGCCTCAAACACTCCTCTTCGGACGACTAGGGCAAAGGTTGCGACCATGGGTGCGCCTGGGCGTTCACCCGCATGCCACAGGTCGACCTGGACGTGAGCCCTAGCCCGCACGCTAAAATGCTCGCTCATCTGACGAGCTACGCAGGACCGTCCGTCCACTGCTCGCTCGCGTGCCGAGCGACTCCCAAAGCTCGTCGCTCGGTCGCTCGCATAGCCGAACGATACGCAACTCATCGGTCGGTCGCTCGGATGATCGATCGATCCGTAGCTCGTTCGTATGCCGGGCTACTCGCAGCTCGCCCGCATGCCGAGCTACTCACTGCTCGTCCGCATGCCGAGCTACTCATTTGCTTCGTCCGCATGCCGAAGCTCCTCATCGCTCGTCCGCATGCCGAAGTACTCCATCGCTTCGTCCGCGTGCCGAAGTTACTCCGCCGTCCGCATGCCGAAGCTACTCACCGCTTCGTCCGCATGCCGAAGCCTCACCGCCGTCCGCATGCTGAAGCTCCTCACCGCTTCGTCCGCATGCCGAGCTCCTCACGGCTGTGCGGTCTCAACCTAAATCCACTACGCATGCTCTCCTTCTTCCCCAACACATAGCTTTTAAACACACCACCCGATTCCAGATTTCCAATTCGCAACTCACCAAGAACTCAATACACATAAATCAAGCAATATCATCATCGGCAACCTTAGCATATTCAATCATCCATATAACTCTATCCATCAACAAATCGATAATCTACCTCCACAAATCCACACTTCGACCTATACACTCCTACGGCAATCATCAATAACAAAACCCATCCATAAACACTCCAACTACCCTATCAAATATAATAAATGCCATAAATACAAGAAGAATCATCCATAACAACATCAAAGCTCTTAAAACTTACCAAATCACAAATCAAGCTACGGATTCCTCAAAATCCTCCGAAACCCTAAAATCCTTCAAGCTCGGCGATTCACTAATCCCAGAGCCTCTAACCTTCACCAATAACGGTCAATCGCTAACCTCATCTCAAGGAAAGAATCCATAAAGAAAATCGAGGAATCCTTACCAATGGGAGGAAATCGCAAGTCACTGATGGGGAAGAAGAAAACGTGAAATTGCCTTAGGTGTTTTCCCAAATTCCTCAAACCTAGTATTTATAGACCTAAGTCTCCAAGTCACCCAAATTTCACCTCTAAATTTCAAGAACTCATCATATTTATTTCTTAACAAGATAACTCTAAATTTTCCATTGCCATCGGACCATTCTTTCAAGATTATACTGATCGATCGGTGATCTCTCAAATATTTCCGTGCAGGCATTTTCTCCCGAATTTCCCAAAATTTCCTATAACCCACTATAAATTTCCAATTACACTTAAACTATTTTAAATCATTTGGACCCAATAACCCCTAATTCTCAATTAATCATATTCCATCGATTCGATCACCACAAGTCGATCAATTCACATACCACCAATTCAAAATTCCAATTCACAATGAAATATCGAAAATCATAAATGCATGTACTATGAATAAATGACTATGCATATGCAGAGACCTGCTTCTCTATAATTAGAGGCCAATAGCATGCTCGATCGGTAAATACTGATCTGACTATCGATCACCCCAGATACCATAATACCACTTATCGACAAGAATGAGATGTTACAATTCACCCTCCTTATAAAAATTTCGTCCTCGAAATTTCATATCTGACGAATCAAGAGGATGGAGAATTGATCCACTCTTCTCTATTCTGATTCTCACTCATATTCTTATCAGTATTCGCAAATTCCAACATTCAGTACCAGAAACACATTTATCATTCCATAACTCTGTTTCCCAATCCAGTTCATAAAACATTTTATCAGTCAGGACCATCTTTAGGTTTTAAACCACTCTACCAATCTAGTTTCACGATGGTCACGCAGAGGCCATTTAATAACGATTTTAGTTTCCTTATCGATTCGACTCATAGTCTTGACTGGGATCACTCAACCCCTATTACAGATTCACGTCACTGTCATCATTTACTCAATTCAATTATAGTCTTTGACTATGTTCAAACAATCACAACGGACTCCAAGGATATCAGTCTCACGATTGCCTCAGCAGTCACATTCATTAATCATTCCCACAATTTACTATTCAATTTCTCACTCTAGACCTTTGATTTCTCTTCAAGACACTCTTGTTGAAACACAACACTTCATCGATTCCTTAAAATTCTCTAATGCCTCTTTAACGGGTAAAACACACACTCCACAATCATATCATAAATATCATTTTCTCATAAGTTGACTCCCATTTGAATTTCCCAATACAGCTTTGCGCTTTTAAATCACCGATTGTTTTGCGAAGACCTTTTATACATAATTTATTTGAAATTCGATAACTCATATTACTTTCTTTTACCAGGTTTGACAATTATCCATCAACAAGAATAACACTCTTATACGCTATTGAATTTCTCGTCAATCCATTTAATCTCTTTTACAAATCATTCAAATTCCCAAAGTATCCCGATCATCATTGATTTGCATATCCATGGATATATCCATAACCTTTCTATACAGTTAATGCCCCCACACTTTTTTTTTAAGGCGCCACAATTTCAGAAAATTGATCACGAGACAAGATACAACGTTATCCTTGTCCCTAGATCGTTTAATCACATTGCACTATAGTAACTAATTACCTCATAACCTTTATCGACATTTCACTATATATTGCCACATCACCAATTTAAAACAATATAATTAACACTTAAGTGAATCAGTTCTCCAAATGTCTCTTCCACAATCATCACCATACTTTTCACACATTTCCTCAAACATTTTGTCATTTCTGGATAGATCCAGCACTCAGTTAATTCTCAATAATTCCGAATACATATATTCCGACACATGTTCCTTTACACCAACTTCTCCACATAAGCCGCTATAAATCACTCCCTGGGTTGAATAAACATTCATCACTTTCCGAATAGTTTTACTCAATTATTTGCGAATCAATATTCTCCTCAATGAGCAAAATCATATTACACATTCAGATCCCTTACATTAGCATAATACATATTTTCTCAATAACAGATTTTATCTCTGACACTTGAGTCTCAACTCAGATTAGAATCCCTCATTTTAGATTTAACTCTCTATTGTCCTTTCATTGATCACCATTTACTTTCATTCATCGATTTTACTCATGAAATTCTTGACATCACAGTTGTCACATGTCTTATCGGTCATTCTCAATACCTAGAAACTCAATTCCAACTATGCACAATATCCCATATAGATCAATCACACATCCATATAATCGAGCAATTAAGCCTAACATCTGCTTCATTTCTCCGTATCATTATCTTACTTTTCAATCTTTTCGTTATTACATCATACCCTTGAATTTTCACACTCAAAATCAACATCATAGATTTACCATCATTCTAAATTTCTCACTAACGTAATCGATCTTGATCATAAATCATT
The DNA here is from genome assembly GCA_029891385.1 of Erythroxylum novogranatense. Lineage (NCBI taxonomy): Eukaryota > Viridiplantae > Streptophyta > Magnoliopsida > Malpighiales > Erythroxylaceae > Erythroxylum > Erythroxylum novogranatense. The sequence continues at coordinate 100,388,750 of CM057232.1, forward strand.
ATTTATAACACTTATCACAAGAATCAATCGCAATTGTAACATTTCATTTCATTCCCTTTTACACTTGGAACTCGGTCATTTCTAACATATTTTATTTCCTCTATCAATCCACAAGTCTATATTCATATCACATATTTCAGTACCACTCTCTTTTGCATATCATCGTATATCCATCAATATCGATACACTAAATGTTCATTTGTCAGATCAGACCATATACTTTTTCTTATCCTTCGATGATCGCCACTTCCTTTTATCACACTCTACCGCCTTATCATTTCCTCTCTATCTCTGACCGCTTATCGACTGATACACGCTCATGCATGCGACTCATACGCTAGACTGGGGATCAGTTGTCACTGTCTGCCGTGACGACTTTACGATTTTAATGCATATAACTCAGTACAAATTTCAGAAAGCCCATGTACAATCGTACTTCTGGGCTTTGATACCACAAATGTAGCATCCCAATCCTCAGCAGACCAACCCGATATCGTGGGTGATATCCGAGTCCACGCCACACGAGAATGGTAGGCTACAGCAGTCAATTTCAGTACAAATTTCAGAATACACAATTTATTTAACGCTTTAGAATCAATCAGAAATGCACAATTCAATAAACAGTTGGGTCCCCTTTAAAACAAATACATTCACTCAAGACACAATTTCAGTAATCACATTTCAGTTATACAATTATCACTCTGGGGCCCTATAAAATAGCAGTTCAATTTAGTAGAAAACGCGGAATTATTCATTTACACACACACAACTTGGAAAGACACTTATGCAGACGCTTAATCGATCCCGACCCTAGTCTCCGACTCCAATGCAAACGTGAGACATACTCCGTTAAATCGGCGGGGTACTCTTCAATCCACGAAAAAATAGTTGCAATGTTGGGTGAGTTTGCGAACTCAATGAAAACCATCATCGATGGTTCACTCAAATCATGCATTACGCGTATCGCGTATAGCACAATCTGATAGTAGTCAATTAACGATATCGTATAACATTGTACAACACTATATAACGATTTAAAGATGATAAGCGATTCTGATATATATACAATTCACAGTGATAACCAATTACAGTACCATACCGTAGATTACGGTATGGCCTCACAGTTCATAGTAGTCTATTAACAGTCTATGGTAATCATACATAACGATTCATAGTGTTACATCACGGTTCGCAGTATCATGCAGCAATTTACAGTAAATCATGTCAACACGCAATCAGTCATTGCCACAATTCACCATTCATTCACAATAATTTGCGATGAGACAATCACGGTCATTCACGAAATCATATACCATTTCAGACATTCAATATAGTATGCAATGCATATGAGACTCTTTTCCAGTTATTCAGTGTCGTGCCCAAGTGCTCAGTCAGTGATCAGTGGGACGCGTCAGGGATTTCTCCCCTCCGGGCCCGGTCAAGATCAATAATAAAGATCGATGGGGCGCGCGTCGAGATTTTCCCCTCGGTGGGCCCCACAAGATCTGAATAACGAATCGATGGGACGCGTCGAGATTTCTCCCCTGGGTCGGGCGTCGAGACAATAATGAGCTCTTGGCTCTTTTCGAGGATATTAGCAACTTGGGTCACGTCCTTTATCCGATCATGCATTGATCGTGCAATGCGATGTTCGATTATTCATGATTCAAGAATATGCGATATATGGCTATAAAGCCCGAAGGTTACAGATTCTCGGTGTCATTCAAGAATCCAATTCAATATAGTAAACGCACACACTTCAATCATACTCTTTTCGATAATAATACGCTCACTCATACATTTCGGTGGTTATCAATAGTCCATTCAATACGGTGAGAACATACGCTTTGATCATGTATATTTCAATAATCATGCAATTTTAGTGTCATGTAGCGGTCCGTTCGAGACAAAGAAAAGCATACAATTCAATCACATTCATTTCAGTAATTCATACAGTGAGCATTTAGACAATCAAGAATTTGAGAAACCAACTAGGTTACTCACCTGTAACTTCCGAGCTATTGCCTAGAAGTCCCAGCAATGTCGGTGGAACGATGATCCAACGGCGCCACTATAACAGTAAAGTACAACCCATTACTAATTGCCCAATAAAACAGTACAGTAATGCATATGTCTAAGTACAAATGATGTACAATGCGTGTTCACGATTTTCCGGTGCTAAATCCCAATTTCGATACCTTAAGCCCAATTCCACTTTCTTACTCAATTGCTCGACAATAATTGATCCTGTCCTATTTCCTATATTCATACTTCCTATAACAATTTCCTATCCATTGGGTCAAAACCTCTATTGCAATCTCCAATTAAAACTCCAATAGTCTCAATTTGTGACACTTAGTCACACTATGAATCACAATTGACCTCAATCTCTATAATTGATTACCAATTAAATCAAATCTAATCCTTAATCACCTCAATCGGTTAATTTCCTAAGTCCCAATGCCAAAAGCCTCAAACACTCCTCTTCGGACGACTAGGGCAAAGGTTGCGACCATGGGTGCGCCTGGGCATTCACCCGTATGCCACAGTGCGACTCGACGTGAGCCCTAGCCCGCACGCTAAACTACTCGCTCATCTGACGAGCTACGCAGACCGCCATCCCATCGCCGCTCGCCAGCGTGCGGCGACTCCCAAAGCTCGCCGCTCGGTCGCTCGCGTAGTCGAACGATCGCAACTCGTCGGTCGGTCGCTCGGATGATCGATCGATCCGCAGCTCGTTCAGATGTTGCGTTACTACGCAGCTTCGCCTGCATGCCGAAGCTACTCACCGCTTCGTCCGCATGCCGAAGCTACTCATCGCCGTCCGCATGCCGAAGCTACTCCTTCGCTCGTCCGCATGCCGAAGTTCTCATCGCTGTCCGCATGCTGAAGCTCCTCACCGCTTCGTCCGCATGCTGAAGCTACTTCACTTTTCGTCCGCATGCCGAAGCTACTTCATTCTGTCGTCGCATGCCGAAGCATTCATCGCTTCGTCCGCATGCTGAAGCTCCTCATCGCTGCTCGATGCTGATGCCGCTCTCATCGCTTCGTCCGCATGCCGAAGCTACTCATCGCTCGTCCGCATCTTGAGCTCCTCATCGCTTCGTCTGCATGCCGAGCTCCTCACGGTTGTGCGGTCTCAACCTAAATCCACTACGCATGCTCTCCTTCTTCCCCAACACATAGCTTTTAAACACACCACCAGATTCCAGATTTCGATTCGCAACTCACCAAGAATTCAATACACATAAATCAAGCAATATCATCGCCGGCAACCTTAGCATATTCAATCGTCCATATAACTCTATCCATCAACAAATCGATAATCTACCTCCACAAATCCACACTTCGACCCTATACACTCCTACGACAATCATCAATAACAAAACCCATCCATAAACACTCCCAACTACCCGATCAAATATAATAAATGCCATAAATACAAAAGAATCATCCATAACAACATCAAAGCTCTTAAAACTTACCAAATCACAGATCAAGCTACAGATTCCTCAAAATCCTCCAAACCCTAAAATCCTTCAAGCTCAACGATTCACTAATCCCGAGCCTCTAACCTTCACCAATAACGATCAATCGATTAACCTCATCTCGAGGAAAGAATCCATAAAGAAAATCGAGGAATCCTTACCAATGAGAGGAAATCGCAAGTCACGATGGGGAAGAAGAAAGCGTGAAATTGCCTTAGGTGTTTTCCCAAATTCCTCAAACCTAGTATTTATAGACCTAAGTCTCCAAGTCACCCAAATTTCACTCTAAATTTCAAGAACTCATCATATTTATTTCTTAACAAGATAACTCTAAATTTTTCCATTGCCATCGGACCATTCTTTCAAGATTATCTGATCGATCTATTAGATCTCTCAAATATTTCCTATGCAGGCATTTTCTCCCTAATTTCCCAAAATTTCCTATAACCCACTATAAATTTCCAATTACACTTAAACTATTTTAAATCACTCATTTGGACCCAATAACCCTAATTCTCAATTAATCATATTCCGGTCGATTCGATCACCACAAGTCGATCAATTCACATACCACCAATTCAATAAATTCCAATTCACAATGAAATACCGAAAATCATAAATGCATGTACTCTATGAATAAATGACTATGCATATGCATAGACTGTTCCTCTATAATTAGAGGCCAAGAGCATGCTCGATCGTAAATACAAGATCTGACTATCGATCGGTCCCCAAGATTACCATAATACCCTTACTGACAGTAATGGGATGTTACAATTTCCCTCTTCCCTTTATTGATCAAATGCTTGAAAGGCTTACGGGTAAATCACATTATTGTTTCTTGGATGGTTTTTCTGGATACTTTCAGGTACCCATTGCACCGGAGGACCAGGACAAAACTACATTTACATGCCCTTTTGGCACCTTCTCATATTGAAGGATGCCTTTTGGTTTATGTAATGCCCCTGGACAAAACTACATTTAGAGGAATGTATCGAAGTATTCATGGATGATTTCACAGTGTATGGTGATTCTTTTGATGCTTATTTGTCCAGCCTTGCAAGAGTTTTACAAAGATGCATTGAAAAGAATTTGATTTTGAACTTTGAGAAATGTCATTTCATGGTCAGTGAAGGTATCGTGCTTGGTCATTTAATTTCTAGCAAGGGGATTGAAGTGGATAAAGCTAAGATTGAGGTTATATCTTCTTTGCCTTACCCTACTTGTATTCGTGACATACGTTCATTTTTGGGCCATGCAGAATTTTACAGACGCTTCATAAAGGATTTCAGCAAAATTGCGTTACCTCTCTCCAAGCTTTTACAAAAAGATGAAAATTTTGAATTTGATGATTCTTGCAAGAGTGCCTTCAACATCCTAAAATCAAAACTCATCTCTCCACCTATTCTATTTGCTCCTGATTGGAATTTACCTTTTGAGCTTTCATGTGATGCATCTAATTGTGCTGTAGGGGCTATGCTGGGTCAACGGGAGGAGAGGTTACCAAGAGTTATTACATACGCCTCGAAGACACTGGATCCAGCTCAGATCAACTATACAACAACTGAAAAAGAGCTATTTGCAGTGGTTTTTGCTTTGGAAAAATTTAGACAATATCTGTTGAACTCACATGTTACCATTTTCTTGATCATGCGCTTGTTCTAGATCTCCTTAAGAAACCACAATCCAAGCCTAGGTTGATACGGTGGGCATTGTTGCTCCAAGAATTTGATATCGAGATAAAGGATCGTGCGGGAGCAGCAAACCACGTGGCTGATCATTTGAGTAGGCTACCAAACGACACACAGGGAGTAGGCTACCAAGAATTCGGTCCTATGTGCTTCAATTATTAAAGAACCTTGGTATGCACATATTGTTAACTACCTAATGTCTGGACTCACTCCTCCTTTTATGTCTCAGGAACAGGCTCAGAAGCTTAAGAGCGAAGCTCGATATTACATTTGGGATGCACCTCATCTGTGGAGATTGTGCAGTGACCAAGTGATCAGAAAATGTGTGCCTCATGAAGAGTATGATGATATAATTTCAGCTTGTCATTCAATGGTTTGTGGTGGGCATTTCAGTGCAAGGAATGTTGGATCAGAAAAAGAAAGCATGCTTAGTATGGAGAAACGATAGATTTCAAAACTTTTTAAGAAATCATCTTGCAGCGGAAGCAATAAATCCAAATCAACATGCTAATCCATACATGATATGGTATAAGGATAATAAAACCAAGAACAAGATAAAAGGAATTACCGACTCCTTCGTTACAGCTTTAAATCCTCGCTGCACTATCCTCTCCTTCTTATATCCAAATCCTTTGCCTTTGAGTCTTTTCCTTTAGCAATCTATCTTCTTCCTTGTTGTAGTATCCTCAACCAATTAGATTTACCACTTGTTCTTCAAGGACAACTAGGTTAACAAAATCCTTTGGTGGGAAAGGAGAAGAAATATTTGGAGGAGATTTTCTTAGAAGAAGAAGAAACAAAATTGAAACTCTTTCAACTCTTTCACTTAGGAATTTCGGTTCTACCTTACATGAAAGGAGAGAATGTCTAAAAACCATGCAAGAACCCTTTCTTACATCTCAATTTCGAAATATGCATGAATGGAAAAAGTGAGAGGCATCCAATGCATCACTTCTTACATTAATCACTCATCAAATAGCCAATAAATGAGACTTACTTCATTTATCTTTAAAATGGCTATTTGAAAAGACCATAACCTATAATTGAATACCCATTTCGGTTTTGGCAAGAAGAAAGAAGGAAGATGGTCCATCTAATGCACATCTTTCATCTTTAATCTAATGAATGCAAATAGGTTACATGCCAACATTAAAAGCCAACCATTAAACCATTTAATGGTAAGTTCATAACTCCATTTAATAATGATGAACCATAATAAAGACCATCTTTATTTAGTATTTTAATGTCAAATGTGTGGTTACACATCTAACCTAACACAATTTCGAAATTGCTTCTTCTCCATTTAAAAAATTGTTTTAATATAATTAATCTAATCAATTACATTAAACCAAAACAAGCCCATTTCTAAATGAACATATGGGCTTCCAATTAACCATTAATTAGTATAAGCCCATCATTCAATTATGGACTTCTAAAGCCTCCAAACTACTTCTTACTTAGCTTAATAACCTTCCTTAAAGCCAAGTGGGGAATCTTATTGAACTTTGATAATTCAAGCTCGATAAGCCTAGAAATAATTCAATCTCATTGGAATTAATTCTAGCTTATTAACTAAATGTCATTCCACTAAAGACAATTAGTTGAACTCTTGAATTATTAAATATTATGAGAATATGTCCAATTGCAAACCCTATTTAGAACCTTATTATAGCCATCCGCACAACAAAGGGTAAAATTACCGTTTTGCCCTTATGTTGGTTTTTCCTTCTAGATCTCTCATTTTACTTTATATGGTGATTAACACATAAGATCTCATCTTAGTGTTAAGACTTGATGGGTAGCTAGTCCATCAAACTCAAGCGTCGCTTAATCACCAAATCTCCTTAAAACATCTAGAAGAGATGATAACACTATAAACTCTTTATTTGAGTGAATGTTCTCGATACATGTTTCAATTAATAATTTCAACATGCAGAACCTTTGGATAAATACCTGTAAAAATCCATTCGATCATATCAAGAATTATAATGAAACACATATGAGTTCACCACTCATCAAGATTGTGGTTCATAATAAGCGAATCTTAAGTTGTATGTTTTAAGATTAAAGTAACGACCCACTTTATTCTTGAAAACATACTTGATTCAATTCATTTAATAGTGCCATTATCGATAGCCTACTACTATCATGATATGAAACTCATCATTCCCTTTAAGTAAACTCCTTTACTTATATGGAGATAAATCGCAACACTACGATCTAAACCATAATCAAGCGACCAACTCGATTATTCAACTATGAATCAATTAATTGATTCTAATAATATACATGTTTCCCATACATCTCTATGTATATGTATATTACTTACAAATGAATCTTGGTACCTTATGACCAGATATATAATGCTCATACAGATAAAACCAAACTCTTTTGTTTTATTAATAATAAATATTTTCATTACAAAACTATAATCAAGAAGATAAAGTTACATGTAAATACACTTGCTTTCCAGGGCACTATATTTACATAACTCCAACAATCTCCCACTTGCCCTAAAGCAAGTTTGACATATCCTTCATTCCCATCCCTTCTAGGTGACCTTCAAAGCTCTTTTGAGTCAATGTCTTTGTGAATGGATCAGCAAGGTTTTACTCTGTAGGAATCTTTACCACATCCACTTCTCCACGTTGTATTATCTCCCTTATGAGATGATACTTTCGCTCAATGTGTTTAGCAGCTTTGTGGTTCCGAGGTTCTTTAGAATTAGCCACCGCCCACTATTATCACAATAAAGTGTAATGGCTTTTTCGCCTCGGAACTACCTCCAAATCATTTAGAACTTCGGGCAGATCGCTTCCTTTCACGCTTCAAGACAACATACTCAACCTTCATAGTCGATTCAGCAATACAAGATTGCTTGACACTCCTCCAAATTATGGCTCCACCTCCTAAAGTAAATATAGAACCGAAGTTGATTTCCTTGAATCAACATCGATTGGAAATCGAAATCCGTATATCCCGTCGAATAAGATTACTTAGAGAGTAAACAAGCATTAAGTTCTTCGTCTCGAAGATACTTAAATATACACTTAACCGCATCGAATGTTCCTTTCTGGATTGGTGAAATCGCTACAGGTCCCACTACGTAACAGATATCCGGTCTAGTGCACAGCATTGCATACATCAAACTACCAACTGCTGAAGCATATGGAATGTTACGCATGCGTTCAACCTCCTCTTGGGTTTTAGGTGCTTGTTCCTTTGAAAGTTTGATTCCATGTCTAGTAGGGTGAAACCCTCTTGGAATCTTACATGACGAACTTATTGAGCATATTCTCAATGTAGGTTAGTTGAGACAAAACTATCTTCTTGTTCTTATGATCCCTTATAAGTTTGATCCCTAGAACATAGGTAGCCTCTCCCAAATCCTTCATTGAAAACTGCTCATTCAGTCATCCTTAACCGCAGATAACATTCCCACATCATTCCCGATGAGCGAATGTCATCAACATACGAGGATTAGGAAAGTAACCTTACCTTCTTGTATTCTTTTGTAAACACAAGGCTCATCTAGGTTTTGTATGAACCCATAGGTTTTGATAGCCTTATCAAACCTAATGTTCCAAGACCTAGATGCTTGCTAAGTCCATAAATGGACCTTTGCAACTTACAAACCTTATGCTCATTACCTAGCTCAATGAATCCTTTTGGTTGGGCCATATAAATGGTCTCCTCAAGATCTCCATTCAGAAATGCGGTCTTGACATCCATTTGCCATATTTCATAATCGAAATAGTCTGCTATGGCCAAAAGAATCTGATGGACTTAAGCATGGCAATCGGAGAAAAGTCTCCTCATAGTCTATACCCTCCTTTTGAGTATAGCCTTTAGCTACCAATCTAGCTTTAAAGGTCTCTACCTTTCCATCCGATCCCTTTTCCTTTTGTAGATCCATTTACACCCTATGGTTTTAGACACAGTGGTAGATCTACAAGGACCCGTAATTCATTAGTATATATAGAATCTATTTCGATTCCATTGCCTTGAGCTATTTTCTGCATCAACATCATTAATAGCTTTGTGTATACTGAAACGAGATCTATTTCTTCTTAGTGCGAGATGGCAATTAAGCCTTCTCCTAAACCCAGATACCTATCTGGTTGTCTCACAACCCTCCCACTACGTCTAGGCACATCTTGATGTTCAGTTGCACTTCGATTCAACTCTTAAATCCATTTCGACATCTTGTTACATCATATCCAAAACAACTCTTGGTTTGGATGAAATTGCTAACTCCTTTAGTACTACTTTACTTCTTCCTTTGTGATTTCTCAAAAACTCTTCCTCTAAGAAGTTTGCATTTGTCGACACAAATACCTTCCTATCATGAGGACTGTAAAAATAGTACCCTCGAGTTCTCGTAGGATATCCTACAAACAAACATACTTCTGACCTTGGTTCCATTTTTGTGGATTCAGGCTTTAGAACATGGGCTAGACAGCCCCAAGTCCTCAAGTGCCTCAATGAAGGCACTCGGCCAGTCCACAACTCCCTAGGTGTTTTAGGCACCGATTTGGATGGAGCAAAGTTAAGAAGATATGTTGTCGTTTGTATGGCATATCCCCAGAACGATTCTGGAAGGCTAGCATAGGACATCATTGATCTTACCATTTCCAATAGAGTTCTATTTCTCCTCTCTGCTACACCATTACATTGAGGTGTACTAGGGTCGACAAATTGGAAACAATTCCATTGTCAATTAAATATTCTGGAACTCTCCAGATAAATACTCACCACCTCGATCGATCGAAGTCGTTTTAATGGCTTGCCAAGTTGCTTCTCGACTTGACTTTGAATTCTTTGAACTTTTCAAAAGATTCACTCTTTTATGCATCAAATACAAATAGCCATGTCTTGAGTAATCATCTATAAAAGTTATGAAATATTCATAACCTCCTCTAGCTTGTACATTCATGGGCCCACACATCAAGATGTACCATGTCCAATGTGGATTCAAATCTGTTTCCTTTAGAAGGAAATGAGGCTTTGTCATTTTCCTTCAATACAAGATTCACAGTGGGTAATGGATCACTATCCAAGCCCATAAGGATCCCATCCTTTACTAGCTGTCAAGTCTTTTCTCGATTGATATAACCCATCCTTAGATGCCACGATACTTTGAATTAATGCTAGAGATATTGGATTGTCTTGGTTTTATCAATTACATGGTGTTTAGTGAGCCTTTCATAGGTTCTATAAAAACAATCCTGCTTAATTATCGCTTCACAAATATAATCCTTATTCTCATATATTGAAACAACATTTTCAAAATATAAGGAATATCCAGATTTTATTAGACAAAAATGTAAATCATGTTCCTTACAATCATTGGCATGTAATAAACATCTTCCAAATATAACCTATGACCACTAGAAAGTCCAAGATAACTACTCCCATTGATTCTGCTGAAACATAGGAACCATCTGCTATCTTAACTTGAAACGGCCTTTAGGAAGTCTTTTCCTTTCTTGGAACCCCCGCAAAGAATTACAAACATGGTTAGTGGCTCCTGAATCTAATATCCAAAGTAGATAAATCTGCCACATTTCTAGTTCCTAACAAACTTAGGAAGCCTATACCTTGTTTGCTTTTGAGGGACTCTAGGTAGATGGACAGTTTCTTTTCCAGTGGCCCATCTCATCACAGTGGAAACACTTTCCTTTGATGTTCTCTTTGGCCTTGACCCCTATTTGGGCCTTCTTTTTCATTGGACCCTTCTTCTTTCCTTGCCCTTACCCTTGGGCTTAGAAGAAGAAGTTACATTAACCGGCCCATGAGCCTTAATATTCAATATTTCCTCCGTGCTCTGGAGGGTATTCATCAACTCACCCAAGGTGTAATCCTTGCATTGAGCTCATAGTCCAACTTAAACTGTTGAAAAGAAGAGTTTAAGCTATTGATGATCATAATCATCTGCGTGTCCGCATCCATATCCGCCCAAGCATCTCACCTCGGTGGATGCAGAGATTACCTTCATCATGTAATCCCGCACCTTCACGAGTTTCATGCGAGATTATGAAAGGTTTGGATAGCTTTCACTCTTGTAGACCTAGTCCTCACACCAAACATCTCATGTAGGTGATGGACCATTACCTAGCAGTTTTCATACAAGCAATTTTCTTTTGCAACATGCCACGATGAAGCGAAATATAACACTTAGTAGTCTTGTCGAGATTCTCGCCAACGCTCATGTTGTTGGACTTGCTCGGGAGTTGCGTCTCCACTTAGAGGTGTAGGCTCATTTTCAGTTAACACCCATGAAATACGTTCATATTGAAGAACAATGTCAAGGTTCGTCTCCATTCATTAAACTTGTCTCCATTTTCCAATTTGTTATTAGTCGAGAGCGGGGTGAGTGGATTCATTTTGTGGTTGATTATGTCCGAAAATATAAATTATTAAAACATGAGCATACTAGTCAACAATTTATGGAACTTTGTATAAAATCATGATGCATGTATGCATGATGATAGATTTAACAAAACTTAAAAATTAAAACATTATCTGACGGTTATTTTCTTATCTATAATAATTGTAAGTGACGGTGGGCCATCTTATCTATTAAAAGAAAAGCTGGGACCCTCCCACTCAAAAACTACCAAGCATCTCATGCTCAATTTTTAAGCGTCTTAATTTGGTCCATACTTTTACCAACAGAGCTACGGTGGGCGGTTTTTGATAAAAATGTTGAGTGTATAACCATTTGATTCATTCACTAAAGATACCTACAAATCATGCCTCGGTGGGAGGTCACATTTGCTATCATTAAGTGGACTTATCCTTAAGGAGACCCAAACCATGCAAGATCTAGGATCCATGCCCTCCGATGGGGAGTAACACTTCACCACATGCAAACGGGCCATCATTTGGAGACCGTGGACTCTCACAGAGCATCCTCTCCCACTCAATCTTTTGGGCTTTAAGTTTTAAATACCATCTTGTCTTGATGCAATTTATTATCCATCCTATATTGTTTCATTATATATCTCATACATAATGAATGCATGGCAAGGCCTAGGGTTGGCAATTTTCTAAATGACATGCAATCACATAATATCACATATTACAAGCATTCATTTCTCCATTCTTCACATGAACTAATAAAGCCACTTTTGATTGTCCATCCTAGAAACATAAAATAATTACAAGCCTTTTAGGCCCAAAATATGCTTCTTCATCTTGGATCTTCCGCGAACTCTTCGCTAACATGATCCGGCCCATTCGGTAAACAAAATGTAATGACATTTATGAAATTAGAATTTTGTCATTTTGAAAAATAAAATTCCAGCACTAGATTTTTAGAAAACCAAATCTTTGTTTTGACAAAAAATCCCAGCACTTGTTTTATTAAAACCGAAACTCATTTCATGAAAATTAAAAACAACACTTAGTATTTTAGCAAAACCGAAATTGGATTCTTTGAAACAAAAAACCAGCACTTGTTTTCCAATCATAACTGAAATATGATTCATTGAAACAAAAATTCCAGCAACTTAGTTTTCACAAAACTTATGCCAAAACACAAAGGATACACGAAAATTTTACCTTTCCATTTCTTCAATCCATGGCTGCTCCTTCTTCATCATTACATCAATTTGTACATTACAAAATCAAATAAAATAGAAAAAGAAACCAAGGAGGAAACATGGTGATGATAGACCACCCTCCTTGTTACTGACCAAATGAAGAAATCTTACAAGATAAAATTTAACTTCTATGGACAACCAAAAGAGCAACATACACCATATATATTTCTATCACATAAAAATATGCAGTATACATAAAATATTGCCAACCCATGCATCCACCATATAGGAACCGAAATCATGCATGAAAAGCGGCTCTAATACCAATTGTTGGATCGGAAAAAAAGCATGCTTAGTATGGAGAAACGATAGATTTCAAAACTTTTTAAGAAATCATCTTGCAGCGGAAGCAATAAATCCAAATCAACATGCTAATCCATACATGATATGGTATAAGGATAATAAAACTAAGAACAAGATAAAAGGAATTACCGACTTCTTATTTCTGACTTTAAATCCTCATTGCGCTATCCTCTCCTTCTTATATCCAAATCCTTTGCCTTTGAGTCTTTTCCTTTAGCAATCTATCTTCTTCCTTGTTGTAGTATCCTCAACCAATTAGATTTACCACTTGTTCTTCAAGGACAACTAGGTTAACAAAATCCTTTGGTGGGAAAGGAGAAGAAATATTTGGAGGAGATTTTCTTAGAAGAAGAAGAACCAAAATTGAAACTCTTTCAACTCTTTCACTTAGGAATTTCGGTTCTACCTTGCATGAAAGGAGAGAATGTCTAAAACCATGCAAGAACCCTTTCTTACATCTCAATTTCGAAATATGCATGAATGGAAAAAGTGAGAGGCATCCAATGCATCACTTACATTAATCACTCATCAAATAGCCAATAAATGAGACTTACTTCATTTATCTTTAAAATGGCTATTTGAAAAGACCATAACCTATAATTGAATACCCATTTCGGTTTTGGCAAGAAGAAAGAAGGAAGATGGTCCATCTAATGCACATCTTTCATCTTTAATCTAATGAATGCAAATAGGTTACATGCCAACATTAAAAGCCAACCATTAAACCATTTAATGGTAAGTTCATAACTCCATTTAATAATGATGAACCATAACAAAGACCATCTTTATTTAGTATTTTAATGTCAAATGTGTGGTTACACATCTAACCTAACAAAATTTCGAAATTGCTTCTTCTCCATTTAAAAATTGTTTTAATATAATTAATCTAATCAATTACATTAAACCAAACAAGCCCATTTCTAAATGAACATATGGGCTTCCAATTAACCATTAATTAGTATAAGCCCATCATTCAATTATGGACTTCTAAAACCTCCAAACTACTTCTTACTTAGCTTGATAACCTTCCTTAAAGCCAAGTGGGGAATCTTATTGGACTTTGATAATTCAAGCTCCAATAAGCCCAGAAATAATTCAATCTCATTGGAATTAATTCTAGCTTATTAACTAAATGTCATTCCACTAAAGACAATTAGTTGAACTCTTGAATTATTAAATATTATGAGAATATGTCCAATTGCAAACCCTATTTAGAACCTTATTATAGCCATCCGCACAATAAAGGGTAAAATTACCGTTTTGCCCTTATGTTGGTTTTTCCTTCTAGATCTCTCATTTTACTTTATATGGTGATTAACACATAAGATCACATCTTAGTGTTAAGACTTGATGGGTAGCTAGTCCATCAAACTATCGGCGCCATTTAATCACCAAATCTCCTTAAAACATCTAGAAGAGATGATAACACTATAAACTCTTTATTTGAGTGAATGTTCCACGATACATGTTTCAATTAATAATTCCAACATGCGACACCTTGGATAAATACCTGTAAAAATCCATTCGATCATATCAAGAATTATAATGAAACACATATGAGTTCACCACTCATCAAGATTGTGGTTCATAATAAGCGAATGCTTAAGTTGTATGTTTTAAGATTAAAGTAACGACCCACTTTATTCTTGAAAACATACTTGATTCAATTCATTTAATAGTGCCATTATTGATAGCCTACTACTATCATGATATGAAACTCATCATTCCCTTTAAGTAAACTCCTTTACTTATATGGAGATAAATCGCAACACTACATTCTAAACCATAATCAAGCAACCAACTCGATTATTCAACTGTGAATCAATTAATTCAGATTCTAATAATATACATGTTTCCCATACATCTCTATGTATATGTATATTACTTACAAATGAATCTTGGTACCTTATGACCAGATATATAATGCTCATACAGATAAAACCAAACTCTTTTGTTTTATTAATAATAAATATTTTCATTACAAAACTATAACTGAAGAAGATAAAGTTACATGTAAATACACTTGCTTTCCAGGGCACTATATTTACATAACTCCAACAAGGAAAACATCTAGGAAAATTCTCGAGTCTGGTTTCTATTGGCCTACCCTTTTTAAGGATTCATTTAACTTTTGCCGGTCATGCGATAAATGTCAACGTTTTGGAGGATTAGGCAAACGACATGAAATGCTACAACAACCTCTCTTATTTTGTGAAATCTTTGATGTTTAGGGAATTGATTTCATGGGCCCATTTCCTCCATCTTTTGGATTTGTGTATATCCTTTTAGCTGTGGATTATGTGTCAAAATGGATAGAGGCCATCCCCACTAGAAAAGATGATGCTCAAGCCATGTCTAAGTTTCTTAAATCCAACATTTTTTGTCGATTTGGTATATCAAGAGCTGTGGTGAGTGATAGGGGAACCCATTTTTGTAATAGAGTCATTGATAACTTATTTTTGAAATTCGGGGTCACCCACAAAGTCTCCACTGCATATCACCCACAAACCAATGGACAAGCTGAAGTTTCCAACAGAGAGGTGAAGCATATTTTGGAGAAAATAGTAAAGCCATCCAAGAAGGATTGGAGCCTTCGTCTCGAGGAAGCACTATGGGCATATCGGACTGCTTATAAATCCCCTATAGGTATGTCCCCTTACCGCTTGATTTATGGAAAGGCTTGCCATTTACCTGTGGAATTGGAGCATAAAGCATATTGGGCAATTAAACAATGCAATATGGACTTGGAATCTTCCAGAATGGAGAGGAAGTTGCAACTTCAAGAGCTCGAGGAATTAAGGTTGGAAGCATATGAGCATGCACGACTCTACAAAGAAAAAGCAAAATTGATGCATGAAAAACTCATTTGATGGAAAATTTTCAAAAAAGGAGATAAAGTCCTATTATTCAAAGCTCGTTTCACTTTTAAACATGGGACTTTCAATACTCGCTGGGAAGGACCGTATTTGGTCACGAAGGTGCACAACTTTGGTATGGTAGAGCTTCTACATGAAGGAATGGGAACAAGACTCAAAGTGAATGGCCATCTCTTGAAGCTCTATTATGAGAACCAAAAACCGCCGTAAATATCAGGTTTTTCGTTTCCTTCACTTGTTTCTTTACTTTTTGCACTTTGCATTTACTATTTGTCTTTACAAGTTTGAAGGAGAGCCATTTAGATAAATAGCTTCTTTTGTTTTCCTTTCATTTTCCAATAACACTTCTTAGTCCCTTCATGAACTTCTATGCATTTGAGCTTCATCTACATTTTCATTGAGGACAATGTGTGCTTTAAGTGTGGGGGAGCTGTTTCCCCATTTATCCTCCATATTGTATGACTGTTGACACTATGTTTATGAATTGCTAGCTATTGGTGCATTCTGTCAAGAAACTTGGTGAATTTTACATCTTTCTGTCATTCTGCATCTCTTCGCCGCGACGAGTGATCACACGTCGCAGCGAAGCCATTCTTCGGAGTGCGTATACGTCGCGACGTCACCCAAGTATACACCGCGACGTCCGCAAGTCTCGACGTCTGCTTCCGCATGCCACGACGTAACATGTATGCATGAATGACTTTTGCTTCATTTTTCCATTCAATCAAACATTTTCTGTACTGGATTTTCTGTGGCTGTTGTCTTCAAAGTTTTTACTAGTTTCAAAATGATGCTTGAATTTTTGAAAACACCTTCCATTCTTTTAATGATAGTTGGAATTGACAAAATTTTGCTCTTCATGTTTTCAAAACACAGTGAATGGAAGCATGCTAACAAACTGGAATTTTAAGTTTTTGAGACTTGAGATTGTTCATAGAGATAATACCCTTGTTGGAAGGATATTTGAGCCAAAATTTTCTTTTATCTTTGTGTGCATCTGCTTATTTCATTCTCCTCTAGAACTTGTTTTAATTCTTACTTGAAGCTTAATGGACTGGATTTTTGTTGATGTGATAGAGGCGTTCCTTCCTCAACCCATTTTCCTAAACACAATCCCTTACATATCTATCCTTTGCTAGCCCTTTGAGCCCTCTTGTTATGAGCATTTGCATTCATATTTTTATGGTGTCATTAGTTATTATGTCAAAAAAAAATATTAAGCAGATAATGTTCTTCTATTAAAAAAAAGAAAAGAAAAGAAGAAAAGCAAGATCAATAACAATTTATGCAGAATGTATTGCATTTTAAATAAAAAAAAAGAGAAAAATTTATGCATTCTGTTTATGCATACGTTTAGTTTCAGAAAACTATTGATATCAGTTCCTTGTTTAGTGTATGTGCTCATACTATTCTTTGTTTCTTTCACTTCATCCGTTCAATTAGCCTACCATACATTACAACCCTAAAAGTCGTCTTGATCTTCAAAATGATAGTTCTTGTGGTGGAGAAATAGAATTGACACAAGCCTATGGTAGGAGATGGATTAAGTAGACTGAGAGCAAAAATATCCCTAGACACAAGTGAGATGAACATATACACTATATCCCGAGTAATTCACTTTTGTTCAATCTCTTGTACTTGAATTCTTTCAATGTTTGTTTTATTAGCACTCTTTCAATTTTCTTTGGTTGATTTATGAAGAAATGAATTGCATCAACTTCCTTTTATTGTTTTGAGCATGGCAGATATTTTCTTTCCCTCTTGCATTCTTTTTGACTCTTGTAAACTTTGTCCAGGAGTACAAAGGTCTAAGTGTGGGGGAATTTGATTGAGCCAAGTTTATATTATAAATTGGCTACATTTTTTTAGATGCTTATGCATTAGTTGACTCCTAATTGATGATTTTTGTGCTTAAATTGATTCCTCATACCGATCTCTTTTAATTCACAATTTGCCAGTAAATTGTCATGATTTGATGCTAATTTTTCTATAATTTTCATGAGGACAATTGATACTGCAAATTGTTATTATTTTATTTCAGGAGCAAAGGAGTCAACACATCACGAAGTCAACAGTCATGAGGTCAATCCGCACGTCGCAACGAATATCAATCCACACTTCGCGGCGAGCACATCACTTCCACACGTCGTGACGTATGATAATCCGCACGACGCGACGAGCAAGCAATTCTACACGTTGCGACGAATTTTTATTTATACGTCGCGACGTATGAGCGGATATCCGACCTTAAATGGAAAGTTTGTCTCACTGCTCTGACCCGACCCGCACCCACCATATAAAAATCTTGCTATTTTTAGGTCAAAGCAGACTTTTGATACGGGGAGACTAGAATACGCATACTAGGACAATTACACTATACTCCACCATCATTTCCATTTTCATAATCGTCGACCACCATCACCATCATCGCCACCGCCACCGTCGATATCAATTGCTACCATGAGTATCGCTCCATCTTCAACAGTCGAGAGACAGACCAGAGCTATGCGTAGCTAAGCCACATTTCCTCTTGAAGATGTAGCAATGGCTTGAGTTCACCGGAAGCTTCAAAGGGGAGTAATCATATAGTGTCTGAAGTTTAGTTATATTTGTGTAAACTCTAAGTTAGAGATTGCATCTGTATAGCTAGATTAGCAAGGTTATAGTTTAACCGTGTGCTGAACACTATGTTGGGATTTGGACAAAGTGATTTGTAGAATTTTTGATGCTTAATATATGAAATCTCATATATGTCATTGGATATTGCATTTACTCTCTTCATCTGCCTAGTTGTGTTTGATTAAGATTGTTGTGTTTTTATCCTATTGATCGATTGCATTTACTTGTCCAATTTTCACACTAAGGTTTGTAACAAAGATTTAAATAATGGATTTCATTAATTAAATCTTTGGACCTAAAGAGTCCTTTAGGGTTGATCTTTCGAAACTTAGTGGATTCTTTCCCCGAAAATTCATTTTTGAACTGTGATAGCCTACGCCCATTTTCAAGAGGATTTTATCAATTTGATTTCTATCTGATTTTTGTTAATTGCATTATTTCCAAAATTCCAAAAATATTCTTTTATACTTTTTCTTCAATTTTGATTACTTTTATCAGTTTTGACCAAAACACCCCCATTTTATCAAATTTGATTGCAATTTTTGACATTTAGGCTAGCTTAGACCTTTTTCGCTTGATTCCAATTAAGTGAGACGACCCGAGGATCGCAACCTATACCGCAATCTTGGAACTTATTATATTTGACCGGTTTCCAAGGATCGATCGTAAGATCGAATAGACAGAGCCGCGATCACCTTCCAAATTTCTTTAATATATTAATCTAATATTGTCTCTATCTATTACGTGCAATGTGTTAAACCATATCATTTTTCCCTTGAACCTTTTCTACCTATTTTTCAAACAAAAACTCAGATTCTAAGTAGTAGATAGTAGCAAGTAAAAGGAAAATAGGCAAATAGTGAGATAATGGGAGTAAACTTTTGGTTGTATAAATTCTTGATCAAAATTATGATTATGATAAGAAATTTATACTTGCTAAAATTTCAACACCTATTTCTTAACATCTGTGTCTATGCATAGTGTATCATCTGAAGATTAAGATTATGATATGTAACTAAATTTTTATACAAGTGAGTTGACAAAGCATATATATAAATATCAAGATCAAGAAGAAGGAAACCTTGGCTGAATAAATTCTAATAAAAAATATGATTATGATAAGGAACATATATCCACAAAAATTCCTTTTTTAAATTTCAGTATTTACACCTATCAATGGTTTTCGCTTTGAAACAAATTAATATTGAGATAACAAAGAAGCAACCTTAGGGGTGTAAATGCTTGATTAAAACAATGACATTGTTAAAAGGAATATATATGCAACAAATTCCTTTTATAGTTACTCAATATTTTTGTATATGCATTGTGTCTCTTTAAAGTCTACTATATAAGAATATAGTTGAACCATTATTGTTATTGAAATGTTATTGATTTCATAAGATGTAATTAACCAAGAATGCCTAAATATTAACTTTTAATTTGTTTTATAGATTAGTTAAAAATATGATGAAGTCTTGATTGTCCGACTTACAGTGAAAGTGATTAGTTGAGATATATAATGTTCTAGATTATTAAAAGTGTATATATTCCTAATAGTTAAAGTGCAACTTTAGAGAAAGGAATCCTTATATGAGTTATTATAGGAGGTATATCATGATTGATAAGGACATTCATGATAATGGCTAATTGATGTTAATTAGTGTTGATACTAGTTTTGCCCAAAAGAATCCTAAATAGCGAAGCATATTAAAGGTTCTTTACATATGACATGTTTAGAAGTATTATAAGGTATTTCTTAAAAAAATCAAAGAGAAACAAATTCTAAATTTATTTTATAAGAAAAATTATCGATGTCTTCATTTTGAGTACACTAAAAGTCATAATTGTATTTCAATGAAACTTTAATTTTAAAAAATTGATTAATGATAAATTAAAATTTGTTGGAAGTTACAAAATTAAACCTATGATTGTCATGTGTATTAAAGTTTTGAAGCACTAGGAATATATTGACTTTTTAACCTTTCATAAAATATTATAATATAGTTATACAATTGCAATAAGTATAAGAAACAAATCGATTATAACTCTATAGTGGAATCTATGAGTATTGAAAACCACAAATATGTGGAAAATGGGAAGGAAGTTCAAAATAATTACCTTTAAAACATATTTATGAATTATAGTGATAGATTAAAGACTTAAACATGGATATGAGATTAAACCCCACAAAAGACATGACATATTTTGACCCCCATAAAAGACTCTACAATTGAAATGATTATCCTAGTTCTTCTCTCATAAAAAACTATAAATTTATTTCTATATATTAATTAATGAAATTTTGATTTAGTAAATAAGAAAATTTTAGTTTTTTTGAAGGGTGTTAAGGCTTTCGTAATTGTAACCCCTTTATTTGTAACTACAATTTACTTTTGTCGATTCTTATCCTAAAAAGTTTGTCTCTTCCTCCTGCTACAACCTTTTCCACTATCTCTACTTTAGGTCTTGATCTCAAAGTCAAACTAATGCCTAGCTATTGTTTTAAATGCTAATACGTGGGGATATAGACAGTCAGTGACTACTAAAAGGTCAAATGATCTATCTTCCTTTGACTTCCACTTTTGAGGGATTTTTTGGTAGGGGCTTCTCTTAAACCAAAATCCTAACATCGGTGGTTAGAGTAAGGCCTTAAAACAAAAACATGCTTTAAAGGCTTTTGTTTTTAATATGCCTTGATCTCGACCCTTACCTTAGGCTTGGCATGATAAAGGTTGTTCCATTAAGGAATGGTGAAATGAACTTTGGCAGTTTGGGTGTATAATTGTATACCTGTCAAACTTCCTTCCATCTTCTATGAATGTTTTTACTTATCCACATTGTCTTATGACTCTAATATACAGATTAAGAAGTTATTATATATGAAAAAGATCATTTTGAATCCATTTTTTAACATATAAGAAAATATTGTATTGGGGGAGCAATTGGACTTTGGTTAGGTGTGTTCTTAATCAAGGCCATAATTATGATTAGAAACATAAACCCACCAAAGTTTGTTCCTTCACTTATTACTTTTATCTACATATTGTGTCTTCTTTGGAATAGAAAATTATTGAGATGTTTCATGACCATAACAATTGTCATGGCTGTAAGTTAATGCTCACGGCCATGGCAAATTAATTGTATGGTCGTGAGTCTCCAACCATGTTCTTCATTTTTATGCTCTCTTCTTCATTTCCCCCCCTTGTCTCCTCTTCTTTTAATCTTCTTCTTCTTCTTTCTCCATAAAGACAATAGAGTATGAATCTCGAGAAGAGGGCTCAACAAGAATGCTTTCGACTCACTTTTGCTATTACTCTTCCAAATTGTACCAAAAATCAAATATGAACTAAAGTGATTGTCTTAAGCATTTTGAGGCATTGACCAGTGTACTGGATTAAATGTATCAACAATTAAGCATATATCAATGTTGATAAAGGAAAAGAAATATATATTTTATAACTATCTTCTTTTGGCACTCATTTGGTGTATGTGTCCATTATCTCTCAAATGAAGATTGATATATACTTTTATTAGAATGTATTTGATTTTTAGATTTAATAACTCAATGAAAGAAAGAATAAAAAACAAAATAAATATTTTTCATTTTCTATTACTTCTAGGATTATATAATCATGATTAGAGTGTGAATTGACTAGAGAATTTTATAGTAACTTATCATATACTTTTACTTTTGTGATTGATCGATGTGCATTATCTTTAAAAGAGTAGTAACTAGTGGTAGACAAAGCTAGTGAGATTTTGAGCCTTTATAGACTGACACATTCATATCAATCTCATTATCTTTTAATAATATGTGACCTTCATGACATGTACATCCTAACTTTGCCTTGATTTTCTATTCGAGACCATATTACTATCACATGCATTAATATGGAAATGATCAGACAGTTTTTTTCGAATTACTTTAGATAAATAACCTACCCTATTGACATGATTACTCCCTTATTAAGCCCCTTAAGCTTTGTTTGTCTTTTATTTATGTATTAACCACATTACATGCTCTAACCCTAATCAAATGTCCTTCCCAAGCCTTAAAGTTAGTGGAACATTTGTGATTGTTGAGTTTATGGATATACAAAAGCATAAGTGTGGGGGTGTACATATATGTGTGTTGGTTATAATGTTGGGATGTTATTTTTTGTCACATCATTGAGATTCCTACGTTGATGTAGTTTCTTTTATTTTTTTATAAAAAAAAGCAAAATAAAAGAAAAGAAAGGAAAAAGAAAGAAAGATAAAAGAATAAGAAAAAGAATGAAAAAACTGTTTACATAAATGTGTCAAGGAGGAAATGCATATATGGTTTGTAAAATTATTCATAATTAATGCATCCTCCCAAATTTGTATTGAATGAGTTATTTAAGTATGTTGGATATAAGGTAGAAGTTATCTTGGAAGGTTCACTCATTGCAGTTAAATGTATTGTTATCATCAATCCATATGAGTAATCTCTTTTGATTAGTTATGCTTCATGTGGCTTGTGTGTGAGAGCTTGTGTTTGAGTTGTGAAACATCGTTTTTGCATTCATCATAATTGATGTACATAAATGTGAGGGAATGTTGGTTTTTGCACTTGATGTCACATTGAGTGTTGCTTTGTGAATTTCATACTACTTGACCCAAATATATCTCACCTTACCTTTGCCCACATTACAACCTTAAAAAGTCCTTTGATCCATAATTTTCCATATGAACCATAGTGATGGAGAAATGAAATGATATGCAAAGTTATGAAATGACATGATTATTGTTGGATCCCGTTACCGGAACCCAACTACATACGCAGAACGGAAAACGAAGCAAACGGAAGCGAAAGAACGGAGAAAACGAAACAACCGAAGCGGACTCACCGCAGAAGCAAAGCGAAGGCGGAAGCGAAAAATAGCCAAACGAATCACAGCAAACACTAACTCGAATCACAACGCAAGCGGAAGCAAAGCAAATACGAATCGACTACAGAATCGAAACGGAAACAAATGAAAGCGGAAGCAATAACTAATCTAATCAAATGAATAGATTTCGAAGCGAAACGAAATCAAGTAGAACAGATCCGACATCCGAGCACAAAAATCATAGCAAACGATCGAGTGAACATAATTGCGTTGGAAACCTTATGACATTTCAAATCCGGTATAACATTTTTTTTTTGATTCTTTCCTTTTTTCTTTAATCAAACTCATTCAACATATAAACAATCCCTACATTTCTATTCTTTCTCACTTCATCCATCTTAATCATTTCTTATACATTCATATAAATCCTCAAACTCATTTCTTTAAACCCATTTTATCGAAATTTTATTGAAATTTCGGCAACATAACGGCTGTATTTTGACAGCCCAAAAATTTAAAACAAAGCAAACGCACTTCTAATATCGTAATCCATCCAATAACACAAGGCAACATCGGACCTCCCGTCCGGCATCCAAACACCAGCAGAACACAATCTTAATTCTAAACACTTCATAAATTCAATCCATAACCATCTCAACTCAAAATCTCAATCAATCCCAACCACATTCAAAATCCAATTTCATACATAAAGTATAATCATACTTATAACTCATTCCGAACACAATACAATCTTCTACATTTACTGGCCACAAGCAAAACCATTCATATACAATCGGACTCAAATACACTTTACTAGCTTTCTAACTATCCATAAAGATCTAATACCACATCAAACTTTAAACATAATACGAACATGCACAAGTCGGACTGTGATCATACTCGTCTTCCATCCGATCTCCTGCGTAAAAACCTAGAGATTTGAGGATGAAAGGGGGGGGTGAGCTCGGAAGCTCGTGGATAATACATTTATAAACCGAACAATAAGCGAAAAATATTTTCTTTTTAAACTTTTCAAACTTTTCAAAATTTCCTATTTAAGCATTTATCCAAAATCTCATTTTCAAACTTTTCAAAACTTACATAAACCTTCCGAAATTTCATGATTATAAATTCTTGTCTTATTTCTCAAAATCTCGAACCTTTTTCAAATCATACACACTTTAAATATGAATGCATCACATTATAAACAAATCAAAACACATAACACATCGAATTGGTTTGGTTCGGTCCTAACAGACGTCTCGCACATTCATATAACGGTCATGTGCGGTAGTGAAACAGGGCGTACTACACTTTCTCGCATAACGGTCCAGGTGTAGCCGTGAAAGGAGTCCGTGTCGGATCTCCATTGCCTATTGCAGCAGCCGGCGAAGGCTTAAACAGTAGAGACAATGACTGACTCGCAAAGGACTGACCAAACCCACTTAACACATAACGAAAACGAATTGATTGCTCAAGGCACCTTTTAAAATCTCTTGATTTTCATATTTTCAATTCATAACATCAAATTGTGTCATAAATGACACAAGCATAAAATCACATAAATTCACATAATCATCTAATGCAATTCATAGCATCAAATTAATCACATAATAATCACATTCATGACAAAATATGCACTAATTTCTTTAAATCATAAATCAAATAATTTGAAACCCATGAAGTTCATAAGTCTTGTATTTCTTAAACTCATTTTCATCCTTTGAAATCATAATTTCAACTATTTACATTTTTTTCAAGCATTTTTTCAACAATTGCTTTCTTTAATTTTAAAAGTCACATTTAGCTTATAATTCAATAAATAAATATACTACCCACCTTATTTCCATGCAAGCAACTTGTCCAATGCTTCAATTTGACTTTTGCTTCTCTCTCTTCAATTTAACAAAACCTAAACCATAATAATCCAAATTCACATCATAAATAGCATAATTTTCAAAATTAACTTAGAATTCACCAATTTACCATAATTCCAAGCTATTTCAATCTTCAATTTTGAAAATCCCCAATTTTCAAAATTGGCCTAAACCAATACACCCAAATTCAATCTCATAAAACATAATAGTTGAAATTATGATTTCAAAGGATGAAAATGAGTTTAAGAAATACAAGACTTATGAACTTCATGGGTTTCAAATTATTTGATTTATGATTTAAAGAAATTAGTGCATATTTTGTCATGAATGTGATTATTATGTGATTAATTTGATGCTATGAATTGCATTAGATGATTATGTGAATTTATGTGATTTAAATTTGAGTTTATGTCAAATTTTGAAATTGGGGTTTTGTGAAATTGATGATTTAGATAGATTGAATTAGTGATGAATTTGAGATATCATAAGTTAATTTTGATGTTTATGCTTTAGGTGAAGTTTAATTTGAAAATTTGTAAATTTGGAGTTTAGACCAAATTAGGAATTTTGGGGTTTTTGTGAATTATTGGGGTTTTTGTGAATTAATGGTGTAGAATCATAATTAAGAGTAGGAATTGATGAAATGTGAAATCAATTTTGAAGAAATTATGTTTTATGAGATTGAATTTGGGTGTATTGGTTTAGGCCAATTTTGAAAATTGGGGATTTTCAAAATTGGAGATTGAAATAGCTTGGAATTATGGTAAATTGGTGAATTCCTAAGTTAATTTTGAAAATTATGCTATTTATGATGTAAATTTGGATTATTATGGTTTAGGTTTTGTTAAATTGGAAGAGAGAGAGAAGCAAAAGTCAAATTGAAGCATTGGACAAGTTGCTTGCATGGAAATAAGGTGGGTAGTATATTTATTTATTGAATTATAAGCTAAATGTGACTTTTTAAAAATTAAAGAAAGCAATTGTTGAAAAAAAAATGCTTTAAAAAGGTGCCTTCGGGTAATCTGAATTCCGTTTTCGTTATGTGTTAAGTGGGTTTGGTCAGGTCCTTTGTGAGTCAGTGCTGTCTCTACCTGTTTAAGCCTTTGCCCGGCTGCCTGCAATAGGCAATGGAGATCCGATTACGGACTCCTTTCACGGCTACACTGGACCGTTATGCGGGAAAGTGTAGTACGTCTGTTCACTACATTACATGGCCGTTATCTGGAATGTGCGATGCGTCTTGTTAGGACCGAACCAAACCAATTCTGATGTGTTATGTGTTTTTGATTTGTTTATAATGTGATGCATTCATATTTAAAGCTGTGCATGATTTGAAAAAGGTTCGAGATTTATCCAAAATTAAACATAATTATAGCCTAATCTCTTCAATTAATCATGGATAAACTAAATCCATAACCATTCCAAGCTTAATCAACCATCAAACAAATCAAAAACTCAAAAACTCAAGCTTTCTCTCTCTTACCTTCTCTCTCTTCATTTTCGAATTTGTTGGATGCCATGGAGCTTTCACCTTCTTTTTTCCTCTTTCCCCCTTGAAAACAAACGAAAATGGCTGGAAACCCATGAAAAAAACGAACTTGCATCACTCTTCTTCTTCTCCTTCCATAACGGATTGCTTCCTTCTCTTCTTCTCCAACGTTTCTTCTTCTCCCTTCTTCTAATTTTCGAAAATCTCTGCTGGCTTAAGGGAGTAAAAACGACAGCCTATATGGTGTTCTGCCATGTCATTTAATGAGGGGTAAATGACCATTTTGCCCCTCACTTGTTAGCTTATTTCCAAAATTGCCCTTGCAGGAATTTGAAAAACTGTCACCTTGCGATCTGATTTTGGGCAACTACACAAAATAATTTGGACAAACTTTCTTATTAAAAATTGTTCCTCTCGATCTTACGAATCCAACGCCACTGACGGCGCTCAAATCGGATCTAAAACGAAGAAGTTATGGCTGAATTACTAACTGACCTGCACAAAATCCGAAACTGAACTTTAACATAACTTCAGTCCAGAATTTGACAATCTTAGGGATGGAATTAAATTTCTATCCCTTCACAAGAGTTGTAGCCCTATCTCTTAAATTTATTTTTCCTCAAGAATCAACTCAATCGGAGTTGTACAGCTCCCGAAAATCGCAAAATACTGAACCATGTTCAGAAAATTATTCAACTTATAACCTATAACTCATCGCTTACTTTGGTTCAATCAATCTCTTTCCATTTAATCTCCTAAAAATCATAATTCTTCATAAACATGAACGCAATTGTCTTAGAAATCCAACGCTTCAAGAATCAAATCAATCGGATGTCGGACGAAAGATTTATAACAAAAGATTGCAAAAGGGTCAGAGTTCAAGCAAAAGTTACAAAACCTTAAATACCCACCTATAACTGAATTTTTCGAAAATCATATCTCTTAATTCCGAACTCAGAATTTGACGAATTTGGTGTCTATGGAAAGGTAAAAGGAAGCTCTACAACTTCCCTGAAGAACAGAAAAATCTAATTGGCTTCCAAAGAAGTCAAATTTCCACTCAAAAATTGTCTTAATCAGCTTTTCCTAACCAACTTCTAATTTTTTATCGCTCATAACTCCTAGTCCCGATATCGAAAAATTACAAACTTTATGGCGTCGGAAAGATCGAAATACAAGCTCCAACTTTCATTAAGACCACTTATTCCAATTCAGACTAAATCCATACGACGAGTGGCCTCGAAGTATAGCACATGCAAATCTATACTTAATAACATTTTCAAAACAAAGCATATCTTCCGAAATTCATATCTCTCAATCCCGACATCGAAAAATAGCAAACTTTATTTTCACGTAAAACTCTCGACAGAGGCTACAAGTTTCACGTTGATCATTTTCTCGAATTTTGCCTCAATTAAAAAGTCAACTTTTTTCCTCAAAGTCAAACTTCAAACGAATTTTGACTGATCATAACTCTCACTCCCGATATCGAAAAATATCAAACTTTATATCTACGAAAAGCTCTTGACATAAACTACAAGTTTCCAGAAGACCATTTTATCAAATTTTGCCTCAAACAAAAGTCAACTATCAAGTCAAACATCATCTCTCCAAAAAGTCAAACTTTCTAAATTCTTCAAATTTTCACACTTTTTCTCTTTAATTCTTGCTATTTAACTTTATTTCAATCAACTCATCCACTTTCCTCTCATAATCCATATAAGTTCACTCAAATATCAAAGTCCTCAAAAATTAAACAATTCTTTTTCTCATAAATTATTTCTTAATTTCATCAAATTTCCTTAAATTCATAATTTTCTCACCAATTTCTTTCTCATTTAAAATTTATTTTAATATTTCTATTTTTCATCAAAAGTTCGGGGTCCAACAATTATGACTGGTGTTGAGTGTACCCACAAGCATATCTTGTTTAAACACAATTTTCCAAGTCTACCATTATATTGCTTAGTTTTTAAAGGTATCGATTGTTGATTAATCATGAGTAAAAGCTTGGAATGTTAAGCTCTTGTTATGATTTTTGAAAGTCATTCATCTCTATTAATGATTCTGTATTATTGCAATAAATGGAAAATAAGTCAATGTTTTGGGTCTATAAGTTTAATTCTGATGTTTTACTCGAGGACGAACAAAATCTAGAGAATTGATATGTGCTTAATTGTATCCAACGCAATCATCGAGCTGGTCAACATGCTCAAGGCAATTGAGCCATCTGCCCACAAGGACAAGGTTATAATGCTAGTGGACTCTTCTAGTTCGAAGAAAAAAAAGTCAAAAGAAGAAGAAGTCCATAAGGCCTAAGGAAGGTGTTAAGAAAGCGAAGAAGATTGCCTTGAAGGGAACTTGCTTCCATTGTGGCAAGGATGGCCACTGGAAGAGAAACTGTAAGGCCTATTTAGAGTCTTTGAAGCAGAAGAAGGCATTTAATGACTTTTAGATCTAATACATATTGATGTATATTGTTAATGGACATTTGGTATTAATTTTCGATAGATAATTTGCTAAACTCTTGTCCATTTAATGTTTAAATTGCATTAATTAAGGAATATTTGTTTTAATTTTGCGTACACATTAGATTTGTTATTTTAAAAAGACTAAGCAAGAAAAGCCCTCAAAGTTAGCAAGAAAAATGTTAAACGTGGACAGATGAAGACATTTTGAGCTAGTCGAGGTGACACAAAAAATGCTAGCTGGAAGAGAGGAGATGTAGAAGAAAAGAATGAGCAGCTGGCGTGACTAAAAGACTAAAAGGAACGAGAGGAGTGGGACCAGCGTGATTTGGAGACATTCAACATTAAAAATAAAAGATAGCTGCGGCAGCAATAGACTTCTAATACATAAAGACAAAAGAAGATGGCTGAAGCAGAAAGGATAAAAAGGGGGAGGATGAGGCGTGAATGAGGGTTGGAGTTTAGTCAATATGATGTTACAAGAAGAGAGGAAAAGAAGTAGCTGTTGGCGTGAAAAAAATGCTGGAGGTGGCAGCGTGAAGAGGAATAGAATGGTGGCTAGTGGCGTGAATTAAGCAAATGAAGAAGGATATAAAATTACATTAACTGGTGAAAATCTAGAAGAGACGGGGCGTTACACAAATAAAAGAGAAAAAAAAAGTGAATCAGCGTGGCTTTGGGGGAGTCTTGCGTAAGTAGAGTGTGGACAGCTGGACAAGGATGAGAAGACGTTGAACTGCAGGTATGGCGTGGAGCTGTGAAAAAGAGGAGAACTTTACTCCTTCAACCACCAAACATACACTCAATATATCATCCACACGTCAACAGCTGCAGAAGAAAGTAGGTGGAAGCCAGAAAATTAAATGCAGCTGTTGGTGGAGAGTTAGACTACGTTGAACCATAGGATGGACTCACTCACGTGGAACAAGCTGCTGGTGAGAAAGTGAGCTATTGGTGGAGACAACAATGAAGTTAGATGGTGGAAATAACATAATGAAGCAGCTGGTGACTTGATGAAGAGGACGTGAGCTGCTAGTGAAGACAAGGCTGAAGCAATATCATGATAGTTGAAGAGAACCAAAAAAAAATTCGTTGATGCTAGCTGAGAAGATAACGTTGCTGTAGCTAGTAAAAATAAAAGGAGGGACCTTGGCAACCATCAACGAAAACTTTAGACTCTCCAATCACATTGAGGCAGTAGGTGGTGTTAGCTAGGGACAACAAAGCTCTTGGTGGCATCAAAAGAAGCAGACACACATAGCCCCACAAAACTATTATTCTCCACCAACGTTGCATCATAAGGGGTGTTGTGTTTTAATTTGTTTTATTGCCTTATTTATTTTATTTGTGTGGATTTAATCAATGCAAACATTTATTATGACCATTATTTATGTTACATTGATAAATATGTGTGAGTAAGTTTTTCTTTTCGGTTAAGGTTATATTGATATTAGATTAGGATAATTTTTGTGGTATTGATTTTTTCTTGATTAAATGCATATTTAGTCCTAATTTAGCTTGATCACCTAAATTAAGACCTTATATGATTGAATGCCACAACCAATGGGATTTAATTTTTCGAAAAATTAATCAAGCAACATACTTGTGACTAAAGTATAGACCAACCTTAGGATCTTGTGTGAGGATACTTAGAATTAACGAACTTAATTTTAGGCTTCTTTTATTTAACACATTTTATTCCGAATTTTCTATGAACCAAGTAGTGACTTGGATTTAAAAGAGAAGGGAACACCATGAACATTGGGTTCGACTTGCTTAAGTGAAGTATTTCCTAAATTAATCCATTGTTACTGTTTTATTTTAAATGTCCAATCTAATTGAAATATGATACCTTAACCAAACTTTTGTCATTTGATTAAATCTAGTTGTTTTAATTCATATCTTGCAATTTTTCATATTTTCTTAATTTTCTTACTTTATTTTATTTTATTTTCAAATCAATCAATTTTAGATCGTCTAAGTAATTTTTAATCGTTTAATTTAATTGTCTTACGTGTTGGAAATTTTTTCTTGGGTACGATATCCGGTTCTTACTGATTTATATTACTTGTCGACGGGGTGCACTTGCCTTTAATTGGTTTAGATAAAATTTAATTGTTTTGTTTAGACCGCAACAAGTTTTTGGCGCCATTGCCGGGGAGTAAATTTCTTATTGTGAGTCATTCGATTAGACGATGTTAATTGTCTCAAATTTAATTCTTGCCTTGTTGTTTATTTGCATATTTTAATTATTTGCTTGATTGCTTTACGCCGATGTGTTTTATTTTTCATTTGGAGCTTTGTATTTATTTGCTTTTTATTTATTCCATTTTGTTTATGCTCACTCGTGGTCAAAAGCCCGAGAATTTGCTATTAGATACTGAGATTGAAAAAACTGCTCGCAGGTTGCATAAGGAAACCAAATTGGCTCGATGTAGTACTTCATCAGAAAGGACTAGAGAAGAGCAGTCTTTAGAGATGGAACAGCGTGAGGAGAGATTGATGCCACATACTGAAGAGAGAAGGGAGTTGACTATGATGGATTTGACAATGGGACATAACAATAGACCCATGCCTCCCATTATAACGCCGACGATCACAATTGCGAGTTTTGAAATTCCTCACAGCATTACATCTATGGTGAGGGCATCTCAATATGGAGGATTACCTTTGGAGGATCCAAACACCCATTTGGAGACATTTTTGGATATTTGTGATTTGTTTAAACAAAATGGAGTATCGGAAGATGCGGTGAGATTAAGGTTATTCCCATTTTCTTTAAGGGATAAGGCCAGAGCATGGTTGGCTAGTTTGCAGTCAGGATTGATTACTACATGGGATGAGATGATGAGATTATTTTTGACAAAAAATTTTCCTCCTACAAAGGTTGCAAAAATGAAGAATGAGATCACTTCCTTCACTTAATATGAAAATGAAAGTTTATATGAAGCTTGGGAGCGATTTCGGGATGTGTTGAATAGTGTCCTAGTCATGGGTTCTCTACATGGCAGCAAGTCAATACTTTTTATACAGGAATGAACCCATCGACCAGGAGTACCATAGATGCTGCTGCAGGAGGTATTTTAATGAGAAAAACGCCAGATCAAGCCTACAGGTTGATTGATGAGATGGCCACTAGCAGTTTTCAATATCATACAGAAAGGCATCCCAGACGACCTATAGGAGCTTATGTAGTAGACAATACAGTAGCTTTATCTTCTCAGATGGATGTTTTGACAAAGAAGCTGGATAATTTGACGCATAGCGTGAGAGGAGGAGCTAGCTCTTCATTAAGGAGTTGTGCTGTTTGTGAGCATTATGGTGGAGATTCCCATGCATCTTCTGCATGTCAAGTCAGGAATCCTTTTGCTCAAGAGATTGAAGAGACTCATTATGTGGACAATTATAATAGACAGCGAGATGACCCATATTCTAATACCTACAACCCAGAGTGGAGGAATCATCCAAATTTCTCTTGGTGGAACGATCAGGTGGCACAACCACAGTCATCCAATGTTCAGAGACAACCACCTCCACCCCCAGGTTTCAAGGCTCCTAATCCTGCACCACCAGAGAAATCTAATCTCAAAGATTTACTCTCAAAGTACATTTCCACTACCGAGGTTAGGTTGCAGAACCAAGAATCTTCTATCAGACATTTGGAGAATCAAATGAGCCAGATTGCAAGTTTGTTGAAGGAAAGACCTTTCGGTTCATTACCTAGCACTACTGAGGCCAACCCGAGAGAACATGCAAAGGCTATTGTATTGAGGAGTGGCAGACAGCTTGAAGAAGTTCAAGAGAAGTAGAAGGATAAAGAAGTAGAAAAGAGTGAAGAAGATGAGAGTCAGGAAAGTGGCAAAGAGGCCACGAAAGCACCAGCTGAAAAGGAGGACCATCCAAGGTTATTTGCTGATCCCATCACACATATGGTAAGACCTCGGATTCCTTATCCTCAAAGATTGAAAGGTACGCAATTAGATAAGCAATTTGGTCATTTTCTTGAGATATTTAAAAAGTTGCATATTAACATTCCTTTTGTTAAGGCCATAGCGCAAATGCCTTCTTATGCTAAGTTTTCGAAAGAAATTTTGTCAAATAAGAGGAGGCTTGAGGAATATGCCACGGTGAAGCTGAATGAGGAGTGTTCAGCCATATTGTCGAGAAAGTTACCACCGAAGCTTAAGGATCCAGGGAGTTTTACTATTCCTTGTATTATTGGTGATTTAAATATAGATAAGGCTTTAATGAATTTGGGTGCGAGCATTAATTTAATGCCTCTTTCTGTTTTCAGGAAATTAGGATTGGCGGAGCCCAAACCCACAACTATTTCACTTCAGCTGGCAGATAGGTCAATCACCTATCCGAGGGGAATCATTGAGGATGTATTGGTAAAGGTTGAGAAGTTCATCTTCTCGGTGGATTTCTTAGTTCTTGAAATGGAGGAAGATATAGACATCCCCATCATTCTTGGGAGACCTTTCATGGCCACTGCACGGACCATCATCGATGTGCAATGTGGAAAACTCATCTTAAGACTTCAAGATGAAGAACTAGTGTTTGATGTGTTCAATGATATGAAGCATCCTTCTACTCTTGACTCTTGCCATTTTATTAATATTTATTCTTCTGATGCTAAAGATTCTTCTACTATTTGTGCAGATTTGTTGGAAGGAAAAACGCAAGGAATGATCAAAGAGTTAGGGGAAGAATTGCAAGAAGAGTTGGAAGATATTGCAGTTGAGTTAGAGCAGGCATATTGGACACATTATAGAGCATACGAGCTTCTCCGATGTCCGGCCAAGCTAGTTCTGAAGCCTTTAATTGAAGATCCCCTTATAAGGAGCGATTGTCTCTTCATGACACTTTGACTCCTTAATCGCAGTGCATGCCTTTTAGTAGGACTGTAATTTTCTTTCTTTTATTTTCTCGTTGTTTCCTTTGCGTTTCTTTTTAGTTTAATGCATTTCTTCGAGTTGTTTTGAGTTTTCTTCAGGTTTGCATGGTTGGTGACAAAAAAAAAATCTTGGCTGATTTTTCTTCTGGGAAGTTTCTTCTTTCTCTTTTCCTTCTCTATGTTTGATTGTTGACTACTTGAACATTAGGGACAATGTTCATATTAAGTGTGGGGGGGATTGAGATTATGTGCATGCTACTGATAATGATGTTGATGTTGATGTTGAGAAATACACACTTGAATGGTTGCGACTCTTTTGGAAACTGTCTTGGGTCCTATTTGTGTTGAATTTGATTATATGATTCTGTCAAAGTAGTTGTATGGAAAATTAAGTTGTATGCATGAACTTGGAATAGGCAACTTGAGAGGATAGTGAAGCATGTGGATTAATTAAAGTAGTCAATTGCATAAGCTTCGTCAATAACTGATGCTGAGTGATGAGGCAATGTATAAAATTTTGATGGATTTTCATTTAAACATTTGTGAGGTTTTGGGCCATATGACTGCATCTTATAGTCATCTATTTTTTTTTCATGTGTGATGCTTCCCTATGTGGATTACCTTCAGAACTTGCTCTGAATTTGTTTGATACTGCTAGTTACATACTTCATGGACATGATAAAGGCCTTTTTTTGTTTTTAACCTTTAGCTTAAATGACCCATCAAATTATTTTTCCCTTGTTACCCCCTTTGAGCCTTTAACCTTGTTGTTTTCGTATTAATTGCATGAAACTTGAAAACTTTTAGCCTTACCTTTTTCACAAGATGAATGAAATACTAAGTATTTGATTCCTTGATTTATGAACTTTTGTTTTATACGTTATTCTGAGATGTTTTAGAGGTACATCAACTCAATTGTTGATTTGTACTACTATTATCTTCTTTTAGTTATTATTACCAAAAAAACAAAAAAACATCAACAAATCAAAAAAAAAAAAAAAAATTCAATAAAAAAAAGAAAAAAGAAAAAAGAAAAAAATCAGAAATCAAAAAAATCAAAGAAAAAAAAGAGATGAAAAAATAGCATTTGACAGTGATTAGTAGTTGTAGTCCTGTATTTCTGTATGTGCATTTCAGAAATTCTTTTTTGATTGTCCCATGTCACTTAGTACTTTGTGAATACTTGTGAGTAGTCTTTGTTTCTTTTTACCTCACCTTAACCTAAACCTCATTACAACCCCGAATAAAAGCCCTTTTGATCCATGATGGCATGTATTATGTGTAATGAAAAATAGGTGAATTTGCAAGCCTATGGTAGTGTAATCTCTTAGAGGAAGTTTTGAGCGAAACACAACCCTTATACACTTGAGCAACATGAGTGAATATCGTGAGGAAAGTCCATTTTAATTTTATGCTTGCTTTTGATGAAAGATATCTATATTTGATTTTGTTTATGTGCATTGATGAAAATATTATGATACGTGTTGTAGCTTGATACTCGAGTTTGTCGTATTTTTAAGGGGTTGCAAACACTTAATTTTCGTTGAAAATAAAATGACAGAATATGTTGGTTGTGACCTAAGTAAGTTGCTTGAGGACAAGCAACAAATCAAGTGTGGGGGTGTTGTTAATGGACATTTGGTATTAATTTTCGATAGATAATTTGCTAAACTCTTGTCCATTTAATGTTTAAATTGCATTAACTAAGGAATATTTGTTTTAATTTTGGGTACACATTAGATTTGTTATTTTTAAAAGACTAAGCAAGAAAAGCCCTCAAAGTTAGCAAGAAAAATGTTAAATGTGGATAGATGAAGACACTTTGAGCTAGTCGAGGCGACACCAAAAATGCTAGCTGGTAGAGAGGAGATGTAGAAGAAAAGAATGAGTAGCTGGCATGACTAAAAGACTAAAAGGAATGAGAGGAGTGGGACCAGCGTGATTTGGAGAAATTCAACATGCAAAATAAAAGATAGCTGCGGCAGCAATAGACTTTCAATACATAAAGACAAAAGAAGATGGCTGAAGCAGAAAAGATAAAAAAAAGGGGAGGCTTAGGCATGAATGAGGGCTGGAGTTTAGTCAATATGATGTTACAAGAAGAGAGGAAAAGAAGCAACTGTTGGCGTGAACAAAATGCTGGAGGCGACAGCGTGAAGAGGAATAAAATGGTGGCTAGTGGCGTGAATTAAGCAGCTGAAGAAGGAGATAAAATTACATTAGTTGGTGAAAATCTGGAAGAGACAGGGGGTTACACAAATAAAAGAGAAAAAAAAGTAAATCAGCGTGGCTTTGGGGGAGTCTTGCGTAAGTAGAGTGTGAGCAGCTGGACAAGGATGAGAAGACGTTGAACTGCAGGTGTGGCGTGGAGCTGTGAAAAAGAGAACTTTACTCCTTCAACCACCAAACATACACTCAATATATCATCCACACATCAACAGTTAAAGAAGAAAGTAGGTGGAAACCAGAAAATTAAACGCAGCTACTGGTGGAAATAAAGTTGAGAAATAACTTGGGAGAAGTATTAAATCACTTCGATTGGATTGAGGTGGTGAATACATAAGGCAAGAGTTTTTGGATTATCTCAGGGTAATGGAATATTGTCCCAGTGGACTCCACTCTACACGCCACAACATAATGGTATAGCTGAGAGGAGAAACCGAACCTTATTACACATGGTGAGTTCTATGATGGGTTTAGTGAATTTACCAAAATCCTTTTAGGGGTATGCACTCGAAACTTCTATTTATGTATTAAACAGAGTCCCATCTAAGTCATTTGATGTTGCTCCATATAAGATATGGATTAACAAGAAACCTATCTTTCTCACATGAAAGATTGGGGTTGTCTTGCTTATATGAAGTGGATTTATTCAGATAAGTTTAAAACTAAATCTATATCCTAAGGAAACTATAAGAGATCAATTCTACCATATTTCGAAACAAAAGGTGTTTATTTCAAAACATGCTATCTGATAACTCTTCGAGTTATTACATATTTTCACGTAATCCCGAGTCGTTTTGTGATTATTTAGTTTGTTTATTGTCTCGTAATTACTTAATTTCAACATTTTTATTACAATTTTTATTTTGGTGCTTGTAATGTTTTTTTGAGTTTTTTAGTAGACAGATAATGAATAAAAACAAGATTGCAATGATCAAGGTTCGAACAAAGCAACGACAAAAAGGGGCAGTTTTCCCAAAAGCTGTAAATTAAATTCACGATGTTGTCATTTGCCCATAACTCGGGAAATACTCCCGAAAAAGAGTTGATTTTGGTGCCATTGGAAATCTAAGAGATACATCTTCAACTTCATTGAAAACAATGGGAACTAAATGTAAAATCCCGTTATCGATGTGATGGGCATATTGGTAATTTGGATTGGGTTAGGCTTGTGCATTCATAATTTGACATGCACATGCATTTGCTTCTATATTATTGATAAATAATTATGATTGCACTAGCATATATTGGTGCATGCATGTATGACATATTCCCGGTATAATTGTGTGAATTGGTAATTTTGTGATTATTGTACAGATTGAGCTTTGAATATTGAATTGGAGTGAAAAATTGAATGCTAGAGGTTTGGGAAATGAGATTGGAGTGTAGAATCATGTGTTTTATATTTTTGAGGATTTATAGGGAAATTTCAGGAATTTTTAGAGTTTTGGGTCCAGACTGAAAAAATGGCCTAATGACTGATAGATTGGATTCCGGTTCTGAAATTGATTGGCAATTGGCACGAGATAATTTAAGTTATAATTTTAGAATTTATTAATTATAGTCGTTGCAAAATTGGGAGAGATTAGAATAAGAATTGGATTTTTAGACCCTAAGGATTGGGCATGTGGCATAGGAGTTGCCAAACATGCCCTTAGTTTTAAATCCCTCTTATATAAAAACCCTAACCTTTGAATTTGCTTCCCACGATCCTCCCTTCCTTTTTAAAGAAAATTGTATTTCTTCTTCTCTTCTCCTTCGTGGATCTCCACTTGGCTTGATTCCTTCCATTTTCTTCCCATAATTTGCTTCATTTATCATCATTAACTTAGCTTAAGCCTTGGATTTGAGAAAATGACTTTTGGTGGAGAAAGAGGTGATTGTCGTGGGTGTGCCTAGGTTTGGAGATTTGAGTATCTTGTTGATTTTTGAGGGTTTGAAGGCTTGAATAAAGTAAGTTCTTACTCCTTTATGTTTTAAGTAGTTGATTTGATCATTAATTAGAGTTATTAATTATTTAGAAATTTATGAATTTCAGATGAAGTGAGTTTAGAGAAATATGTTGATTTTGATTTGGGTATTTGAGAGATGATGAACATTCGATGGAATTGAGGTTAGAGATGAGTTGTGTTTAGTGTTTTAAGTTGTTTGGGAGTGTTTAGAATTGAATTGGATGGATTAGAAATCTGCAGATCTGAGAAATTCTAGATTTCAGACGTGTTTTTGGGTTTGCACGTTGCGACGTGTGATGAACACGGCGCGGTGAGCCATTCCCTTCTTGCATGTCAGGGCGAGCATTTAATTCTGTGCCGTGACGAGTCGATTCCTTCCGCACGTTGCGACGAGCAAGGACGTGCGTCACAACGAGCAGAAGCGACCACGTCGTTGGGAGAGCTACGCGTGCGTCGCGGCAAAGGCAAGAGGTCTCGCTGCGGTGAGCAATCTTGCGCCGCGGCGAGGACCCCGATTTTTCGAAGGTGAATTAGTTTGTTTAAGTGATGATTTTGATGTTTTAAATTCTTATTGAGTTGGTTATTGATTGATTGTGATTTAGAGACTAAGAATTGCAATTTAGAAGAATGGAAATTCGGAATTTATTTTGGTGGTTCTCGAAATCGGATGGCTATTTATTAGGGAATGTGATTTGTGATTGGAGTTTGACTTTAGAGAGTTTTGAACTTAGTCAATTGAATTATGGTGTTAGGAATTAATATCTTTTCGAGGAAAGAGAATTGAATTGGATAGATTCGGGAATAGGATCAGGAATGTCATAACATGTATAGTACTCATCGCATTCGTCGCATGTGCATTATTGATATTAAAAATTGTGCAATTAGTAATGTTTGATTATTCTGATTGTTTTAAAGCCCCAAGTGGAGCATCGATCTTCAGACGTAGGTGAGACTTCCCGACAGTAGCTCGGAAGTTAGAGGTGAGTAACCTAGTTAGTTTCTTAACCTTTATGTGTTACATTTTATACACCTATAACATGAGGAGTTAAGGAAGGATACGTGTGTTTGCTTGATTGATTTCGGACCATAGGTGTCCGAAATATCTAAAATTTGATATAGAAGTGTTATGTGTGCATGAATTTCAATTAATTGGTATTAATGCGGAATTGGATATAGGGTGTTAGGCTGTGACACAATGATTGTAAATTGAGGTATGTACATTCATGCATAAAAGTATGATCAGATAATGACAGTTGTGACTGGTGCAGCCACCGTATTTTTAGAGCTTTAAGCTCAACGCATCAGGGTCTCGAACCCAACGAAAATTTTTGAGCCACAGGCTCAACGTATCAGGGCTTCAAGCCCAATGTTATTTAGAGCCACTGGCTCAATATAAATGAGCTCAGGCGTAGGGTCACAACAACATAATAAAATGAAAAGTGTCATATGTGCATATTCATATGAATGATAAATTGTGAATTATGTGAAAGGCCTTATTTGTGTGAAATATAATGCATGAGATATTTTCGAATATGGTATTATGTGATATTTTGTGAATTATTTGTATATGTATGAGTTGGGTGAACCATCGATGATGGTTTCTCGCTGAGTTCGCAAACTCACCCAACATTATATCTATTTTTCAGGACAAGGATAGTAGACTCCTAGCTTTAGAGCTCGACTTTTCGTGTTGTGTGAGCATTGGCAAGAGTAGGTATGGCACACAGGTCGGTCAGCTGGGATCGTTTTTTTGAGGATGATCTAGTTTAGGCTTTCATTTTAGTTTCTTTTTGGAGATATATGTATAAACTGTGGAAACTGATAGACTTATACAGTTTGGTTTTTAAGAAATGAAATGAAAATCTTAAAGTTTTAAGATTTAGTGAATTTGATACTATAGTTTATTATATTGATGCCATGTGGAATATAGAAATGATCGTTCATAGTGCACCCTCATCGTGGGTTATGTATCGGAATGACCTACGGGCGTCCCGGTGCATACCCTACGGTAAGAGGGCGCTACATTAGGTGGTATCAAAGCATGGTTTGGCATCTTTTGGGCATAGTGTATTATTAGGCTTGAATTTCAGTAAGAAACGCAGAAATTGATTGAAATTTTGGTTTTGTTATAGGTCATCCATCCTTGGTGATCAGGTAGATCAACCAGCTGACTATGGATCAGTCGGAGCTAGTGGGGAGTCCTCAGTGCCTCTCTTTGAGGAGCAGCCTCCTAGAGTCCCCGAGAGACTGGAGAGGAGGTATGATCGATTGCGTAAGCAGGGGGCTATAGACTTTTATGGCAACACAGACCCTGCTGAGGCTGAGGGATGGCTGGAGAGGACTGAGAGAGTCCTAGACCAGATGGACTGCGACTCTGATGAGCACTTTGATTATGCGATTTCTCTTCTGAGGTCCAAAGATATCGGTGGTGGAAGATTGTTCCGCAATACCACGGACCTCATATTACGACATGGGAGGATTTCTTGAGAGCCTTTCGGGATAATTACATGCCCAAGGTTTACTTGGAGATGAAGATGCAGGAGTTTCTGGAGTTGAGACAAGGTCAGATGTCAGTGGCCGAGTATGAGGTGCGGTTTAATGAGCTGATGGGGTATGCTTCTGTTTTGATTGCTACAGAGGCTGATAGGTGCCGGAGATTTGAGGGTGGGCTCAATCTGGAGATCCGTATCAGGTTAGCCCAATCGGACATGGGTACCTTTATTGAGCTGAGAGCTGCTGCAGTGCGGATTGAGTAGCTTCTGAGACAGAGTCAAGCTGAGACTAGTCAGGGATCTAGGAGTAAAAGATCTGGTGATAGTCAGGGCAGCTCTGGTAGGAACTTTATCAGGTCTTTAGGAGGATCCAGACAGTCTGGTTTTGTTCAGAGGGGGAGATTTGGGCAGACTAGCAGTGGCAGTGGTAGAGGATCAGGTCAGGCACTTCCTGTTTGTGTGCATTGTGACAAGAGGCACAGTGGAGAGTGTTGGCGAGTGACTGGAGCCTGCCTTGCATGCAGTTCCATGGATCATCTGATTAGGAATTGCCTTATGACTTTGGGAGTTCAGTCTGCTGTGAGTGGGAGAGCTGGTAGTAGCACGACAGTACAGCAGAGTCGCGGTGGTGGACCTGGATTCAGGGGCCAAGGTAGAGCCTGAGGTAGAAATGGAGATTCCTTTGTGGGGACCGAGGGACGTGGCAGCCGATCATAGTCCCAGGCCAGGGTCTACGCCATGACTAGGCAGGAGGCCTAGGATTCTCTGGATGTTGTTGCGGGTATGCTTCTGATTTCCGGCTTTGAGGTTTTTGCATTGATAGATCCAGGTTCCACGCATTCTTTCATTGCATCGCATGTAGCATGTAGATTGCATGGGGATAGAGAGATGTTGCCGTATGGGTTGTAGGTGAGTACACCTTTAGGTAGTACTACTGCTTTGGGAGAGGTCTGTAAGGGATGCTCGATCCAGATCGATCAAGCAGTGTTGAGTGCAGACCTGATTGTGTTGCCTCTGAGAGAGATAGATGTGATTCTGGGGATGGACTGGCTTACTGCTCATAGAGCTGTTATGGACTGTTATACCAAGGAAGTCGTGTTGGAGTCTCCTGGTCAACCCAGAGCTATTTTTCGAGGTGTTAGTCAGGCAGTGCCAGCCAGGATGATTTCATTTATGAGTGCCCTGAGGTTGATGCAGGGAGGTTGTGAGGCTTATTTGGCCTATGTGGTCGATTCCAGAGTTGAGCAGAGGTTTCAGGATATTTCCGTGATTAGGA
Organism: Erythroxylum novogranatense; assembly: GCA_029891385.1. Lineage (NCBI taxonomy): Eukaryota > Viridiplantae > Streptophyta > Magnoliopsida > Malpighiales > Erythroxylaceae > Erythroxylum > Erythroxylum novogranatense. Next base: position 100,430,861 of record CM057232.1, read on the forward strand.
AATTTTCAGATGTGTTTTTCGAGGAGTTATCGGGTTTGCCGCCGGATCGAGAGACGGAGTTCTCGATTGACCTCATTCTAGGTACCACTCTTATATCTATATCTTCGTATAGGATGGCACCTGTAGAACTGAGGGAGCTTAAGGCTCAGTTGCAGGAGCTTTTGGATAAGGGGTTTATTAGACCCAGTGTTTCGTCATGGGGAGCTCCAGTGCTGTTTGTGAAGAAGAAGGATGGGACTTTGAGGTTGTGCATCGATTATAGGCAGTTGAATCGGGTGACAGTAAAGAATAAGTATCCACTGCCTAGGATCGATGACCTGTTTGATCAGTTGCAGGGGGCTCAGGTGTTTATTAAGTTAGATTTGAGATCTGGTTATTATCAGTTGAGGATAGCAGAGGCCGATGTGCCTAAGAGTGCTTTCAGGAGCAGGTACGGACATTTCGAGTTTCTAGTGATGCCGTTCGGGTTGACTAATGCCCCGGCAGCTTTCATGGCTTTGATGAATAAGGTTTTTCAGCCCTACCTGGATCAGTTCGTGATTGTGTTCATTGATGATATTTTGGTGTATTCGAGGAGTAGGCAGGAGCACGCTGAGCACCTGAGGATTGTATTGCAGATTATGAGAGAGAGACAGTTGTATGCCAAATTCAGCAAGTGCGAATTTTGGCTGGATGAGGTTGTCTTTCTGGGCTATATTGTGTTTGGTGAGGGTATCCAGGTGGATCCTCAAAAGATTGAGGTAGTGAGGAATTGGGAGGTTTTGAGGAATGTGTCAGAGATGCGGAGTTTCCTCGGATTAGCAGGTTATTACCGGAGGTTTGTCGAGGGGTTTTCAGTGATCTCAGCCCCTCTGACAAAACTTCTGAGGAAGAATATGGCCTTCAGATGGACTGAGGAGTGTCAGAAGAGTTTTGAGGAGCTGAAACATCGGTTGACTACGGGGCCGGTGTTAGCTTTGCCGTCAGGAGCTGGAGGTTTTGAGGTATTAAGTGATGCTTCACAGCAGGGACTGGGTAGTGTTCTGATGCAGCATGGGAGAGTGATAGCTTATGTCTCGAGACAGCTGAGGTCTCATGAGATGAATTATCCAGTCCATGATTTGGAGTTAGCTGCAGTTGTGTTTGCTCTGAAAATCTGGAGGCATTGCTTGTATGGTGAGACGTTCTAGATTTTCACTGATCATAAGAGTTTGAGATATTTGCTGAGTCAGCGAGAGCTGAATCTTAGGCAGAGGAGATGGGTTGAGCTGCTTAAGGACTATGACTGCACGATTGAGTATCACCCAGGGAAGGCTAATGTGGTGGCAGATGCGTTGACTAGGAGATCTTATATCAGTGTAGCTCAGATGCAGATTGAGAGATTGCCTAGTTTGATTCAGTTGAAAGCTCTGAATGTGTAGATGGACTTGGCTCAGGGTGGAGCTCTGATAGCTACTCTGAGGCTTAGGCCGATGTTGCATGATAGGATCAGGCGAGTTCAGGACCAGGATCCTGAGTTGGTGAGATTGATTGATAAACTAAGATCTGGTTTGCCTTCTGATTTTGAGTTGAGAGATGGGACTCTTTGGATGAGTCAGAGGTTATGTGTTCCAGATGTTGATGATCTAAGGCGCGAGATTTTGGAGGAGGCGCATTTGGCTGCCTATGCTATGCATCCTGGTACTACCAAGATGTATCGCACTCTTAATTTGCATTTCTGGTGGCCAGGCATGAAGAGGCAGGTGGCAGAGTTTGTTTCTCGGTGTCTGACGTGCTAGCAGGTTAAGGCTGAACACCAGGCTCCAGTGGGAAAGCTGCATTCGTTGCCCATTTCGGAGTGGAAATGGGAGCGAATTTTGATGGATTCCATTATGGGGTTGCCTAGGACGCTGAGACAGCACGATGCGATCTGGGTCATAGTGGACCGATTGACTAAATCGGCTCACTTCTTGCCAGTGAGAGAGAACAATACTCTTGATCAGTTGACCCAGAAGTATGTGGCAGAGATTGTGCGAATGCATGGGGTCCCGGTGTCTATAGTCTCAGATAGGGATCCTAGGTTCACTTCGAAGTTTCGGAGGAGTTTGCAGTCGGCTATGGGTACTAGGTTGAACTTTAGTATGGCATTTCATCCTCAGATAGATGGACAGAGTGAGAGGACGATTAAGATTGTTGAGGATATGTTGCGAGCTTGTGCATTGGAGTTCAGAGGTGCTTGGGATCAATATTTAGCTCTGGTTGAGTTTGCTTATAATAATCAATAACAGAGTAGTATTGGGATGGCACCGTATGAGGCGTTGTATGGGAGGTAGTGTAGATCGCCTCTTTATTTTGATGAAGAGGGTATGAGGATTCTTGAGGGTCCCGAGCTGATTCAGGACACTGTGGATAAGGTACAGCTGATTCGGAGTCGTATTAAGGCGGCTCAAGATAGACAGAAGAGTTATGTGGATCAGCATCGGAGAGAGATGGAGTATGATGTGGGTGATAGAGTGTTCCTCCGAGTGTCTCCATGGAGAGGAGTTTTGAGATTTGGCCAAAAGGGCAAGTTGAGTCCTCGGTACATTGGTCTTTATGAGATCCTTGAGAGGATTGGACCATTGGCGTATAGATTGGCTCTGCCGAGTGAGATGTCCCAGTTGCATGATGTCTTCCATGTGAGCATGCTCCGGAGATATCGATCGGATCCGACGCATGTGATTCTGGCTCAGGAGATTGAGGTAGCAAGTAATCTGAGTTATATTGAGGAGCCGGTGCAGATTACAGGATCTCGAGTCAAGCAGTTGAGGAGCAGGGTTATTCCATTGGTGAAAGTCCTTTGGAAGAACCACTCAACTGAGGAAGCGACTTGGGAGACTGAGGAGCACATGAGGAGGCAGTACCCTCATCTGTTCGACCAGTCAGGTAAGAAAATTTTGGGACAAAATTTTTAGTAAGAGGGGAGAATTGTAACATCCCGTTACCGATGTGATGGGCATATTGGTAATTTAGATTGGGTTAGGCTTGTGCATTCATAATTTGGCATGCACATGCATTTGCTTCTATATTATTGATAAATAATTATGATTGCACTAGCATATATTGGTACATGCATGTATGACATATTCCTGGTATAATTGTGTGAATTGGTAATTTTGTGATTATTGTACAGATTGAGCTTTGAATATTGAATTGGAGTGAAAATTGAATGCTAGAGGTTTGGGAAATGAAATTGGAGTGTAGAATAATGTGTTTTTATATTTTTGAGGATTTATAAGAAATTTTCTGGAATTTTTAGAGTTTTGGGTCCGAACCGAAAAAATGGCCTAATGACTGATAGATTGGATTCCGGTTCTGAAATTGATTGGCAATTGGCACGAGATAATTTAAGTTATAATTTTAGAATTTATTAATTATAGTCGTTGCAAAATTAGGAGAGATTAGAATAAGAATTGGATTTTTAGACCCTAAGGATTGGGCATGTGGCATAGGAGTTGCCAAACATGCCCTTAGCTTTAAATCCCTTTTATATAAAAACCCTAACCTTTGAATTTGCTTCCCACGATCATCCCTTCCTTTTTAAAGAAAATTGCATTTCTTCTCTTCTCCTTCGTGGATCTCCACTTGGCTTGATTCCTTCCATTTTCTTCCCATAATTTGCTTCATTTATCATCATTAACTTAGCTTAAGCCTTGGATTTGAGAAAATGACTTTTGGTGGAGAAAGAGGTGATTGCCGTGGGTGTGCCTAGGTTTGGAGATTTGAGTATCTTGTTGATTTTTGAGGGTTTGAAGGCTTGAATCAAGTAAGTTCTTAATCCTTTATGTTTTAAGTAGTTGATTTGATCATTAATTAGAGTTATTAATTATTTAGAAATTTATGAATTTCGGATGAAGTGAGTTTAGAGAAATATGTTGATTTTGATTTGGGTATTAGAGAGATGATGAACATTCGATGGAATTGAGGTTAGAGATGAGTTGTGTTTAGTGTTTTAAGTTGTTTGAGAGTGTTTAGAATTGAATTGGATGGATTAGAAATCTGCAGATCTGAGAAATTCTAGATTTCAGACGTGTTTTTGGGTTTGCACGTCGCGACATGTGATGAACACGCCGCGGCGAGCCATTCCCTTCTTGCATGTTAGGGCGAGCATTTAATTCTGCACCGCAACGAGCCGATTCCTTCCCCACGTCGCGACGAGCAAGGACTCACGTCGCGATGAGCAGAAACGAGCACGCCGTTGGGAGAGCTACGCGTGCGTCACGGTAAAGGCGAGAGGTCTCGCCGTGGCGAGGACCCCGATTTTTCGAAGGTGAATTAGTTTGTTTAAGTGATGATTTTGAGGTTTTAAATTCTTATTGAGTTGGTTATTAATTGATTGTGACTTAGAGACTAAGAATTGCAATTTAGAAGAATGGAAATTCGGAATTTATTTCGGTGGTTCTCGAAATTGGATGGCTATTTATTAGGGAATGTGATTTGTGATTGAAGTATGACTTTACAGAGTTCTGAACTTAGTCAATTGAATTACTGTGTTAGGAATTACTATCTTTTCGAGGAAAGAGAATTGAATTGGATAGATTCGGGAATAGGATCGGGAATGTCATAACATGTATAGTACTCATCGCATTCGCTTCATGTGCATTATTGATATTAAAAATTGTGCAATTAGTAATGTTTGATTATTCTGATTGTTTTAGAGGCGCAAGTGGAGCGTCGATCTTCCGATGTAGATGAGACTTCCCGGCAGTAGCTCGGAAGTTAGAGGTGAGTAACCTAGTTGGTTTCTCAACCTTTATGTGTTACATTTTATGCACCTATACCATGAGGAGTTAAGGAAGGATACGTGTCTTTGCTTGATTGATTTCGGACCATAGGTGTCCGAAATATCTGAAATTTGATATAGAAGAGTTATGTGTGCATGAATTTCATTTAATTAGTATTAATGCGGAATTGGATATAGGGTGTTAGGCTGTGACACAATGATTGTAAATTGAGGAATGTACATTCATGCATAAAAGTATGATCAGATAATGGCAGTTGTGACCGGTGCAGCCACCGTATTTTCAGAGCTTTAAGCTCAACGCATCAGGGTCTCGAACCCAACGAAAATTTTAGAGCCACAGGCTCAACGTATCAGGGCTTCAAGCCCAATGTTATTTAGAGCCACTGGCTCAACGTAAATGAGCTCAGGCGTAGGGTCACAACAACGTAATAAAATGAAAAGTGTCACATGTGCATATTCATATGAATGATAAATTGTGAATTATGTGAAAGGCCTTATTTGTGTGAAATATAATGCATGAGATATTTTTGAATATGGTATTATGTGGTATTTTGTGAATTATTTGTATATGTATGAGTTGGGTGAACCATAGATGATGGTTTCTCACTGAGTTCGCAAACTCACCCAATATTGTATCAATTTTTCAGGACAAGGATAGTAGACTCCTAGCTCCAGAGCTCGACTCTTCCTGCTGTGTGAGCATTGGCAAGAGTAGTTATGGCACACAGGTCGGTCAGCTGGGATCGTTTGTTTGAGGATGATCTAGTTTAGGCTTTTGTTTTAGTTTCTTTTTGGAGATATATGTATAGACTGTGGAAACTGATAGACTTGTACAGTTTGGTTTTTAAGAAATGAAATGAAAATCTTAAGGTTTTAAAATTTATTGAATTTGATACTACAGTTTATTATATTCATGCCAAGTGGAATATAGAAATGATTGTTCGTAGTGCACCCTCATCGTGGGTTATGTATCGGAATGACCTATGGGCGTCCCGGTGCATACCCTATGGTAAGGGGGCGCTACACTAAAGATGCCATCAAAGTTAACAATGGGAACTAAAGATGCCATCAAAGTTGACATATTTTATCATCAAGTTACATGACCTGCCAATTCTGACGTGTTTCAGCATTTCAACCATATCTCAAGTTTGAATCAAGATTTGAAGCCGAAATTTTAACAGTGGAATCACAACAACGTAATAAAATGAAAAGTGTCACATGTGCATATTCATATGAATGATAAATTGTGAATTATGTGAAAGGCCTTATTTGTGTGAAATATAATGCATGAGATATTTTCGAATATGGTATTATGTGGTATTTTGTGAATTATTTGTATATGTATGAGTTGGGTGAACCATAGATGATGGTTTCTCGCTGAGTTCGCAAACTCACCTAATATTGTATCAATTTTTCAGGACAAGGATAGTAGACTCCTAGCTCCAGAGCTCGACTCTTCCTGTTGTGTGAGCATTGGCAAGAGTAGTTATGGCATACAGGTCGGTCAGCTGGGATCGTTTGTTTGAAGATGATCTAGTTTAGGCTTTTGTTTTAGTTTCTTTTTGTAGATATATGTATAGACTGTGGAAACTGATAGACTTGTACAGTTTGGTTTTTAAGAAATGAAATGAAAATCTTAAGGTTTTAAAATTTATTGAATTTGATACTACAGTTTATTATATTCATGCCATGTGGAATATAGAAATGATCGTTCGTAGTGCACCCTCATCGTGGGTTATGTATCGGAATGACCTATGGGCGTCCCGGTGCATACCCTACGGTAAGGGGGCGCTACACTAAAGATGCCATCAAAGTTAACAATGGGAACTAAAGATGCCATCAAAGTTGACATATTTTATCATCAAGTTACATGACCTGCCAATTCTGACGCATTTCAGCATTTCAACCATATCTCGAGTTTGAATCAAGATTTGAAGCCGAAATTTTAACAGTGGAAATATAAGAGGCTGATCTTTCTCCATTATGTTTTACACTTCTTGAAATGGAGTCGTCTTCCTTGACAAAAATGGCTTTCAAGTTGGTTGAGCTGTAATGTTGTCCAGTCTGATAGGTTTTGGTATTTTGGTCATAGCTTTTGATCTACACAATCAAATTCTCTAAATCCAACGGCTATGGAACGGGGAGAGACAGAGCTCTAATCTTTATGAAGACAACATGATCAAATTCAGCCTCCATAATTGAGAAAATCAGCCATCAACCTGACTTTGCTGAATTGTCATACAAGATGACGAAATTGGTTGGTGGGATATCTATTTTTGAAATTCAAAGCTGATTTTTTGTCATGTGTATAAATAGAACACCAACGTGGGATCAAATCTATGATCCATCCATCCACACCACATAAAGCCAAGTTCTCATCATCTTAGCACATTTAAGAAGAAGCAATAGAGTTGGAGGCAAAATTGAAGAGCAACGTCACCATTTGTTGTTCCATTCCTTCTACTTATTTCATAATCATAATGCTTGCTTTTATTATTTTCATTACTACTACTATTATTATGAGTAACTAATCCTTTCATTCTAGGATTTTAACGGAACCCTTGATGTAATCTCGGTTAATAGGTATTTTTTTTACGTTTAATCTCTTATGCCTGTTTTTACTTAAAGGCTTGATTATTGCAATTTGTTCTTAATGCTTTTCATAATTTGATCACCTATGAAATTGATTTTTTTAATCTTTGTGTAATGTAACAGGGAGTAATAGATTTGGAAGAAGATTGCAATAGCTTAAGATCATATGTACTGATTTGTGTCTAGGATCGGGAGATACCTATCAACCCTAAGTAACCACATTAAGATTGATTCGATAAAGCAATCATCGAATTATCACAATTTACCATAGAAATATAGGAAATTGGTTCGATGATTAAGATTACTAATGATCCGGGAGGGCTTAGTAGTTAATTCTGAATCTTAGGTTATCAAATTCGGTATATGAGTTAAACCAAGAAAATTTTGACACCGAGGTAAAATCATGGGGGAAGTTAAATTCCTAGATTGTCATTCCATTAATATTTCTTATATTTTTATCTTACTTTAATTCTCGTTTTTATTTCATTTTTCAAACCATAATCAATCAATCTTTTCTTTAATTTTTATGTTACTAGCTTAAATTAGAAGTTATTACGAGTATTAATATTTAACTAATTTGGTCTCCGTGGGATCGATATTTTTACTACTTGACGATAGAAACGGGCACTTGCGTTTACGACCAACAAATTTTTGGCGTCGTTGTCGGGGACCAATTTTTAGTTTTAATATTGATACTTGTTTTTGATTTTTTATTTAAGTTTACTTACGTGTCTCATTTTGTTCTTATTGGCTAGGTGATCTGCATGCTTACCCGCTCTAAACGGATTCAACCCATACGTGATCCTGAAATAGAGAGAACGTGTAGAGCGAATCGGAGAAGAGTTCGAGAACAAAGAGCAGCTGCAGCCAACATAGCAAATAATAACGAGACACTCGAACAAACGGCCGAACGACTCCGAAATGAAGAAATACGGAGACAAGTTCGAGAGGAGATGGAAGCCGAGCTAAGAGAATTGGAACGAACACGAAGTTGCTTAGATTTCCATACACCTACTTTTGATGAGAGAACGAGTATAACTCACACTCGGATTCCAGCCACTCAAACTTTCAAAATCGACGGAGCGGTCATAAATTACTTGAGGGAAAAACCTTTCACCAGAGTGGCATCCGATTGTCCCATCACGCACCTCAAAAATTTTCTCAAAATTGCCGATAGCTATCAAGTAGCAAATGTGTCAAATGAGAAAATGTGACTAAGGCTCTTTCCATTTTCTCTTGCAAGTGCAACCAAAGAATGGGTGTGGGATGCAAACCCAAATGGTTCGTTGATGACGTGGGGTGAATTAAAGGACAAATTCATGAGAAAGTACTTCTCACCAACAAAGACTCACATGCTCAAAATGGAGATTATCAACTTCAAACAATCCAAGATGGATTCATTAGCTGAAGCTTTTGAACGATTCAAAGAACTCCAAAGGAAGTGCCCACATCACGGGATTCCTCCATCATCTCTAGTCTCTCATTTATATCATGGGCTGACTCTCGCTACGACAAGTCAATTAGATACAAATGCTGGAGGTACATTCTTAAAACTCAATATCGATGATGCTATGTCGTTAGCAAAAAAGGTTACTGCTAACAACTGTAGGGCTCATGAAAGAGGAGGATCTCAACCTACGCGGAAAGCCCCCAGTACGTATGAAATCAATCCCTTATAATTGATGGATGCCAAAATCTCGAATATGTGCAAGAAAATCACAGACACTGTTTTGAAGCAACTTAAACCCATAACACAACAGGTAAAAGCCATTACATTTACTTGTGATTATTGTGGTGAAAGCCATCATTATGAACAGTGTTCAAACGTCGAGCGACCGACCAAGACGGTAAATTACTTTGGGAATCAAAGAGCTTCGTATAATCAAAATGTAAACAACAATAATTCTGGAGCAAGAAATTACCCTCCAAGGGAAAATCACCCACCGGCATTCCAACAACAACAACAACAACCACAACAACAAAATTGGCAATATCAAAATCAACCATAAGGACAACCTCCAAATACATCCAACCAAGCATCATTGGAAAGTATATTGGGGAATTTCATGGAGCAAAGTGGTCAAAGAATTGTTAAACTTCAAGAATCAACACGAAACTTGCAAGCTCAAATGAGAAAAGTGATTGAAGCTTTAAAAACTCGTCCTTAAGGAACATTGCCAAGTGACACCGTGAATCCTCGAAAGGAACAACTTCATGCCATCGTTCTTAGGAATGACAAAGAGGTGGATACAATACTAACTTCCCATGGGAAAGGGGTATATATAAATTCTGAAAATTATAAAATTATGCGGGATGATGTTGTTATTGATATTGATAGATCCATGGAAAAAGAGGAGGAAGAAAAACCAAAGGAAGACAAGGAAAAACAACCGAGGGAAAGACCATATCCACCACCACCATTTCCTCAAAGGCTAACAAAGCAAAAACATGAAAAAGGGTTTGAAAAATTTATGGATGTTTTTAAGAAACTAACAATTAACATTCGCTTTGCTGAAGCTTTAGAAAATATGCCAAGCTATGTCAAATTTATGAAGGATGTTCTATCAAAAAAGAGAAGGCTTAGAGATCCTGAAACGGTGGCCTTGACGGAAGAATGTAGTGCAATACTACAAAAGAAGCTCCCACCAAAACTCAAGGATCCTGGAAGTTTTACAATTCCATATGTAATTGACACACAAATTTTCGGTAAGGCTCTTTGTGATCTTGGTGCTTCCATTAATTTAATGCCCATCTCTGTTTTCAGAAAATTAGGTATGGGAGATGTAATTAAACCAACTTTGGTGAGACTACAATTGGCTGATCGTTCCATATCCATCCATGGGGAATTCTTGAAGATGTGCTAGTCAAGGTGGATAAGTTCATTTTTCCAGCAAATTTTATAGCCTGTGGCATTGAAGAAGATGAAGAGGTACCTATCATTTTGGGACGACCGTTCCTAGCCACAGGTAGAGTTCTCATCGATGTTGAAAAAGGAGAACTTACCATGAGAGTAAATGGAGAAGAGGTAACCTTTAGCATTTTTCTTCTATGAAATTTCCAAATGAAAAATGTTATGCAATTTCTTTAACTAGGGCAATTTTAAATGACTCAACTATGAATGCTCTAACCAATGATCCTTTGACAGCTGTTTTAACAACACTTAATGAGTTTGATGAAGAATAAATTCTCGAATACATTAACTTGTTAGATGCAGGTTCATCTCTAAGACCATATAGACAAGTTATAGAGCCATTGAACAATTCCAAGGATGAAGTAGCAAAACCTTCAATCGAAGTACCTCCTGAGTTAGAACTTAAGCAACTTCCTCATCACTTGAAGTATGCTTACTTAGGTGAGAACTCCAGCCTTCCTGTTATTGTTTCCATAAAACTAACTAATGTGCAGGAAGAGAAGCTACTTCGTGTTTTGAAAGAACACAAAAGAGCAATCGGTTGGACCATAGCTGATATCAAGGGAATAAGTCCACTTTTCTGTCAACAAAAGATCATACTAGAAGAAGAGTTCGAGCCTAGTGTACAACCACAAAGGCGATTGAACCCGAACATGAAGGAAGTGGTGAAGAAGGAAATCGTGAAGTGGCTTGATGCTGGTATTATTTACCCTATATCGGATAGTTCTTGGGTAAGTCCGGTGCAATGTGTACCCAAAAAGGGAGGAATGACGGTGGTGACAAACGAGAAGAACGAACTCATCCTAACGAGAACTGTTACCGAATGGAGGATTTGCATGGACTATCGAAAGCTGAACAAAGCAACAAAGAAAGATCACTTTCCACTACCCTTCATTGATCAAATGCTTGATCGATTGGCTGGTAAGGTATATTATTGTTTTTTGGATGGCTATGCAGGTTATAACCAAGTCCTAATTGCGGTGGAAGATCAAGAGAAAGCCACATTTACATGCCCTTATGGCACTTTCACTTTCCGACAAATGCCATTTGGACTATGTAATGTACCAGCCACATTTTAAAGATGTATGATGGCCATCTTTTCAGACATGGTTGAGAACGGGTTAGAATTGTTTATGGATGATTTTTCAGTCCATGGAGATTCATTCGATATGTTTTTAGAAAATTTAACCAAAGTTCTAGAAAGATGTGAAGAGACCAATCTTATGCTCAATTGGGAGAAATGTCATTTCATGGTACAAGAAGGTATTGTTCTTGGACACAAGGTTTCTAGTAAAGGGATGGAGGTAGAACGAGCAAAAGTCAAGACAATTGAGAAGCTACCACCACCACCTCAGTAAAGGGAATCTGAAGCTTCCTCGAACATGCCGGGTTTTATAGGCATTTCATAAAAGATTTTGCTAAACTCTCGAAACCCTTGTGCAATTTGCTTGAAAGGATGTCCCATTTAAGTTTGATGAAAATTGCATGCTTGCTTTTCAGGTACTAAAGGAGAAGTTGGTGTCTTCACCAATTATTGTTGCACCCGATTGGAGCAGCCTTTTCGAGCTTATATGTGATGCAAGCGATTATATGGTGGGTGTCGTTTTAGGACAACGGTACAACAAGGTTTTTCACTATATCTACTATGCTAGTAAAACTCTTAATGATGCTCAATTGAATTATACTACAACTGAAAAAGAGTTATTAGCTATTGTTTATGCATTTGAGAAATTTAGATCTTACCTTGTTGGCACGAAAGTGAAAGTTTTTACAGATCATTCAGCCATCAAATACTTGATTGAAAAGAAGGATGCTAAACCGAGACTTATTCGATGGGTCTTACTCCTCCAAGAATTCGACCTAGAGATAATAGATAGAAAGGGAACTGAGAATCAAGTGGCCGATCACTTATCAAGAATGGAGAACGCGGAAAGATCTTCACCAAAAGCCGTGCAAATCAAAGAGTCTTTTCCTGATGAAAGAATCTTGATGGTGAATGACAAACAAATCCCTTGGTATGCTGATTTCATTAATTATTTGGTATGTAAACAATTACCTCCTGATTTTACATATCAACAAAAGAAAAAATTCATGCATGATGTTAGAGCATATTTTTGGGACGAACCATATCTCTACAAGTTGGGTAAGGATAACGTATTAAGAAGATGTGTTCCTTTCGAGGAACAAAAAAACATTATTTATCATTGTCATTCTTCTCCATACGGTGGTCACTTTAATGATGAGCAGATAGCAGCCAAAATCCTCCAATCCGGATTCTTTTGGCCAACACTTTTTGCAGATGCTCATAACTATGTAAGAAATTGTGATGCATGCCAACGAGTCGGCAAGATCACTAAGAAAGATGAGTTACCTTTGAATAATGTTCTTGAAGTTGAATTATTTGATGTATGGGGAATTGATTTTATGGGTCCTTTTCCAGCTTCAAATAGAAATATTTATATACTTGTGGCAGTTGACTATGTTTCAAATTGGGTAGAAGCAATTGCTTCTCTGACTAATGATGCAGGTGTTGTTACTAGATTTCTCAAGAAAAATATTTTCACAAGGTTCGGAACTCCGAGAGCCATCATCAGTGATCAAGGGACACACTTTTGCAACAAACAATTTGCCAATCTCGTTGCCAAGTACGGAGTCCGACACAAGGTGGCACTCGCTTATCATCCATAAGCAATTGGCCAAGCTGAGGTTTCAAATAGGAAATTGAAGCAAATTCTCGAGAAAACCGTTGATGCCTCACCAAAGACATGGTTAAATAAGTTAGATGGTAGCTTATGGGCTTTCCGAATGGCATAAAAAAATTCGATAGGGTGTTCTCCTTATCAATTAGTATTTGGAAAGGCTTGCCATCTCCCGGTAGAGCTGGAAAATAAAGCATTTTGGGCTACAAAGCAATTGAATCTCAACCCAACTCTAGCCGATGAACAACGTCTTCTTTAACTAGAGCAAATTGAAGAATTTCGTCTTAATGCATATGAGAATGCACGAATTTACAAGGAAAAGACAAAGAAATGGCACGACCGGCATTTAAGGGAGAAACACTTCAAACCGGGCCAACTCGTGTTGCTCTACAACTCTAGACTCAATCTCTTTTCGGGAAAATTAAAGTCTCGATGGTCCGGGCCGTTTCAAGTATTGGAAGTTTTCCCACACGGAGCCATTGAAATTTCACCTCTTAATTCTACACATTCATTTAAGGTGAATGGACAACGCTTAAAGCTATATCTAGGAGGCGAAGTCGATAGGGGGACAACAATCATTCAGCTCATTGAGGCTTGAAGAAACAAAAACGTCTAGCCAAAGACGTTAAAGAAAAGCGCTTCTTGGGAGGCAACCCAAGTATTTTATTGCTTTCTGTTTTTTTTTATTATTATTTTTGTGTGTTTTTTCCTTTGCATTTTTTTTTATGTTTTTATGTTTAAGTTCGAAGTGCAGAAAATTCAAGGCTTGATCTGCTTCACTTTGCCGAAACAGCCATAACTTTGGCTATACAACTCGGAATCAGGTGATTCAAAGACCATTGGAAAGAGGACTCGACGTGCTACAATTTGGGCACCAGAATGTGCAATTAAAGTTGGTCAACTGTTGTGTGAGTGAAAATCATTCTCGCCATTCATGAGTACATATATGGCACCACCACCGCCACCGTTCTTCGCATTTACACACAAATCTTGGGTGGCAATCCTCTTCCATGATCTTCGAGGGGCAGTATCTCTTCCCTCTCTCTTTATTTCTACACTTTAAATGTTGATGTGTTTGTGTTTGCGTATGATCTGCAGCATTTCTTAATTCGCATGCATCATTGCCGACATTCTTTTTATCCTTAACTGTGCTTTACATGTTTAATTACCCACTTCAAATTATGCGTGCACACCTTGACATTGAGGACAATGTCCTATTTGAGTTTGGGGGGTGAGCGTCAATTTCATCAATTTTTCAAAATTTCATCAATTTTTTAAAATTTCATCACTTTTTCAAAATTAAAAAAAAATTAAAAAAAACATTTCAGAAAAAAAAATTACCATTACTTTTCATTTTTTATGTAGTCATTTTTCTTGCATAGTTAAACCTCATTAAGAAATTTTGATCCTTAAAGGTTTTGATTTTGGCTTCACTTTTGAAAAATTGAGAATTGCTTGGGACCTAATTGGATTTACCTTTAGAAGGTTTGTAGATAGAATGTTCCGGATTAGTGTTTGGCTTTCAATTGTTTAATCATACTCATATTCTTTGATTTGAGTCTTCCCATCCATTTTATTTGAGTTTTGATTATCCATTAAATTTTTAGGCAAGTTGGAACCTAGTGAGATCTCGCCAATCCTAGAACAAGTTCTCTAGACCTATCGAGGTGAAATGTTAGCAAAAATTTGATAAGGAAGTGATTAAGGCATTTTCTTTGAATTATGAACCACAATCTAATTTTGGCTTAAAATAACCCTATATTTCCTTTGAAGCCAAGTTGAGCCTAACTAAAATTCCTATTTCTTTGGCACCTTCATTTAACAAAGTCATAAGCCAAGCATTCCCTACCTTTCAAGTGGAAATGATTATTTATGAGTAGGTTATGTGGGGGGTTAAAAAAAAACTTTCTTCCTTGTTTCCACAGTTTTTACACTTGCTCTTAACAAAAAAAAAAAGAAGACAAAAAAAGAGAGGTTCCTTACATTTTCTTATTTCTTGAATAATTATTTCCATTTCATTTGAGCTTTTATTTTCCCTTTCTTTGGTCTAAAGCCGAGTTTAAACCCCAACGACCCCATTACAACCCTAATAAGACCTTTTGATCCTTTGAAAATGAGTGCTAAAAATTAGTGGAGATGGGATGGAGAAATTTTGCCTATGGGATTGGTTAATTTGAAAATACCTTTAGAGTCTCTTGGGTTGTAAATTGCCTTTGAATTTATTTGGATTTTCCTTACTCTTGTGAGTTGGTTGGTTTTTAATTAGACTTGAATCAAGGAGTGTGTGATTGAGCGAGCATTGGTACCCTTGCACTATAAAGGTGGGTATGGTTTGATAAGTGGCTAAAGGTAAATTTTAATTGGTTACTACAATTCTGAAAATTCCAATTGTTGAGTATTCCTTAATCTATTTTGAACAATTTTTCTTAATTTTGCTTAGGGACAAGCAACAAGCTAAGTTTCAGGGTGTGATAACTCTTCGAGTTATTACATATTTTCACGTAATCCCGAGTTGTTTTGTGATTATTTAGTTTGTTTATTGTCTCGTAATTACTTAATTTCAACATTTTTATTACAATTTTTATTTTGGTGCTTGTAATGTTTTTTTGAGTGTTTTAGTAGACAGATAATGAATAAAAACGAGATTTCAACGATTAAGGTTCGAACAAAGCAAGGACAAAAAGGGGCAGTTTTCCCAGAAACTGTAAATTAAATTCACGATGTTGTCATTTGCTCATAACTTGGGAAATACTCCCGACAACGAGTTGATTTTAGTGCCATTGGAAATCTAAGAGATACATCTTCAACTTCATTGAAAACAATGGGAACTAAAGATGCCATCAAAGTTGACAATGGGAACTAAAGATGCCATCAAAGTTGACATATTTTATCATCAAGTTGCATGACCTGCCAATTCTGACGCGTTTCAGCATTTCAACCATATCTCGAGTTTGAATAAAGCTTTGAAGTCGAAATTTTAACAGTGGAAAGATAAGAGGTTGATCTTTCTCCATTATGTTTTACACTTCTTGAAATGGAGTCGTCTTCCTTGACAAAAATGGCTGTCAAGTTGGCTTAGCTATAATGTTGTCCAGTCTGACAGGTTTCGGTATTTTAGTCATAGCTTTTGATCTACACAATCAAATTCTCTAAATCCAACGGCTATGGAACGGGGAGAGACAGAGCTCTAATCTTTATAAAGACAACATGATCAAATTCAGCCTCCATAATTGAGAAAATCAGCCATCAACCTGACTTTGCTAAATTGTCATACAAGATGACGAAATTGGTTGGTGGGATATCTATTTTTGAAATTCAAAGCTGACTTTTTGTCATGTGTATAAATAGAACACCAACATGGGATCACATCTATGATCCATCCATCCACACCACATAAAGCCAAGTTCTCATCATCTTAGCACATTGAAGAAGAAGCAATAGAGCTGGAGGCAAAATTGAAGAGCAACATCACCATTTGTTGTTCCATTCCTTCTACTTATTTCATAATCATAATGCTTACTTTTATTATTTTCATTGCTGCTACTGTTATTATGAGTAACTAATTCTTTCATTCTAGGATTTTAACAGAACCCTTGATGTAATCTCGGTTAATTGGTATTTTTTTATGTTTAATCTCTTATGCCCATTTTTACTTAAATGCTTGATTATGGCAATTTGTTCTTAATGCTTTTCATAATTTGATCACCTATGAAATTGATTTTCTTAATCCTTGTGTAACGTAACAGGGAGCAATAGATTTGGAAGAAGATTGCAATAGCTTAGGATCACATTCGTAGTGATTTGTGTCTAGAATCGGGAGATACCTATCCACCCTAAGTAACCACATTAAGATTGATTCGATAAAGCAATCATCGAATTATCACAATTTACCATAGAAATATAGGAAATTGTTTCGATGATTAGGATTACTAATGATCCGGGAGGGCTTAGTAGTTAATTCTGAATATTAGGTTATCAAACCCGATATATGAGTTAAACCAAGAAAATTTTGACACCGAGGTAAAATCATGGGGGAAGTTAAATTCCTAGATTGTCATTCCATTAATATTTCTTATATTTTTATCTTGCTTTAATTCTCATTTTTATTTCATTTTTCAAACGATAATCAATCAATCTTTTCTTTAATTTTTATGTTATTAGCTTAAATTAGAAGTTATTACGAGTATTACTATTTAACTAATTTGGTCTCCGTGGGATCGATATTTTTACTACTTGACGATAGAAACGTGCACTTGCGTTTACAACCAACACTGTCTTTTTTAAAGAAAGAGTTTCTTCTAAAAGAAGATAGTGGGAACAGAATTAAACTTGTGGAAGTTCAAGATGCTTAAACAAACGCAAATCAAATGCTTGGACCTGAGACTGTTGTTTATGAAGATGAAACAATAGTTCAATCTTCTAACACAAAAGAATTTTGTAGGTTAGGTAGGATACGTCATGTTCTCGAGAGATACAAATTTCTCATAAGTGAACTTAACGATGTATTACTCATAGAAGATGATGAGCCTACTACCTATGAAGAGGTTCTTAAGAGTTCAGAATTTGACAAATTACTTCAAGTTATGAAATTCGAATGGATTCCATGTATAAAAACCAAGTATGGACTTTAGTTGACCCACTCGAAGGGATAAAACCTATAGGGTGCAAATGTGTTTTGAAAAAGAAAATTGACATGGAGGGTAATGTGGTTACCCATAAAACTAAGCTTGTAGCTAAAGCTTATTGTCAAAGGCAAGGTATTGACTATGAAGAAACATTTAGTCCAATAGCGATGCTTAAATCCATTAGGATACTACTAGCCATCACCGCTCATTATGATTATGAAATACGACAAATGGATACGAAGAAAAATTTCCTTAATGGAAGCCTAATCGAGGATGTGTATATAACATAACCTGATGGTTTCATTTCTATAAATGGGGAAAAGGTATACAAGGTTCAGAAATCCATTTATGGATTGAAGCAAGCGTCCAAGAGTTGGAATATCCAATTTGATGAGACAATCAAAGAGTTTGGTTTCTCACAAATTCTAGATTAGCCTTGTGTGTACAAGAAGGTTAGTTGAAGTGAAATCATGTTCCTTATAATATATGTAGATGACATATTGCTAATAGGAAATGTTGTCTCTACTTTGCAATCAGCCAAAATTTGGTTAGCTAAGAACTTCTCTATGAAAGTCCTTGGAGAAGAAACTTTTATTTTGGGGACAATGATCTATAGAGATAGATCTAAGAGGTTGCTTGGTCTTTCTCATTCTACATACATAAACAAGATGTTAAAGAGGTTTAGAGCAATCCAAGAGAGTTTCTCTTCTTATGGTATATGGGATTGCACAATTTAAATCTATGTGTCCAAAGACACGAGATGAAAGGACTCACATGAGATATGTTATGTACTATACCTGATGTATCGTACGCTCTAAATGTTACAAGAAGATACCAGTTAGACCATGGTAAGGGTCATTGGGTGGTTGTCAAGAAATATCCTTAAGTACTTGAGAAGGACTAAGGATGTATTCTTGGTATATGAAGAAGGTAATCTTGTGGTAAATGGGTATAATAATGCCTATTTTCAATCTGATAAGGATGACTCTAGACCTCAATCCAGATATGTATTCACACTGAAGAGTGGTCTAGTCAGTTGGAAAAGTTCCAAACAAGAGATGGTTGTAGATTTGATGATAGAGGCAGAGTACATTACAGCTTCAAAAGTAGCAAAGGAAGCGGCAAAGGATCAAAAAGTCCATCATAGAACTTAGTGTGGTTCAAGCATCGCTGACCCAGTGTAGTTGTATTGTGACAACAACGGGGCTATAATGTAGGAAAAGGAATTGAACTCTTATTAGAAGTCCAAACATGTACTTAAACGCTACCATTTGATTTTTTGAAATAATTGGTAAAAATGACGTCAAAATAGAGAGAGTTCCCACCGATTAGAATATAGCTAATTTGTTGACTAAGAATATTTTTTAAAAGATATCAAGGTAGTTGGATTTAGTGCACATGGGAGTTTGTTAAAGAAGCGCTTTAAAGGCAATCACCTTTAACACGTATTGTACAAATCATTTTATGATTACTAAAAATATTTTTCATTATTTCAATGTTTATACATTTATGGATTTGATGATGATCTTAAATTGATTTAATGAAGTCCTTGACATAAAACATAACATGGAGGAAATTATGATGAGATCATGAAAATGAGATTCCTAGCAAATGAAATTATGTTAGTATCTAAACATTCCTTAGTCATAGTATTAATGAGATGAGATATCATTAATCTGGATAGACTAGCACATATTATACTCCTTGATTAGATCAAGTAGTAAATCTTATAAGCTATAAACATAGTTGTTTTGAGTTAATATGTGGATGCTTACTAAGGGCAGAAAGTACGTTGGATTGACCTACTATAAGACAATCATATGGATATTCTATTCAAGTGGCACCGATAGTCTCATCATAGAAATGATGTAATCCTTTGACTTGAGGTGCTCAAGGATATCTTAGATATTGATCCTGTTCTTTGATTCCATTCATCGATGCCTTTCAAGGGTTACTTATAGGGTAGTAATTGGGTACAGTTTGAGGTATTCGAAGGTAACTGAGTAGCTAGTAAAGGATTCAACACTCCTGATAGAAGGAGATGATACCTATGGCCTCTTGTCGGGGTCATTACTTAGGAGTCTCTGGTCAGAGTATATATGTGTCATGAAGATAGTCTTCAATGATAAATAGAGTAATGAGATCCTCAAAACAAGATCTAATATCACTTGGACTAGATGTGATGTAGTCAGTTTAGAGGGAGTTAACACTTTGACTATAGTCTGAACCAAGTGGGGCATAAATGATGAAAGGAAAAATTGCATGGCAACATTGTGTGTAGAAGGGCTCGTAGTCAAACCACTAACCTTTCAGTCAATTGGGGGTCATGACATGTTGCTAGATACCACTCTTGAGTTACTTAAATTAAGTGTTAATTCAAGTGGCCAACATAACCGAGAATCTCAAAGATGAGTAAAATGGTCTTGGTGATTTAAGATATGAGATAGTGTTTTAGGATTGTATCAAGATGTGATCATCGTAGAAAATGTTGCATGAAATGGATTAGAAACAAGTGTTGTTAGTTGTCAATTTGGTTATTAACTTCCCAAAACTTCCATTAATGCTTGCTATTTATGGTCATTAACTTCTCATAACTTCCATTAATGCATGTTATTCATGGTCATTAACTTTATATTTCATTAATTCATGCTATTCATGACCATTAACTTCCTATAACTCTCTATTGGTGATAGGGGTTATGGAAGGGCAAATGGTGTAGAAAATGGAGATGATTTTTATGTATTTTGTGTAAGACTCAAGTAAAAGAAAGGTTCTTTCTAACACATATACTCTTTTTCTCTCTAACTCTCATAAGAGTCCTTGCCTTTGCTAGCACGAAGAAAGAATTCTGACCATCTCCTAGTGAGGTTTCATCCTTCTATCTTTATGTGGACTTTCATTAAAGATGGTTTACATTGATTTTTGCGGTTTATGACAGTTGAATGTGGAGAAGATTAAAGAATGAAGGAGATCATCGAAAAGGTATGTAAACATCTTACATTTCATGTTTTTGTTTTCTATATCTATATGCATGGGGATATCTCTTTTTTGAGATTTCATTTTATTTTTCACTATGTATATTTGATATATATTATGTATAAGATGCATGATTGGATCTTGATGAGGAATTTTATATAGTCTAGCCTGAAGGGTTTAAAGTGCCTAATCAAGAAAAAAAGGTCTGTAAGTTGGTTAAGTGTTTGTATGGACTTAAACAAGCTCCCAAATAGTGGCATGAGAAATTTGAAAGTGAGATTGTTAAACTTGGTTTCACCTATTTTATTGTTGATTATTGTATTTATGTGAAATATAATGCTAATGTTAACTCTTTATGTGGACGATATGTTTATTTTTGGTACTAGCTTATCTGTCATTGATACTACCAAGAGTCTACTAAAGTCTTCCTTTGATATGAAAGATCTTGGACTTGCGGAATTAATTTGGGAGTTAAAGTTGATAGGATTGTCTCTGGTTTCAGGTTGAATCAAACTTATTATGTTGAATTTTTTTTGAAGAAGTTTGGTTACTATAATGTTGAACCAGTCAATACTCCCTATGATGCTAGTGTTGCTTTAAAGAAAATTCTTAGTGATAGTGTAAACCAATGTGAATATGCTAAAATTCTTAATAGTGAGATGTTTTTGATGAACTATTCTTGACCTGATACTACATATTGTATTAGTAGACTTAATAGGTATACTCATAATCATAGTCAAGAGCATTGGAATGCATTGGTTCATTTGTTGAGATATTTGAAAGGTACTATGAATTATGGGTTATCCTTTAGTGATCATACTCTTGTATTAGAGGAGTATTCTGATGCTAACTGGGTTACAGAGGGTGATGATATACTCTATAGTGGTTATATTTTTACCTTGGCAGGAGCTATTGTGTCTTGGAAATCATCCAAGCAAACATGTATTGCGAGATTAACAATGGAAGTTAAGTATATGGCTTTAGATTTGAGAAGACGGGAAGGTGAGTGCCTAAAGGATCTTTTAGTAGATATCCCACTTTAGGAAAAATCAATTCTTTCTGTGTTCCTTCATTTTGATTTGCAGGTCAGCATTCATGTTGTTAAAAACAAGGCATACAATGACAAAAACAGACATATTAGATTGAGACATAAAATTTTCTGTATTTTAATTAAACACAGTCTAATCTCTCTAAACAATGTCAAGTTAGAGAGAAAATTAACTGATCCATTTTTTAAAGCTTTAAATAGGAAACTAGTTTCAGACTATGCTGAAGGGATAGGGTTGAGCCCAGCTGTGCAGTAAGCTCATAATGGAAACCCGTATTAAGAAACCAAGTTCAATGGGTCAAACAAAGTTATGTGATGAATACTTACTTGTACATTGTACATTATTTGTGGAATAATATTGAGATACATTTAATTATTAAATTATGTCCCTGATCATAATTTTGCTGCATTTGATGAGGTTGGATGGTTTAATCCTTAATGAGTTCCATAGCCCAATTTTGGGGTGTGAGTAGTACACACTTAATGGACTCACTTACATGATTATGGGGGCTAGCCACCCTCCTATGAGAGGTTTTGGGCTATCTCTAAAGCGATCATGAAACCAGGTCATTTTTAGGATGTGTATTTCTCTAGTAGGTTCTGTCTCCAAAATTTCTTAGACACTAGGTTCAACACTTAGTTCACTTAGTCGTTCACCTATTTTTCTCCTAAACTGTTACAATTTGTCTCTTAATTTTTATACCAAGTGGGGGATTGTTGGTATCATTGTTCCAAAACTTGTCAGTTAACCACATTAGGTTATTACCCTCATTATACCAATGATGTTATTAGCGTCTTTTATGCAACGCTCTGTAGGAAAATCCCGGGTGGTACATCATATATACGCAATGAAAACAAAATTTTTGTTCGGGACTTTCCGAACGCCAGATCCGTATCGGTATGAAGACATCAACCTAAATAGCCAAAAGAGACTATCTCTAAAGGTGATCCACGCAGAGATCGAGAGAACCTAACCGAATCAAACCCTTTGACCGGGAATAGCTAGAAAGCATTAAAGGCGCTAGACCCTACCTCATCCGGAGAGCTTAGAATCCACGTTGAAGAAGAGGAGACATGGAGAAGATGAGGATGATGAAGAAGATGAGAGATTGAAAGATGAAAACCAATTTTCTTCTTTCTTTCTCAACCCACGAAGACCTTCTTCACTTCTTCATATATCTCTCATCAAGGAGGAAGAAGAAAGGAATAAGAAAGAGCATCGTATGCCCATTTATTTTCTCATTCACGAGCATCTTCCTATCCACCTTTCTTTTTTGTCATTTTGCCATTTAATGGCTTGATGACTAAGCTTAAGACTAGAAACTTCTTAAGCTTCTTTCTCTTCATCCCACGTAGGTAGCATATAATTTATATATATTAATTAATTAATTAATTATTTAAGTAATCAATTAATATATAATTGCTAAGGTCCAGTCCAACTGGGGTCGGTCCTACCGGCCTACCGGGCTCCGGTGCTGAAACAGCTCCGGAAACCTTTCTTAGCAATATTGATGTCGCGATCTCATCGGGACATATCCCAATCCCATCGGGATCCATTTAATCCGAATGCTCTCCATAATTGGAACTCTGTCCAATTACTATTTTACAGATTCTCTGAGACACTCTTATGCGTGTGACCCTTTAGGCTCCCGGTTATGTTGGCCACTTAGATTAACAATTAATCTAAGCAAGTCATGAGCGGTATCTAGCAACACATCATGACCCCCAATTGACCGGAAAGTAATCGGTTTGATGTATTCATCACGAACCAGATCACGAACCCTTCCATAGTCAATTACCGTGCAATTAGTCCTTTCACCATCCTATACCCCACTTGGTTATGAGTATGGGCAATGTGTCAACTCTCACTAGACTAAGTCTAGCCCAGTGATTTTAGTTCTGTCCAGATCCATTACTATATATGTCCTCAAGACAATCTTCATGACATATCTGCTTTGGCCAAAGACTTTCAAGTAATGATCCTTACAAGAGGCCATGGGTATCTCTTCATTATTCCGTATGGTGAATCCTTTATTGGCTACTCAATTACCTTGAATACCTCAAACTGCACCCAAGCACCACCCTATGAGTTACCTCCGAAGGCAACAAGAAATGGAGTCAAAGCACGGATCAAGATATCAAGATATCCTTGAGTACCTCAAGTCTAAGGATACTTGCACCATTGCTATGATGAGATTATCAACGACATTAGAATAAGATATCCATGTGATGATCTCATGACAGGTCATCCAATGTACTTACTACCGCTAGTAAGCATCCACATGTCAATTCTAAAATATCTCATATTTACAGTTTCTGAGATCCACTGCTTGATCCAATCAAGGAATATGACATGTGTTAGTCTATCCGGATTAATGATGTCGATCTCATTAATCCTATGACTAGGATAATTTAGATAATGACATAATTGCACATGATAGGAATCTCAATAGTATGATCGCATCATAATTTCCTTCATGCTATGTCAAATATCATGGACTTCATTAATTCGATTAAAGATCCATATCAATTCATAAACAATGTTCATGAATATCAAATTAATGAAATATGCCTTTCTTTATTTATTCATAAAGTCATGATACGACTTTGAACAAAAGCGCGCTAAAGGGATTGCCTTTAGGGCACAATTTAAACAGCTTCGTCCTTGCATAAGTCAACTCACCCCATGTACATGTTGACTTATCGGTCTCGAATCGCGTAAGTCAACTTACACTTACAAATCTCCCACTTGACCTAAAGCCAATCGCCTTAGTATCTAATACCATAAGCGAGTCCATGAGAATCACAATTCTCCGTGACAATGGCTTTGTCATCGAACAACAACACTTTGCTTTGTGGAATTCTCTATTAGGATATCATTTCAACTAATGATCTCCCGAATCGGCGAAGTACAAGTTCGGATCGTCGATAAGACTTTGGTTCCTTTGCCTGCGCACTAACCCCATTGTATCACAATACAATCCTATGGGCCCATCACAGCTAGGGACCAGATCAAGTTTAGCAATGAACTTCGATCCAAACCGCTTCTCTGCGCATCTCATGCGGTAATGTACTTTGCCTCGGTTGATGAATCGCGGTCCTCTCTTGTTTGGAATCTTTCAAACTGACCGCCACATTATTCGATGTGAATGTATATAACCCGATCATGATTCGTAATCATCCTTATCGATTAAATACTAGCATCTAAATGCTCGCTCACTTGGAGATTTCCATCTCCAAAGATGAAGAAAACATCCTTAGTGCTTCACAAGTACTTGAGGATATTCTTGATCGCCACCCAAAGACCCTCACCAGATCCGATTAGTATCCGCTTTCGTAACACTTAGAGCATACGATACATCGGGCCTCGTACATATACATAGTTCCATGCTAAACCCTTCAAAGACATCTCATCTATGTACGATGATTGTGAAAGACCAAGCAACCTTTTGATTTATCTCTATAAATCCTTATCGCGAGGATAAAAGTTGCCTTACCAAGGTCTTTCATCGCAATTGATTAGACAACCAAATTTTAGCGATTGCGGCGATAGAGACATCGTTTCCTAATATCAGTATGTCATCTACATACAACACAAGGAATACGATTGCAGTCCCACTAACTTTCTTGTACACACAATATTCATCCGAATTTTGTGAGAGATCAAACTCTTTGATTGACTCATCAAAACGGATAATCTAACTCCTGGATGCTTGCTTTAATCCATACATGGATTTATAAAGCTTGCATACCTTTTCGCCATCATAGGAGGTGAAACCATCTGGTTGTGTCATACACATCCTCGGGTTAGATTTCCTCTTAGGAGATCTGTCTTCACATCCATTTGCCATATCTCATGACATGATGAGCGGCAATGGCTAGGAGTATCTGAATGGATTTAAGCATTGCTACTAGGCTGAAGGTCTCATCGTAGTCAACTCTTTGTCTTTGACGAAAGCCTTTAGCCATTAGCTTCGCTTCATAGGTAATCACATTACCATCCATGTCGGTTTTCATGGCACGAAGCCATTTTGCAGACTCTGAACTTTTCAGAACCTCTTCATAGGTAGCAGGCTCATCATCTCATATGAGCAATACGTCATTCTGTTCACTTACGAGAAATCCATATCTCTCGGAACAGTGCGTATCCTACTTGACCTACGAAATTCGTGTGTAGTAGAAGGTTGAACTGTTACCTCATCTATATGAGTGACAGTTTCAGGTTCAGGCAGTTGATCTATGTTTGTTCGAGCATCTTGAACTTTTCCAAGTTCAACTTTGCTCCCACTGTCTTCTTGTAAAAGAACTCTTTCTTCAAGAAAACAGCAAGCTTTGAAACAAACAACTTTTGTTCCTAAGCAAGGTAGAATTAATATTCCACGAACAAACACTTGTCAGCTTTTACATTAAATGTATCTGATCGTGTCCGCTTCACGTAAGCGAGACAATCCCAAACTTTCGATGAGAAAGATAGGACTTTCGGTTAGTCCACATCTCATTATGGAGTAACATCAACTGCTCTTTGAGGAAACTCTGTTTAGCAAGTAAGCAGTTGTCTCGAGCACATATTCCCAAACTGCAAAACCTATCATCAATCGCACCATGTTTAACAAGGTTTGATATCTCCTTTAGCCGAGCTTAAAAGTGGAGTATCTTGAGATAAATTCCATTATCTCGAGATAACCCAAAACCTGTTGGTTTAAGTATTTCCCACTACGATCGGATCGTAATGCCTTGATACTTTTACCAAGTTGGTTTTCTACTTCATTCTGAATTATTTGAGCTTTTCAAATGCTTGATTTGTATCTCGTCGAGATACAAGTACCGATATCGAGAACACTTATCGATAAAGGCAATGATGTAATACAACTACTTACGGCATGGATGGACATCAGACCATATACATCTCAATGTATTAGGTCTAATACTCCAGTCACTCGTTCACCCTTTCCTTTAAAGGTAACTTAGTCATCTTGCCTAATAAACAAGATTCACATGTGTCATATGATTCATAATCAAATGACTCTAACCTCCCTCTCGTGGAGCTTAGCAATGTGTCTCTCATTTATATGGCCGTCGACAATGCCATAAGTAAGTTGATTTTAAATTATCTCGATTATGTCTTTTCGTGTCATTGACATTCAAAACTAGATATGACATATCTAATATGTCAATTCTATTGCATAATGTACCAAGATAATAGAGCATTCCATTCGAACTAAGAAAACAACCATTGTTTCTAAAATCAAATGGAAATCAGCTCTAATTAAACATAAAACATACAATATGTTCTTTGTTTATCTACGGTACAAAATGTCAATCGTCGATTTGAATACAAGCCCAGTGGGGAGTGACAAGACATAAGTGTCTCACGGCTAATGTAGCAACTCTTGCTGCATTACCTACACGAAGGTCTAGTTCTCCTTGAATGAGCTTTCTCGTCCCGAGGCCCTGCATATCATTTTATTTGTGTGAGCCTGGCCGTATCAAAGACCGATATGTTTTGATCAGAATAGTATTAACCTCAATGACAAACATAATTGAAGGAGTAGAGGCATCGATGCCTTTTATCGCTTGGGGACTCGAATAGATTTTACGATTCGCCTCTGGTGGCTAGACTTGCCACATTGAAAGCAAAATCCTTTTAGGCGCTTTCTTTGGTTTTTCCTTGATGGCACTTCCGTTTGGTTTTCTTCTTGAACCGAAGAAGAAGCATCCACCACTAGCACTTGCTAGCTATCTTGATAACCATTTCGGTTCATGAGCAGATTGATCATTTCAGAATTGTTGTGGATATTTGGTTTATCCGATAGTTTATCACAAACCGTGAATAACCATCGACAATCCAACCGAATTAAGTCTCTACTTAACTCATAATCCATTACAAATCCTAAGACGACCAATCTCTCAATATAGCCATTCATCTTTAGGGTATCTTTAAGCGATTGTCCTCGAGCCATCTTTGTGATGAAGAGAAGCCTTGAGGTCTCGAACCTTTCGGATCCGAGCTTACTCATCAAACAGCTCCCTAAGATGAAATACTACGAGTGAGCATCCATGGACTCGTCTTGCTCATCGCAGCTCAAGTGACATCAAGGCAAGCATAAAGCAAGTTTCCATATCATCGCCCTTTAGATGCTTATAGCTTGCTTTCGATTCCCATCAGAAGCATCGACAGCATGTGCAACTGGAAGTGGAACATCTAGGACGTATCCCAGTTCCTCAGATCTAAGAACAATTATCAGAGTCCTCAGCCAATCAAGAAAATCGGTCCGAAAGGAGAGCGAAAATTCACATCGAAAGACTTCTTGAATCAACTTAGCGCAATGATAGAGAAGGAATGATAGAATAGATATGCCTGCATGATCATAAGGACTTGCATGACATGCATATGGCTCCCACTAGTTTCCTAGAATCCATAACCCTCTTTACGAATCCAGAGAAACAATGTGACATAATGTCCTAGTGGGTCGATATCCGATATTGCTAAGAGTGACCTTGAGTTTGCCCAACAAGCCACTTCTTAGGTCAATCGGTAGGTATCGGTCATACCAATTGCATCATCGATAACCGACATTAAGAATGACCTTGAGTTTGCCCAACAAGCCACCTTATGTCTCGGGAGGTATCAGATATACCAATTACATCTTAGACACAACTATCGATCGCTTTATCAACTTGTTGATGTGTGCACTTCATTGGTATCAACTCTTTGATGCGCATACATCGATGTATGCTACCCAATTTCGCCTCATCCACGTTGACCTTGAGTTTGCTCAACAAACCAACGCTTCGGTGAAAACCAACCCATTAATCCGAAAATCATATTTTCATGGTTCGAACATATTCAGATAGAGCGAGCTTGAGTTTGCCCAACAACCCAACTCTATAAGAACTCGGTTCTTACCATATTAATGGAAGGCGTTAGTTTTCATATACCGAGGAGGATTTAGAAACTCTAGACTCAAGCTGAAAGATCATAGTCGCCAGACTATATGGAATGATTTAGGTTTCATCAATCCAATTGAATCAATCCTTATAATCATCCATCATCCAACTTATGATGCCACAAGTCGACTTTCATCAAATGCAAGTCGACTTATGCATCTGCCCACACAAGTCGACTTGTGTGATACAAATCGACTTATGTCACCTGCCCATGAACAAGTCGACTTATGTCGAGAACAAGTCGACTTATTCTAAAAACAAGTCGACTTATCAAACAAACAAGTCGACTTACGAAAGCGAACAAGTCGACTTATTCTCGCAAACAAGTCGACTTATCCAACAAACAAGTCGACTTATGTCCCATATAAGTCGACTTATTTGGGAGAATGCTATAATATCTAATCGGCTAATTCCTCAATCCATGCAATTCCAATTCACAATACCATCATAACTAAGGTAATAACTGTTAGTTTGATGTATCAATGAACAATTCATTGGACCATGAAAGCCTTATATGGTCAAACCATATGAAAAGCTTGAAATGAGTCAAAACTCATTAATTTTCAAACAATTTAGGAACACCCAAATTATCATCCCAAGCATCTCTAGCTAGCACATACATTATCAAATTTATTTCACCACATGCCATAAAATTATGACGGTCAAAACAAACAAGATAATGCTATATACTAACGAGACGCTAATGTGACCAATTCGGCATTCAAAAATTCTTGGAAAAGCAACTTCAAGCAATTCAACTTGGAAATCATAATACATCAAGATAACACATTTTTAATCACATTAAAAATGGTGCATGGCATTAGAACTGAAAAGGCACACTCAATCAAGCCAAGCAAAACAGTGCCAACAATTTTCACAAAACTGTCCAGTTCTGTACATTGCTTGAAATGATCACTGAAAAAATTTCAATAAATCATGAGAAAATTATATAGGTTACTAAATGTTCAGAACATTCTACCTGAATTTTTTCAGGATTTTAGGCCATCAAAAACTCAGTCAACCTAAATAACAAAACCGATTCAAAATCTGTGTTCATCAGCACAGCAATTCCCAACAGCATAGAATAAATTCGTGAATAAATATCCAATCACCTTGAAATCTAATTTCCATGCTCAAAGACATTCACCAACATCTTAGAGACATGTAGGTGAAGGAAAATCTGAAAAACCATTTTTCTAGAATTTATTATCGATTTTATACTCATGCCTGTTCCAGAATCGTTTCACAAAACAGCATCTGTAACCTTAGGGAATTAATTAGCAAAACTATATCAAATCAAATCGATAAATTCTGAAAATTCATAGACATATTCTCTAACATGTTATGAACAATCCTGGGCAGAAAAATTTCGAAAATCATATCTCTATAGCAAAACGAAATTCAGACAGTATACATGCATCAACATCAACAGCAATTAGGTTTTCTGATCTTGCTTAGGTTTTAGCTTCATACGGGATACCAGACGCTCTGATACCACTGTAGGAAAATCCCGGGTGGTACATCATATGTACGGCAGCGGAAAACAAAAATTTTTTGTTCCCGGGACTTTCCCGAACGCCAGGATCCAGGTATCGGTATGAAGACATCAACCTAAATAGCCAAAAGAGACTATCTCTAAAGGTGATCCACGCAGAGATCAGAGAACCTAACCGAATCAAACCCCTTTGACCCGGGAATAGCTAGAACAGATTAAAGGCTGCTAGACCCTACCTCTGTCCTGGAGAGCTTAGAATCCACGTTGAAGAAGAGGAGACATGGAGAAGATGAGGATGATGAAGAAGATGAGAGATTGAAAGATGAAAACCAATTTTCTTCTTTCTTTCTCAACCCACGAAGACCTTCTTCACTTCTTCATATATCTCTCATCAAGGAGGAAGAAGAAAGGAATAAGAAAGAGCATCGTATGCCCATTTATTTTCTCATTCACGAGCATCTTCCTATCCACCTTTCTTTTTTGTCATTTTGCCATTTAATGGCTTGATGACTAAGCTTAAGACTAGAAACTTCTTAAGCTTCTTTCTCTTCATCCCACGTAGGTAGCATATAATTTATATATATTAATTAATTAATTAATTATTTAAGTAATCAATTAATATATAATTGCTAAGGTCCAGTCCAACTGGGTTGGTCTACTTAAGCCTACTGGCTCCGATCAAACAACTCCGGAAACCTTTCTTAGCAATATTGATGTCGCGATCTCATCGGGACATATCCCAATCCCATCGGGATCCATTTAATCCGAATGCTCTCCATAATTGGAACTCTGTCCAATTACTATTTTACAGATTCTCTGAGACACTCTTATGCGTGTGACCCTTTAGGCTCCCGGTTATGTTGGCCACTTAGATTAACAATTAATCTAAGCAAGTCATGAGCGGTATCTAGCAACACATCATGACCCCCAATTGACCGGAAAGTAATCGGTTTGATGTATTCATCACGAACCAGATCACGAACCCTTCCATAGTCAATTACCGTGCAATTCGTCCTTTCACCATCCTATACCCCACTTGGTTATGAGTATGGGCAATGTGTCAACTCTCACTAGACTAAGTCTAGCCCAAGTGATTTTAGTTCCTGTCCAGGATCCATTACTATATATGTCCCTGAAGACAATCTTCATGACATATCTGCTTTGGCCAAAGACTTTCAAGTAATGATCCTTACAAGAGGCCATGGGTATCTCTTCATTATTCCGTAGTGGTGAATCCTTTATTGGCTACTCAATTACCTTGAATACCTCAAACTGCACTCCAAGCACCACCCTATGAGTTACCTCCGGAGGCAACAAGAAATGGAGTCAAAGCACAGGATCAGTATCCAAGATATCCTTGAGTACCTCAAGTCTAAGGATACTTGCACCATTGCTATGATGAGATTATCACTGACATTAGAATAAGATATCCATGTGATGATCTCATGACAGGTCATCCAATGTACTTACTACCGCTAGTAAGCATCCACATGTCAATTCTAAAATATCTCATATTTACAGTTTCTGAGATCCACTGCTTGATCCAATCAAGGAATATGACATGTGCTAGTCTATCCGGATTAATGATGTCGGTCTCATTAATCCTATGACTAGGATAATTTAGATAATGACATAATTGCACATGATAGGAATCTCAATAGTATGATCGCATCATAATTTCCTTCATGCTATGTCAAATATCATGGACTTCATTAATTCGATTAAAGATCCATATCAATTCATAAACAATGTTCATGAATATCAAATTAATGAAATATGCCTTTCTTTATTTATTCATAAAGTCTGTATACGACTTTGAACAAAACGCGCTAAAGGGGATTGCCTTTAGGGCACAATTTAAACAGTTCCGTCCTTGCATAAGTCAACTCACCCCATGTACATGTTGACTTATCGGTACTGAATGCGTGTAAGTCAACTTACACTTACACGCTCATCACATTATGGACAATAACTTTCACAATGTTAATGTACTTTAATATGTATTTATTTCATTAACAACATATGAAGCTTTCTTTCTATATATATCCATACATCTGGTTCTTTTCCTCACCTACCGTAGTCTTTCTTTCATTTTTGCTCCATACAACATAGATATCATACATACAGACACCTTTGAAAAAAACATCTTCAAGTTTTGTTGCAATGTCTTTGCTTTATTTTGCATTTTGTCTACTTTTCTTCTACTTTCATGGAGACAGTTCTAACTTTACCCTTTGGAGTGCACCAAAGTTGGTGGAGAAGACATTAACCTTGTGGTCAAATCCTATTATCCTGTTATACCATATATGGGGAATTTTCGACTTAGGGTAGTGATTTTTCACGACGCCTTGCATTTTTAGATAAGTTGTTTAGATTTAAGTATTTCTGCTATTTGTCGTTAACAGACTATACAATAAATTATTTAATTACCTTATAATCTCTTCTACCAGGTGTTATTTCATTTACCTTTTCTATCATTAGTTTATTAGGTAAAATAAATCCATTATCCCCTTGGATCATTAATTCTGCAACCTTTAATCACATGTCAGTCCAATCAAACAAGTCTTTTTTAAAACTTCAATCATATCCACTAAATAATTGTTAATGTTGATAGCAAAGAGAAAAAAATGCATATAAAAGGGGTGGTAAAACTTTCTTTGAACAAATATGTTCCTCTTTCTAACTCTTTTAAAGTCCCAAACTTAATTGTGAATTTAATTTTTATTGATCAATTGGTTAATAAAAATGTTCAATTAATATTTCTCCTTCCGATTATTCTATGTAGGACCTTCAATTAAGGAAGGTGATCAAGAAGTGGTGTGGACGAGGATGATTATTTTACTTAAATATGAATGATCCAACCTCTAACAATTATGAGGATAATTAATCTTCTTTTCCATTTCGTTTTTATATTTCTTCTCTAAATAACGTTTTCATTGTTAATGAAAAGTGATGCCTTTGGCATTGATATCATGGATATGCTCATATAAGTAAACTAAAAATTATGTTTTAGTGTAATGTTCTTCCTTATCATTTAAATGTTAACTTTGATTTTTTAACATTAGATTGTGAAAGTTGTTCTTTTGGCAAGATTGCATAGCTTACCATCTTTGTCTTAGTTATAATATATGTATTTTCTTATTCATAGATCATTATAAATAATTTATTTGGGTTTTTTAATGTGTAATATGATCTTACTAACTTTGTCAAATCTGTATCAATATGATTATGACACAATTTGGAAAAGCCATTAATATCTTTCATTATAATTTTAGAGGATAATTTTGTTCTTCCTTTTTCCATAAACCCTATAGCAAAATGAAGTTATTAAAAGAACAAATTATCATATAATTTCCATTTCTTATTTAAATCCTATGGTCCATATAGTTTTTGGGTAGAAACTATTCATACATCTATGCTCCTAATCAATTAACAACCTATGTGTATGATTATATATCGCAAACCTTGGACTTCTCTGTATTATAAACCACTTAAGTGATCTCATATTAAAGCATTTGATTGTATATGTTTTGTCCTTGTACCTCTATATGAACATACAAAACTGTTGGACCAATGGTGGTTGACAAATAAAATCTATTTATGTTTTGATAATAATAAAATGTATAGAATTGGTTAAGAAATTATTTAAGGTATTTTGGATTAATGCAAATCAAGTTTATAATAATCTCCAACGTTCAAGAGATAGACAATGACATTGTTCAAACGTGCAAAAGATGATTATTGTGAAGATTGTGGACTGTGATTCCAAAGATTGAAGTTTATCCGGAATATATTCGTTGAAGCACACACAAGTCGACTTACATTTACAGACCTGTCAGATTAATAACCGCACAAGTTGACTTACATTGCACAAGTCGACTTATCGAAGAGTGGAGTTGAAGTTTTTATGAGAAACGTTCCTGCAAGTCGACTTACACACCACGACAAGTCGACTTACACGTACAGCTGAACAAGTTATGACGAAGTCAAGTGATTTCCAACGGATGAAAAATAAATCTACAACGTCTCTGAGTATCATCAACAAAAGATGGAATCTACAACGTCTCTGAGTATTAACAACAGGAAGATTGTTAGCCCCAAAATTTTTTTTGGATTAATCATGATTAGATTAAATTGATTAAGTTAGATTAGCATTAATTAAGGTGTCATAAATTAATATATGATAGCATTAATGAGTTAGGTGAAGAATTTATGAAGTTAGATATGTTAGTTGGACTTAGGTGAGTTAGGTGTAATTAATGTATTAATTAGGCTTTGGGTCCAAATGAAGTAAGAAAGAAGAGAGGAATTTAATGCAATGGGCTTGAAGGAAAAGAGTTAGTGGGCTTGAGTAAGTAAGGAGGAGAAATGAAAAAGAAGAAGAAGAAAGAAGAAGGAAGTAAGTTGGGCTTAGGCTTATTGGGCTTAAGTAATTTAGAAAGGAGTATATAAGGAAGGAGATAAGTGATTTTGTAGGAAAAGAAGATAGAAACGAAATTTGGAGGAGAGGAAAGAAGAGTGTCGTGAAAGGAGAGAGGAAAAGGAGAAAGAAGAGGCTTGTTAGGGTTTGGCATTTCCATGAAAGTGAGTGGGTTTTTGAAGAAAGTCCAAGAAGAAAGAGTGTGGAGGAGAGTCTAAGCTTCACTTTGAACCAAGAAACCACTTGGTTGGTTAAGGATTTAAGGTAAGTTCTTGGTTTAAGGTTAAGTTTTGTTTGGTTTTTGGTTAGAAAGATGAAGAATAAGATGGGTCTAGTGATTCTCTTATGAATTTCATGATTTAGATTTTAGGTATTTCAATTTCTAAACCCTATGTTGATATGGGGTTATTTTCTTGTTATGCTTGAAGGAGGACAAGAAAGAGGAGAAGAACAAGGAGAGGAACTTCCTTAGGCAAGTTTAAGCAAGGATAAAAGGTGGGTTTCATATTTATCTTTATGTATATAAGCTACAAATGTAAATAAATGCATGACATTAATGAGCTTTGATCACTTGGTTGTTGTATTAAATGTGTGTGATGGAATGATGAATGTGAGTATATTAAATGCTTGATGATGATTGAAACTGTCATGAAGAAACTTGTTGAATGAATATAATGAAAGGCATGAACGATGTATGAAAAGATGATTTCAAAGAAACAATGAATTGGATAAGAACAGTCCAATTTCCTTGTATGATTCATGATTGCTATGTTATATGGGTAAGGTATTGTCCTAAGAACATCACGTGCGTTGACCATGAAGCCTTCGCTGGCTGCCCGATTGTGGCATAGGATGATCCAACATTTTGGACTCCTAAAGATTTGCCCATATAGACTCATGAAATGAGACTATATGGTTGCCAAGAATAAGGACTTACCGAGCCATTAGATGTGATTCATATGTGATTACATGAAAATGCAAGAATGATGAATGTTTGAATTGTGAGAAATTATGTTTGAGTATTGATGAACATTGCATGATGCATGTATTATGATTGTATTGAAAGATTGCTAAAAGTATGAATAACTAATAGGACTGCTTGATATATAAATATAAATGTGTTACCCACGGAGCGTAAAGCTCAACCCTAAAATTTTCCAGAAATGAGCAGGATCCCGAAGCAAGCTTAAAGGCATTTACTCCAAGATTTTCTTTTGATTTTGTATTTGAAATGATTTTTGTAAAAAATGCTTTAGTTGCATTTTGAGAAGATATTGTATTTTGAAACTTCATTGTAATTGGGCTTGAAATGCCCACTAAAGCATTGTATGAATATGACATGATTTGATGAAGATGGAATGAATGAATTATGAAAGCAAAATGTTCGCTTTAATGCATTTGAGAAATCCATGTATGTTTAAGACAATTGAATCATTGTTATAGTTTGGATATGATAGATGATTAAGAGTGTGGCTGTTGCTTGAATGGTGTTTGAAGATACCTTAGGGTTCAACCATGTTATATGAGGTTGTATGATGAGTTTTATGCGGTGGAAGTCTTAGAATTGAAAATTGGGTAGTTGCATTTTAAGGGGATGTGCTGTCAAATTTTCCTAAAATTTGACAATGATTTCTCCTCAATATTAGACCCTCTTCGGTATGAATTAGATCAATGAGTCTTCATGAAGATTGTAGTAGGAGTTTAGAGTTTTCCAAGGGTATATCGTTTGCTAAATTTGGAGTTCGAGTCAAAAGATATGATCCTTACTAAAAAGCGTAGGAAGGAAATCAAGATAAAAAGGTAAGGAAGGAAATCGGAAGATAGAAATCGAAGGAAGGAAATCGAAGATAGAAAAGGTAGGAAGGAAATCGGAAGATAGAAAAGCGAAGGAAGGAAATCAAAGATAGAAATCGGAAGGAAGGAAATCAAAGAAGAAAAGCGAAGGAAGGAAATCAAGATAGAAAAGCGTAAGGAAGGAAATCGGAAGATAGAAATCAAGGAAGGAAATCAAAGATAAAAAGTAGAAGGAAGGAAATCAAGATAGAAAAGCGTAAGGAAGGAAATCGGAAGATAGAAAAGCATAAGGAAGGAAATCAAAGATAGAAAAGGTAAGGAAGGAAATCAAGATAGAAATCGGAAGGAAGGAAATCGGAAGATACAAAGCGAAGGAAGGAAATCGGAAGATAGAAATCGGAAGGAAGGAAATCGAAGATAAAAGCGTAGGAAGGAAATCGAAGATAGAAAAGGTAGGAAGGAAATCAGAAGATAGAAATCAAAAGGAAGGAAATCAGAAGATTAAAAGCAGAAGGAAGGAAATCAGAAGATAGAAATCAGAAGGAAGGAAATCAGAAGATAGAAAAGCAGAAGATAGAAATCAGAAGATAGAAAAGCAGAAGGAAGGAAATCAGAAGATAGAAAAGCAGAAGGAAGGAAATCAGAAGATAGAAATCAGAAGGAAGGAAATCAGAAGATGGAAATCAGAAGGAAGGAAATCAGAAGATAAAAATCAGAAGGAAGGAAATTAGAAGATAGAAAAGCAGAAGGAAGGAAAGCAGAAGATAGAAACCAGATGATAGAAATCAGACGATAGAAAACCAGATGATAGAAATCAGACGATGGAAAAATAGGATGCTGCAGAATGTAGGAGATAGAATCAGCCTTTGTAGTCTTCATAAGAGTTGTAGATCTAGATGTCTACTTTCATATGGTGAAAGAACGAAAACATTTGGAGCTATAGATTAAAAGTTATAGCAATCGCGCCAAAAGAGTTTCGATTCGATTTTGGAAGTGAGCATGGTCCGTTGTTTTGGGCATATTTCCCTCATACGACCTCCAAATGAGGTGAGGCTTGAACCATTGGATTTATAAGACACATATCTTTCACTCCATAAGATCCGGTATCAATTGGTGTTAAATTGAGAAAGTTTGTTCTAAAACAAGTGAAAGGTTTTTAGAGTGTATCTTGAGTATATGACTCCGATTAAGGTGATTTTTGTTTCAGGGAGAACTTGAGACATAAAGCTACAAATTATATGAATAAGTTAACCCATGATTTTAGTGTATACATGGTGAGTGCTTGCCACGAAGGTGGAGTTACAATTAAGAATCCTGAAAGATTATAAGCGCAAGGTTTCAGGACAACGAAAGTTGGGCTCCGAAAACGGGTTCCGACGTCTATGGTACTATAGTAAGAGTAAGAGTGTCAAGTTTAAGGTCTCAGCAAGGCAAGTGTCTCGGGGATGGGCTCCACTCGGGCTCACATCCTGGGACAGTCGGGCTCCCAGGATCGGGGTCTGACATCTGTGGTATCAGAGTGAAACCGGGTTTAGGGTTTCCTAGGAACCTTAGTGGGATGTCTAAGGGTCAAGTCAGCATGCATTTTCCTATATGAATTATGTGAAGTATGTGCACTGTTTTAAATGCATAACATGCAACATTGTTTTCAAATGAGTGAATTGAATTTGTTTTATGTGAACTAAAGATTTTCACTGATTTTTTTAAATTGAAGGAGTAATGCCTCCGAAGAGAACTCGAGGAGCTCAATCTCGCCCAGCTCTCAAGCGAAAAGTACGGATGAGTCGTATGTTCCGCAGATGCGGGGACCATTCACATTCCGATTCCGATGCACCAAGTGTGCAACATGAGCCGCCTCCACCTCCTCCTCCTCAAGTGAACCCTATGGATCCCCAGTTCTTTCAGGAATTCGTCCAGGCTTTCACTTATGCCATGGGCCAAGGAAGACAGACTCAAGTACCAGCCCTAGTAGAGAAGAGCGGCGATGATAAGCTCAAAGTATGGAGCAGTTGACTTCAGCGGGACCACTAATCCCGAGGAAGTCAAGATGGTGAAGAGGACCGAGAGGGTCCTAAATCGATGAAGTGCAATGATGATGAGAAGCTCGATTATGCGATCGACCATCGCAGGGGATGCATTTACCTTGGTGGGAGTCGGTGCCTCATCGGGAAGTACCTCCAGATCGACATGGAGGGAATTCTAGAGGCCTTTCGAGGAAGTACTTCTCGATGGTCTACATGCGAGGATAAGGCCAGGAATTTTGAATCTCGCTCGTAGGGAGTTGAGTGTGGCGAGTACAAATTGAAGTTCACTCGCTTATCACGGTATGCAATCAATATCGTGGCAATCAAGAAGACAAATGCCGGAAATTTGAGGGTGGATTACACCTAGGATCTGAGAAAAGTGGTGATCCACAACTTCCGTGATTACCAAAGAATGGTGGATCTTTGCTCTTCAAGTTGAGAAATTTGTGAATATCCCGGCTGAAGTGACTAAGAAGAGGAAGAACAGAGAGCGCCTCCGAAAAGGCATGAGTGCTCCAAGACTGCTAGGAGCATTAGAACTCAAGATACGCAGAGTGGTGTGGGTAGCGATGGCCCCACTAAGAGTAAGCGACCTAGGGCTACTACAAGGTCAAGCTTCGGTCTGGCAAGTCCAGGATGGACAGTAGAGGGAATCCCGTGTGATCACTGTGGGAGATTTCACAAGGGGAATGTCTGCTGAAGATAGGAGCATGTTTTGGTGTGGCCAAAGGGGCACCAATCAAGGATTGTCCCAGTGCAACAAAGCAGAAGGGTCTCATCTCAGCCCCAAGAAGAGCGAAGCAATGGCATCTCACCAAGATCATGGTGTGGGCGATTCAGAACTGCAAGGAAGGCATATCCGCAGGAGACCTAGAGGACAGAGTCAGCACCACTCGAGTCTTTGCCATGACCAGGGAAGAAGCTGCGTCATCCTAAGTAGTGACGGCTATGGCTATGCTATTCGACTCTCCTGTTTATGTGTTGATTGATACTCGCTCCACCCATTCGTTTGTATCTGCAAGTATGAATATGCATGTTGTGTGTCCTGAGGTTATGGACAATTTTCTGGTTGTTAGTACTCCTTTAGGGGGTAAGATGGTGATTAGTATGATCTATAAGAATTGTGAGCTCAGAATCGACGGTGCTAGACTGGTAGTAGATCTACTACCTCTAGACCTTCAAGGGTTGGATTTCATTTTGGGGATGGATGTCATGGAGAAGTATAAGGCGAAGCTAGATTGTAGTTTGAAAGAAGTAGAGTTTGATCCGGCAATGATCGAAAGTGGTTTTCAAGGGGACAGAAGTCGCCAAAGGTCGAGGATCATTTCGCTATGTTAGTGACAATATGATGAGCCAAGGGTGTGAGGCCTTTTTGACACATGTAGTGGATTCAGAAGTGAATGTGGACAGATTAGAAGATTATCAGGTTGTGAGGGAGTTTCCTGATGTATTCCCAGAAGAATTACCAGGGTTGCCGCCGGTGAGGGAAATTGAGTTAGAAATTGACTTGATTCCCGGAACCGCGCCAATCTCCATACCACCTTATAGAATGGCTCCAGTTGAATTGAGAGAACTCCAGGAGCAATTGCAGGAATTGTTGGAGAAGCAGTTCATCAGGCCGAGTTCTTCACCTTGGGGAGCACCAGTCCTGTTTGTTAAGAAGAAGGATGGAACGTGGAGGATGTGCATAACTATAGAAGGCTTAACAAGATGACGATTCAGAACAAGTATCCGTTGCCACAGATAGATGATTTATTTGATCACCTGAGGAGCAAGGGTCTTTTCAAGATTGACTTAAGATCGGGATATCATCAACTCCGAATCGTGAGTCGATGTAAGTAAGATAGCTTCGGGACCCGTTACTGGCACTATGAATTTAGGGTCATGCCCTTCGGATTGACCAATGCCCCACCGCCTTCATGGATCGATGAATAGGGTGTTTAATGAATTCTTAGATCGGTTTGTCATTGTGTTCATTGATGACATTCTGTCTATTCTAAGGATGAAGGAGAGCATGAATAGCATCTCGATTGTATTGCGAGATTGAGAGAGCGGGTCAGATGCCAAATTCAATGAAGTGTGAGTTTTGGTGCGTGAAGTAGTTTTCCTTGGACATGTGATTTCCAGCAAAGGGATTCATGTTGATCCGAGGAAAGTAGAAGCTGTAGTGAATTGGCAAGAGCCTAAGACAGTGAAAGAGGTAAGAAGCTTCCTAGGCTTGGCAGGTTATTATAGGAGATTTGTAGAAGGATTTTCAATGATAGCTGCCCCTATGACTAAACTGTTAAGAAAGAATCGACAATTCATATGGAGTGCGGAATGCCAAAAGAGCTTTGAGGAGCTCAAAAGCAGATTGACAAGTGCTCCAGTATTGGTTTTGCCCAATGGAGACCAGGGGTATACGGTGTACAGTGACGCTTCGAGGAAGGGTTTAGGATGTGTGCTGATGCAGAATGACAAAGTGATAGCTTATGCTTCACGGCAGTTGAAGCCATATGAGTTGAATTATCCGACTCATGACTTGGAGTTAGCAGCGGTAATTTTTGCCCTAAATGTTGGATCCCGTTTCCGGAACCCAACTAATCATACAGATTTCCTCGTACGCATACATGATTCCTTAGAAAACCTCGACTAATCCGAAAAATCCCGATAATTTTTTTTTTCTTATTCATCTTAACTCCATTTTTATGAGTCGGGTCTTAACTGAAGAACGAAACGAAGAACGAAACAAAAGTAAATTCAACGGAACGGAGGAAAAGCATACAGAAACGAAGAAACATACTGAAAACAAACTACGAAGCAGATGAAAATCAAGACTAAAGAATTGTATCCAAGCAAATTACAAAGCAAATCAAGGCTCAAATCGAAAGCAAAATAGATTGAAACGAGTCGAATCGGATAACAAAGGATAGAAACAAACGAAACAGAAGCCAACGCAACTTGAACCGAAAGGTATAAGGCGGAAGGAAACAAAACAAAAGCGAAAACAAAAGCACATCGGTTTGAAAGGCATAGTGCAGAAGCAAAGCGAACATCTTGAAGCATAATTCAAATAGGGTAAATCAACAAGACAAACGTGAGGCTAATTCGACAAAATTCAATTAAGCTAACAATTGGACATTTTTGCAAGGAATGGTAGGAAACTTGATGAGAAGTCACTGGTTCGAATTTCGGGTGAATCGGAGGCCAAACGAGAAAGTTATAAGAGAAAATGCAAAAATGACCAAAGGAATAGTAATTGACCATATGAATAGTAACCGGCCAATTTCCGACCCTTATATCTTTTTACCCCGAATTCCGATCGGGATATATTATACCTCTTTTTAAAGATATCAAGACCCTCTACAATTTTCATGAAGGACGAAAATTTCAATTCCCGCTCTAAAGCGGCGGAAAACCCATCCGAAGGTTCAGCCCAAAATTGCCCATGAATAGTAATTCGGGAAACCCAAATGCATAAAGGGCAGCAAACTTAAAACGCTCATATCTTTTTCATCTTAAGTCGAAAACTAACCTATTTTATACCGTTTTAAAGTTCTTAACTTGCTCTATAACTTTCCAGAAGACCTCTTATTCCAATTCAATCGTTTCGGAGGTCTAAATTCTAAGCGAAGTTGCTTCCCAAATTTAAGAAAATTTGGACAGCACCTCCCCTAAAAATGCTCTAGCCAAATCCTAAATCTAAACCATCCAAGCTCCAAACCTGCACAAAACCACTTCAATCTTCCAATTCCTCACAATAACCAACTCCAAACATCCCAATAGCAACTCAATTGGCAGCAATCACAATCTTAGAATTCAATTCATTTCCAATTTCACAATTATACATTCTTAGGAAACTTTTACATTACCCTATACATTTGAAACTCCAAAACCTTACTAATTACATGGAATTAAATAAGTACAATGCTTTAAAGGGCTTCTAGCCCAATTACAATCAATCAAAAACAATATACAAAATACTTCAATGGCATCCTAAAGTCTAACTTCCTTGAACTTAACAAATAATCAATCAGATCGGAGTTGCCCCAATCCCGATGCCAAACTCGGTTTCCCACTCAAAACCTGTGGAGGGAAATGGGGGGTGAGCACGACGGCTCCGTGGATAATACATTTATAATGGAATACAAGCAAAACCTTTTTAAACTCTTTTAAAAACATTTTACACAGTAGAAATCCTTTTCAAAACGTATTTTTTTTTCAAACCTTTCCATGTATAAATCATGAAATTCGGATATGTACCACATAACACTCAATCATGCACTAATGCAATGCGCAACCAAATGGTTCGAGAGTCCCGTAAAACAGGACGGACAACCCGAAGGTTATATCAGAAGCAGACGAGTCCGATTTGGATCTCAGAGCCCAAAGCGCAAATGGAGAAGGCTATAAGTCGACGTGCACGGACTATCAGGACGTTACTCTCTCACCCAAATAACACATATTATCAGATATCGTGTGATCTTATAACATAATCGAAATCATATGATCTTAACAGGCAATCATATTTCAATCAATCAAATCACATAAACTCATGGAATGCCGAAATCATGGCAATTTATGAAACTTCTGTATCAAAAAAAACGGTGTAGCTCTTTATCAAATCATTTGAATCAATAATTCACTTTCTTTATTTTTCAAAAACAATTACTTGGCTCATAATTCACGTTATAAATATATTACCCACCTGAATTTCCTTGCTAGCATCTTGGATTGGTCCAATTGCCTTTCCTTTACTTCCCATGCCTTATTGGACCTTAATCATGACATAAAATCCTAATTAACATAATGAATCAATGCTGAAATTTTTAAAAGAATAGAAATCATGCTTAAAAACCTACCTAATTATGCCTAAGCTATTCCTAAATTATAACTATCGAAATCCTTCTCAAAAGCATCAAACTTTTTAACAATCTCATGCCTTAAAGACACCACACCAAATCTAATTTTCTTAAACTTTCAAACCCTTCTTCTTTCCTTTTCCTTCAAAGCCTCACTTCACTTTTACAAGCACAATAATCCCAATTTCATATCAAATACCAATGCTGGAATTTGTATTAGGAATTGAACAACTTACCTTGAACTTAATCTAACCTTCCCCAAACATGTTTTAACCCTCATTTTGAAACAAGGAAAGCAAACTCTAACCATAATACCCTAATTAACACAATATAGCAATGCTGGAATTTGTTTTCAAGAATGTAAAACTTAGATTTAAACTTACACAACTTCACTTATACTTTCATAACAACCATAATTCCTCTCCAAACTAAGCAAAATCCCATCTTAGGAATAACAAAAGTCACAATTTCCTAAAAGACCAAGTGCTGAAATTTTCAAGAAATGAAAACCT
Source organism: Erythroxylum novogranatense (assembly GCA_029891385.1). Taxonomy (NCBI): domain Eukaryota; kingdom Viridiplantae; phylum Streptophyta; class Magnoliopsida; order Malpighiales; family Erythroxylaceae; genus Erythroxylum; species Erythroxylum novogranatense. Next base: position 100,474,487 of record CM057232.1, read on the forward strand.
TTGACTTTAATCTAACCTAACCTTCCCTTTACTTCATATTCACTCATCAAACCACCATGATTAAGCAAAAGGCAAAATCTCACAATAAAACCTTTATTAACAAAAGAGACCATTGCTGGAAAATTTAAGAATGAGTGAAAACATGAAATTCATTCATCTAACCTTAACCAAATCCTAATCCACCTTCAACTTCAACACTTATCTCCATAACTAACAACATTTGACAATCGCTCTAACCGATAAAACCCATGAAAATCAGATTCTTCGTCACTTTCTTAACTTTTCCTCTTTTCTTATTCTTTCATCATTAACTCTTCAAACTACCATCTTTAAGCATACAAACACAAATTCTATCAAAACCATGAATTCACAATTGATACACATGTTGAAATTTTATAGAATGGAGAAAACATGACATTTCTTCAACAACACCCTACCCATGCCTTCTAAACCATTATCATCACAATCTATCTAAATAACTAACAAACTTTGAAAATCTTCTAACCTATACAAACCCACGAAAAAAAAAAACAGATTTTATACTTAGCTTCCAAAGCTCTTCATTTCATTGTTCTCTCATCAATAACTCTTCAAATCACCTTTGTAATCAAGAAGAAACAAAGCTCTAACTATAAATCCAAGGAATTTCAAACTCTTGCCTTAAATAAGAGACCCACGAAATCATCCTCTTCTCTTTCTTTTCTTCTTCTTCTTCTTCTTCCATCTCATGGCGAAACCCATCTCTTTCTCCTCTCTAACATTTTCGAACTCCCTCTCTTTGTAGAAAAACGACACTCTTCTATCTTCTCTTCTTCTTTTCATTTTCGTAAACTCCCCCCCTCTTTTCTTTCTATTCATCTTCTTTCTTATTCTTTTGCTGTATCTCGTGAATTCCAGAAGCTTCATGGGTTGTGTTTTATGCCACCTCATTAAAATGAGGGAAAAGACTATAATGCCCCTCATTTGTTTGCTTATTTCCAAAGTTACCCCTGTGTAGGATTTTGAAAAACTGATAACTTGCGTCCTGATTTCTAGTACCTAAACGAAATAATTTGGACAAACTTTCTTCATGAAAATTGTTCCTCTCGATCTTAAGAATCCAACGCCACCGACGGTGCTCAATTCGGATCTAAAACGAAGAAGTTATGGCCGAATTACTAACTGACCTGCACAAAATCCGAAACTGAACTTTAACATAACTTCAATCCAGACTTTGACAATCTTAGGGATGAAATTAAATTTCGATCCCTTCATAAGATTTGTAGCCCTATGTCTTAACTTTATTTTCCCTCAAGAATCACCTCAATCGGAGTTGTATAACTCCCGAAAATCTCAAAGTACTGAACCATGTTCAGAAAATTATCCAACTTATAACCTATAACCCATCTCTTACTTTGGTTCAATCAATCTCTTTCCATTTAATCTTCTAAAAATCATAATTCTTCATAAAAATGAACATAATTGTCTTAGGAATTCAACGCTTCAAGAATCGAGTCAATCGGATGTCGGATGAAGGAATTATGCACAAAAGATTACAAAAAGGTCGGATTGAAAACCCAAGAACAAAATGGGTTTTCCGAAAATCATAACTCCTAACTCCGATATCAAAAATTACAAACTTTATGGCGTCGGAAGATCGACATACAAGCTACAACTTTCAGTAATACCACTTACTCCAATTCAGACTAAATCCATACGACGAGTGGCCTCGAAGTATAGCACATGCAAATCTATACTTAATAACATTTTCAAAACAAAGCATATCTTCCGACATTCATATCTCTCAATCCCGACATCGAAAAATAGCAAACTTTATGTCCACGAAAAGCTCTCGACAGAGGCTACAAGTTTCACGTTGATCATTTTCTCGAATTAGGCCTAGATCAAAAGTCAACTATCAACCCCAAAAGTCAAACTTTAAATAAATTTCATACTTAACTTTGACTGATCATAACTTCCACTCCCGATATCGAAAAATATCAAACTTTATGGCTACAGAAAGCTCTTGACATAATCTACAAGTTTCATGTAGCATATTTTCTCAAATTTTGCCTAAATCAAGAGTCAACTCTCCAAGGTCAAAAAGTCAACTTTTTCACAATTTTCATATTTTCACTCAAAGATCGGGGTCCAACATTTCTCCCCCTCTTAAAAGAATTTCGTCCTCGAAATTCACACTTACTTACACTCCAAGTAACTCATTCTTGCATAAATTTCTTTTTAAACTAAGATCATCAAGCACTGTCTTACCAATTTCTTTCCAAAACTCATAATCAATCACTTTCTCTTATCTAATTTCCTCGTCACTCAATCTCTTTACACTATTTCACATCTTGTATCTCACACTAACCATATCATATCAAATCACTATATTTATAATTCATTATTTCTTCAGATATGGACACAAATCAATGGTCCATTCTTTAAAGAATCTAATATGGTTCAATGATCATTTAGCAACTCGTCATCCTTTCATCTTACTAAGTATAGTCCATATCAATTTCTCCCAATTCATCACAAAATTCAAATCTTAAGTTCCACAAACACATGTTTCTAATCACTCGTATTCGTATCACCCAAATCAAACCAATCACTTGAATTTGAGCGTCAAATAGTCATGCACATCAATTTTGAAATTCCTAAAGACAATCATACTTCTTTCATCAAAATCAAAGTTCGCATATTCTCACAAATTCACTCTTATCTTTACAACCTCGTATCAATTCCTTATTCATACTCATACGCCCAAGTAAGATCATATTACTGGGCTCTGACATTCTCACAAATTCAATTTTTTTTATCCTTGTACACTCTCATCAATCTTATATGCCCAGTTAAGACCATAGTACTGGGCTCTGATACCACATATGTTGGATCCCGTTTCCGGAACCCAAATAATCATACAGATTTCCTCGTACGCATACATGATTCCTTAGAAAACCTCGACTAATCTGAAAAATCCCGATAAATTTTTTTTTTCTTATTCATCTTAACTCCATTTTTATGAGTCGGGTCTTAACCGAAGAACGAAACGAAGAACGAAACAAAAGTAAATTCAACGGAACGGAGGAAAAGCATACAGAAACGAAGAAACATACTGAAAACAAACTACGAAGCAGATGAAAATCAAGACTAAAGAATTGTATCCGAAGCAAATTACAAAGCAAATCGAAAGCAAAATAGATTGAAACGAGTCGAATCGGATAACAAAGGATAGAAACAAACGAAACAGAAGCCAACGCAACTTGAACCGAAAGGTATAAGGCGGAAGGAAACAAAACAAAAGCGGAAACAAAAGCACATCGGTTTGAAAGGCATAGTGCACAAGCAAAGCGAACATCTTGAAGCATAATTCAAATAGGGTAAATCAACAAGACAAACGTGAGGCTAATTCCGACAAAATTCAATTAAGCTAACAATTGGACATTTTTGCAAGGAATGGTAGGACACTTGATGAGAAGTCACTGGTTCGAATTTCGGGTGAATCGGAGGCCAAACGAGAAAGTTATAAGAGAAAATGCAAAAATGACCAAAGGAATAGTAATTGACCATATGAATAGTAACCGGCCAATTTCCGACCCTTATATCTTTTTACCCCGAATTCCGATCGGGATATATTATACCTCTTTTTAAAGATATCAAGACCCTCTACAATTTTCATGAAGGACGAAAATTTCAATTCCTGCTCTAAAGCGGCGGAAAACCCATCCGAAGGTTCAGCCCAAAATTGCCCATGAATAGTAATTCAGAAACCCAAATGCATAAAGGGCAGCAAACTTAAAACGCCATATCTTTTTCATCTTAAGTGAAAACTAACCCATTTTATACCGTTTTAAAGTTCTTAACTTGCTCTATAACTTTCCAGAAGACCTCTTATTCCAATTCAATCGTTTCGGAGGTCTAAATTCTAAGCGAAGTTGCTTCCCAAATTTAAGAAAATTTGGACAGCACCTCCCCTAAAAATGCTCTAGCCAAATCCTAAATCTAAACCATCCAAGCTCCAAACCTGCACAAAACCACTTCAATCTTCCAATTCCTCACAATAACCAACTCCAAACATCCCAATAGCAACTCAATTGGCAGCAATCACAATCTTAGAATTCAATTCATTTCCATTTCACAATTATACATTCTTAGGAAACTTTTACATTACCCTATACATTTGAAACTCCAAAACCTTACTAATTACATGGAATTAAATAAGTACAATGCTTTAAAGGGCTTCTAGCCCAATTACAATCAATCAAAAAAACAATATACAAAATACTTCAATGGCATCCTAAAGTCTAACTTCCTTGAACTTAACAAATAATCAATCGATCGGAGTTGCCCCAATCCCGATGCCAAACTTCGGTTTCCCACCAAAACCCGTGGAGGAAATGGGGGTGAGCACGACGGCTCCGTGGATAATACATTTATAATGGAATACAAGCAAAACCTTTTAAACTCTTTTAAAAACATTTTACAGAGAAATCCTTTTCAAAACGTATTATTTTTTTTCAAACCTTTCCATGTATAAATCATGAAATTCGGATATGTACCACATAACACTCAATCATGCACTAATGCAATGCGCAACCAAATGGTTCGAGAGTCCCAGAAACAGACGGACAACCCAAGGTTATATCAGAAGCAGGACGAGTCCGATTTGGATCTCGTAGGCCCAAAGCGGCAAATGGAGAAGGCTATAAGTCGACGTGCACGGACTATCGTGACGTTACTCTCTCACCCAAATAACACATATTATCGATATCGTGTGATCTTATAACATAATCGAAATCATATGATCTTAACAGCAATCATATTTCAATCAATCAAATCACATAAACTCATGGAATGCCAAATCATGGCAATTTATGAAACTTCAGATCAAGAAAACGGTGTAGCTCTTTATCAAATCATTTGAATCAATAATTCACTTTCTTTATTTTTCAAAACAATTACTTGGCTCATAATTCACGTTATAAATATATTACCCACCTGAATTTCCTTGCTAGCATCTTGGATTGGTCCAATTGCCTTCCTTTACTTCCCATGCCTTATTGGACCTTAATCATGACATAAAATCCTAATTAACATAATGAATCAATGCTGAAATTTTAAAAGAATAGAAATCATGCTTAAAACCTACCTAATTATGCCTAAGCTATTCCTAAATTATAACTATCGAAATCCTTCTCAAAAGCATCAAACTTTTTAACAATCTCATGCCTTAAAGACACCACACCAAATCTAATTTTTCTTAAACTTTCAAACCCTTCTTCTTTCCTTTTCCTTCAAAGCCTCACTTCACTTTTACAAGCACAATAATCCCAATTTCATATCAAATACCAATGCTGGAATTTGTATTAGAATTGAGCAACTTACCTTGAACTTAATCTAACCTTCCCCAAACATGTTTTAACCCTCATTTTGAAACAAGGAAAGCAAACTCTAACCATAATACCCTAATTAACACAATATAGCAATGCTGGAATTTGTTTTTCAAGAATGTAAAACTTAGATTTAAACTTACACAACTTCACTTATACTTTCATAACAACCATAATTCCTCTCCAAACTAAGCAAAATCCCATCTTAGGAATAACAAAAGTCACAATTTCCTAAAAGACCAAGTGCTGAAATTTTCAAGAAATGAAAAACCTTTGACTTTAATCTAACCTAACCTTCCCTTTACTTCATATTCACTCATCAAACCACCATGATTAAGCAAAAAGGCAAAATCTCACAATAAAACCTTTATTAACAAAAGAGACCATTGCTGGAAAATTTAAGAATGAGTGAAAACATGAAATTCATTCATCTAACCTTAACCAAATCCTAATCCACCTTCAACTTCAACACTTATCTCCATAACTAACAACATTTGACAATCGTCTAACCGATAAAACCCATGAAAATCAGATTCTTCGTCACTTTCTTAACTTTTCCTCTTTTCTTATTCTTTCATCATTAACTCTTCAAACTACCATCTTTAAGCATACAAACACAAATTCTATCAAAAACCATGAATTCACAATTGATACACATGTTGAAATTTTATAGAATGGAGAAAACATGACATTTCTTCAACAACACCCTACCCATGCCTTCTCTAAACCATTATCATCACAATCTATCTAAATAACTAACAAACTTTCGAAAATCTTCTAACCTATACAAACCCAAGAAAAAAAAAAAAACAGATTTTATACTTAGCTTCCAAAGCTCTTCATTTCATTGTTCTCTCATCAATAACTCTTCAAATCACCTTTGTAATCAAGAAGAAACAAAACTCTAACTATAAATCCAAGGAATTTCGAAACTCTTGCCTTAAATAAGAGACCCACGAAATCATCCTCTTCTCTTTCTTTTTCTTCTTCTTCTTCTTCTTCCCATCTCATGGCCGAAACCCATCTCTTTCTCCTCTCTAACATTTTCGAACTCCCCTCTCTTTTGTAGAAAAAACGACACTCTTCTATCTTCTCTTCTTCTTTTCATTTTCGTAAACTCCCCCCCTCTTTTCTTTCTATTCATCTTCTTTCTTATTCTTTTGCTGTATCTCGTGAATTCCAGAAGCTTCATGGGTTGTGTTTTATGCCACCTCATTAAAATGAGGGAAAAGACTATAATGCCCCTCATTTGTTTGCTTATTTCCAAAGTTACCCCTGTGCAGGATTTTGAAAAACTGATAACTTGTGTCCTGATTTCTAGTACATAAACGAAATAATTTGGACAAACTTTCTTCATGAAAATTGTTCCTCTCGATCTTACGAATCCAACGCCACCGACGGCGCTCAATTCGGATCTAAAACGAAGAAGTTATGGCCGAATTACTAACTGACCTGCACAAAATCCGAAACTGAACTTTAACATAACTTCAATCCAGACTTTGACAATCTTAGGGATGAAATTAAATTTCGATCCCTTCATAAGATTTGTAGCCCTATGTCTTAAATTTATTTTCCCTCAAGAATCACCTCAATCGGAGTTGTATAACTCCCGAAAATCTCAAAGTACTGAACCATGTTCAGAAAATTATCCAACTTATAACCTATAACCCATCTCTTACTTTGGTTCAATCAATCTCTTTCCATTTAATCTTCTAAAAATCATAATTCTTCATAAAAATGAACGTAATTGTCTTAGGAATTCAACGCTTCAAGAATCGAGTCAATCGGATGTCGGATGAAGGAATTATGCACAAAAGATTACAAAAAGGTCGGATTGAAAACCCAAGAACAAAATGGGTTTTCCGAAAATCATAACTCCTAACTCCGATATCAAAAAATTACAAACTTTATGGCGTCGGAAAGATCGACATACAAGCTACAACTTTCAGTAATACCACTTACTCCAATTCAGACTAAATCCATACGACGAGTGGCCTCGAAGTATAGCACATGCAAATCTATACTTAATAACATTTTCAAAACAAAGCATATCTTCCGACATTCATATCTCTCAATCCCGACATCGAAAAATAGCAAACTTTATGTCCACGAAAAGCTCTCGACAGAGGCTACAAGTTTCACGTTGATCATTTTCTCGAATTAGGCCTAGATCAAAAGTCAACTATCAACCCCAAAAGTCAAACTTCAAATAAATTTCATACTTAACTTTGACTGATCATAACTTCCACTCCCGATATCGAAAAATATCAAACTTTATGGCTACAGAAAGCTCTTGACATAATCTACAAGTTTCATGTAGCATATTTTCTCAAATTTTGCCTAAATCAAGAGTCAACTCTCCAAGGTCAAAAAGTTAACTTTTTCACAATTTTCATATTTTCACTCAAAGATCGGGGTCCAACACTAAAGATTTGGAGACACTACTTGTATGGGGTTCAGACAAGGGTCTTCATGGACCACAAAACATTATGAGTCAGAAAGAGTTGAACTTAAGGCAGAGACGATGGTTGGAGTTGCTTATGACTATGACCGATGATGAGTATCATCCGTGCAAAGCGAATGTAAGTGGCGATGCTTTGAGCAGAAGTCATCCATAGCTTATGTGCAATCGGTTTACTTGCCTCTGTTGGAACAGATGGCCAAGTTGAAGATCGCTTAAAGCGTAATGAATCGATGGTGTTATTGCTCAATTCAGAGTGAGACTATCCTTAGGGAGAAGGTCAAGGAGTTGCAGGAGAAGGATCTGAAATTAAGTAAATTGAGAGATGAAATTCAACATGGTAAGCGATCGAAGTGCAAGTAAGGGATGATGGGCTAATGGTAGTGGAAACAGGTTGTGTATTCCAATGATAAAGCGATTAAGGATGAAATCATGGATGAGGCACACAATGCGCCTTATTCCATGCACCCAGGCAGCACCAGAATGTACAGAGATTTGAAGGAACATTTCTGGTGGAAAGGCATGAAGAGGGACGTAGCTGAATATGTGAGCAGATGTCTAGTGTGTCGGTGGTCAAGGTGAACACCGTGCACCTTCAGCATGCTAAGGCCATTGTCCATTCCTCAATGGAAGTGGCAAAGGATCACGGTGGATTTTACGATGGGTTTGCCTAGACCGCAAAGAAGCATGATGCCATTTGGGTTATAGTTGATCGGTTAACCAAGTCAGCCCATTTTCTGGCAGTCAAGCAAACAGATTCATTACAAGTCTTAGCCAGGAAGTATATTGATGAAGTGGTAAGGTTGCATGGAGTTCCGGATTCTATAATATCCGACAGGGATCCACGATTCACATCGAGATTTTGGGAAAGTCTGCAGGAGGCATTAGGAACTAGGCTGAATTTCAGTACGGCGTTTCATCCTCAGACAGATGGTCAGTCTAAGAGGACAATCCAGACTCTAGAGGGGATGCTTAGAGCATGTGTCATGGACTTCAGAGGAGCATGGGATGATCATTTTCAGTTGGTCGAATTTGCTTACAACAATTGTACCATTCGAGCATCTGATGGCTCCTTATGAAGCCCTTTATGGCGTAAGATGCAGGACTCGATATCTTTGGGATGAGGAAGGTGAGAGGAAGCTAGTGGGACCAGAGTTGGTCCAGATGACAATTGAGAAAGTGGAGGTAATCAAACAATGACTTAAGGCTGCCAGATGTAATGAAAAGCTATGCCGATGCTAACGAAAAAGAAATGGAATATGCACGATGGGTGACAAGGTGTTCCTCAAGACGTCTCCATGGAAGGGAGTTATGAGATTGATGAAGGGAAGTTAAGCCCTCGGTATGTGGGTCCGTATGAAGTATTGGAGAGGATTGGGCCGTTGGCCTATAGGTTAGCATTGCCGTCGAATTGTCGAGATTCATGATGTGTTCCATGTCTCGATCTTTGAGGAGGTACAGATCGATCCTTCTCACATCATTCGCACCTCGTAAGTTCAAATGAGCGATGATTTGAGTTATGAAGAAAGACACTGTGGCAATTCGGATAGAAGGATAAGATCCTCGTGAACAAGACAATCAAGCTAGTCAAGGTCCTGCGGAGGAATCATGCAGTTGAAGAGGCGACGTGGAAACCTTTGGATGCAATGAAGGAGAAGGATCCACACCTCTTCAATGACTCAGGTAAAAATTTCAAGGACGAAATTTCTTAAGAGGGGGAGAAATGTTAGGCCCAAAATTTTTTTTGGATTAATCATGATTAGATTAAATTGATTAAGTTAGATTAGCATTAATTAAGGTGTCATAAATTAATATATGATAGCATTAATGAGTTAGGTGAAGAATTTATGAAGTTAGATATGTTAGTTGGACTTAGGTGAGTTAGGTGTAATTAATGTATTAATTGGGCTTTGGGTCCAAATGAAGTAAGAAAGAAGAGAGGAATTTAATGCAATGGGCTTGAAGGAAAAGAGTTAGTGGGCTTGAGTAAGTAAGGAGGAGAAATGAAAAGAAGAAAAGAAAGAAGAAGGAAGTAAGTTGGGCTTAGGCTTATTGGGCTTAAGTAATTTAGAAAGGAGTATATAAGGAAGGAGATAAGTGATTTTGTAGGAAAGAAGATAGAAACGAAATTTGGAGGGAGAGGAAAGAAGAGTGTCGTGAAAGGAGAGAGGAAAAGGAGAAAGAAGAGGCTTGTTAGGGTTTGGCATTTCCATGAAAGTGAGTGGGTTTTTGAAGAAAGTCCAAGAAGAAAGAGTGTGGAGGAGAGTCTAAGCTTCACTTTGAACCAAGAAACCACTTGGTTGGTTAAGGATTTAAGGTAAGTTCTTGGTTTAAGGTTAAGTTTTTGTTTGGGTTTTTGGTTAGAAAGATGAAGAATAAGATGGGTCTAGTGATTCTCTTATGAATTTCATGATTTAGATTTTTAGGTATTTCAATTTCTAAACCCTATGTTGATATGGGGTTATTTTCTTGTTATGCTTGAAGGAGGACAAGAAAGAGGAGAAGAACAAGGAAAGGAACTTCCTTAGGCAAGTTTAAGCAAGGATAAAAGGTGGGTTTTATATTTATCTTTATGTATATAAACTACAAATGTAAATAAATGCATGACATTAATGAGCTTTGATCACTTGGTTGTTGTATTAAATGTGTGTGATGGAATGATGAATGTGAGTATATTAAATGCTTGATGATGATTGAAACTGTCATGAAGAAACTTGTTGAATGAATATAATGAAAGGCATGAACGATGTATGAAAAGATGATTTCAAAGAAACAATGAATTGGATAAGAACAGTCCAATTTCCTTGTATGATTCATGATTGCTATGTTATGTGGGTAAGGTATTGTCCTAAGAACTGTCACGTGCACGTTGACCATGAAGCCTTCGCCTGCCGCCTGATTGTGGCATAGGATGATCCAACATTTTGGACTCTAAAGATTTGCCCATATAGACTCATGAAATGAGACTATATGGTTGCCAAGAATAAGGACTTACCGAGCCATTAGATGTGATTCATATGTGATTACATGAAAATGCAAGAATGATGAATGTTTGAATTGTGAGAAATTATGTTTGAGTATTGATGAACATTGCATGATGCATGTATTATGATTGTATTGAAAGATTGCTAAAAGTATGAATAACTAATAGGACTGCTTGATATATAAATATAAATGTGTTACCCACGAGCTAAAGCTCAACCCTAAAAATTTTCCAGAAATGAGCAGGATCCCGAGGAGCAAGCTTAAAGGCATTTACTCCAAGATTTTCTTTTGATTTTGTATTTGAAATGATTTTTGTAAAACAATGCTTTAGTTACATTTTGAGAAGATATTGTATTTTGAAACTTCATTGTAATTGGGCTTGAAATGCCCACTAAAGCATTGTATGAATATGACATGATTTGATGAAGATAGAATGAATGAATTATGAAAGCAAAATGTTCAGGTTTTAATGCATTTTGAGAAATCCATGTATGTTTAAGACAATTGAATCATTGTTATAGTTTGGATATGATAGATGATTAAGAGTGTGGCTGTTGCTTGAATGGTGTTTGAAGATACCTTAGGGTTCAACCATGTTATATGAGGTTGTATGATGAGTTTTATGCGGTGGAAGTCTTAGAATTGAAAATTGGGTAGTTGCATTTTAAGGGGATGTCTGTCAAATTTTCCTAAAATTTGACAAGATTGCCTCAATATTAGACCCTCTTCGGTATGAATTAGATCAATAAGTCTTCATGAAGATTGTAGTAGGAGTTTAGAGTTTTCCAAGGGTATATCGTTTGCTAAATTTGGAGTTCGGAGTCAAAAGATATGATCCTTACTAGAAAAGCAGAAGGAAGGAAAGCAGAAGGAAGGAAATCAGAAGATAAAAAGCAGAAGGAAGGAAATCAGAAGATAGAAATCAGAAGGAAGGAAATCAGAAGATAGAAAAGCAGAAGGAAGGAAATCAGAAGATAGAAATCAGAAGGAAGGAAATCAAAAGAAGAAAAGCAGAAGGAAGGAAATCAGAAGATAGAAAAGCAGAAGGAAGGAAATCGGAAGATAGAAATCGAAGGAAGGAAATCGGAAGATAAAAAGGAAGGAAGGAAATCAAGATAGAAAAGGTAGGAAGGAAATCAGAAGATAGAAAAGCATAAGGAAGGAAATCAGAAGATAGAAAAGCAGAAGGAAGGAAATCAAAAGGAAGGAAATCAGAAGATACAAAGCAGAAGGAAGGAAATCAGAAGATAGAAATCAGAAGGAAGGAAATCAGAAGATAAAAAGCAGAAGGAAGGAAATCAGAAGATAGAAAAGCAGAAGGAAGGAAATCAGAAGATAGAAATCAAAAGGAAGGAAATCAGAAGATTAAAAGCGAAGGAAGGAAATCAAAGATAGAAATCGAAGGAAGGAAATCAAGATAGAAAAGCGTAAGATAGAAATCAAGATAGATAAAAAGCGAAGGAAGGAAATCAGAAGATAGAAAAGCAGAAGGAAGGAAATCAGAAGATAGAAATCAGAAGGAAGGAAATCAGAAGATGGAAATCAGAAGGAAGGAAATCAGAAGATAAAAATCAGAAGGAAGGAAATTAGAAGATAGAAAAGCAGAAGGAAGGAAAGCAGAAGATAGAAACCAGATGATAGAAATCAGACGATAGAAAACCAGATGATAGAAATCAGACGATGGAAAAATAGGACGCTGCAGAATGTAGGAGATAGAATCAGCCTTTGTAGTCTTCATAAGAGTTGTAGATCTAGATGTCTACTTTCATATGGTGAAATAACGAAAACATTTGGAGCTATAGATTAAAAGTTATAGCAATCGCGCCAAAAGAGTTTCGATTCGATTTCGGAAGTGAGAATGGTCCGTTGTTTTGGGCATATTTCCCTCATACGACCTCCAAATGAGGTGAGGCTTGAACCATTGGATTTATAAGACACATATATTTCACTCCATAAGATCTGGTATCAATTGGAGTTAAATTGAGAAAGTTTGTTCTAAAACAAGTGAAAGGTTTTTGGAGTGTATCTTGAGTATATGACTCCGATTAAGGTGATTCTTGTTTCAGGGAGAACTTGAGACATAAAGCTACAAATTATATGAATAAGTCAACCCATGATTTTAGTGTATACATGGTGTGTGCTTGCCACGAAGGTGGAGTTACAATTAAGAATCCTGCAAGATTATAAGCGCAAGGTTTCAGGACAACGAAAGTTGGGCTCAAAGCGGGTTCCGGCGCCTATGGTACTATAGTAAGAGTAAGAGTGTCAAGTTTAAGGTCTCAGCAAGGCAAGTGTCTCGGGGATGGGCTCCACTCGGGCTCACATCCCGGGACAGTCGGGCTCCCGGGATTGGGGTCTGACAAAGATGGAGATCCACAACGTCTATAATCATTTGGATCATGCTTATAAAAGTAATAACATCAAGAGATCAAATGTGATTCGTGGAAAATCACTGTAAGGTAGGATTTGTGCCGGAAGTCAAATCGAATTGTGAGGTGTAGCTTGAACTGGAATTCAAGTGGTTGTAAAAGTTCGCACTAAACTAAAAAGTGTACAATATAGTGGTTTGCCAAATCCTAAGTGGGAGCTTAGATAGAGGATGTAGGTCTTAGCACCGAACCTCTATAAAAACAGCGTTTGCCTTTCTTCCCTATACTCTTTATTTAATTCATTTGATTGTTTTGTGTGTATTAATTTTGTTTTTTTGTGTAGAACTTTGCAAAAAAAATTCATCGATCTATTCAACCCCTCTTCTAGATCGCTTTCAAAAACTATCTCCTAAAGTAGCAAAATTTAGATTTCTTGATTATAATGATAAAAATAAAGGATATCTTTGTTATAATTTTCATCTGAAAATGATGCACATCTCTTGCCATATCATTATTTATGAGAATTTGTATTATTTTTCCTCTCCTATGAATCTTATCGCTCTTATGATAAATCAATATCTTTTTTACCTCTATTTTTAATAATAATTTTGTGAATGGTCCAAAAAGTGACTTTTTTAGGTTCAACAAAGGAGGTATAACAAATATACCTCAACATGATCATAATTTTGAAGGTCCATAATCTTTACAATCACCAACATACATTCTCTTTTCAGCCCAGCCACATCACTCAACTCATTCTAATTTGGTTAGACTTTATATTGGTATGTTTACTCTCCATAATGGTATGGTCCTTCTGTTGCTTATCTTAGTACTTTTAAATCTATTTCCATACCATCTTCCTCTATGCAACCAAAAGAGAATACACAATAGAAAAGTGTCATGGAATAGGAAATTTTATCTTTTAAGACAAATCATGCTTAAGACTTCGTTCCTGCACCAACTGTACCAACTGTTGTCTTTTTAATTGGTAGCAAATGGATTTATACTATTAAACTCAAACCTGATGGTTCTCTTGATAGGTATAAAGCCATATTAGTAGCTCAAGGATACACACAAGAATATGATATTAATTATAAAGAGATACACACAAGAATATGATATTAATTATAAAGAGATGTTTTCTCTAGTCACAAAGATGACCATGGTTAGAACTTTATTAGCTATTGTATTCACCAAATGACATCGTTTGCATCATATAGATGTCAAAAAAGTGTGCTTGCATAGTGACTTATAAGAAATTATGTATATGAAATCTGCACTATGATACCAGTTTGCTAATCCAAATTTGGTAACTTTCTCTTAACTCCTAGTATTATTCTTTTTTCATATCTTAGGTTTCATTATTTTCCTTTTGTAGCTCTTTTCCACTCCTAAGGACAATTGTCCTCACATATTCTTTAGGATTTGTCTCTGTAGTACTAGGCAAATTCTTTTGTGGTCTTTTTGAGATTAACTTAGCAACATCACCTATATGCATTTCTAAATTACGTATAGAAGCTTCTTGATTCCTCAATGACATCTCTATGGATTGAAATCTTGCCTCTAAATGTTGAAGCATTTTAGACATGATATCCTATAAGCTCAAATCCTTTTCTTAAGGTTTTTGTTACTAAAATCTTGATGGAGGGTTATTTCTTCTCTACCCTCAATTTCTCCAAGAAAAATTTAGGTGATTCCTCCATCTCAAATTGTATATATTGCTATATGGATTATTTTGGGGTCTAAGAGCATTCCCCATATAAATAAATTTAGGATTTAATGCTTGACATTTTTGACTTGGATGTCCTAAATCGTGTTGGACCAATGGTAGTTGACAAATTAAATCCTTTTATGTTTTTATAATAATAAAATGTATAGAATTGGTTAAGAAATTATTTCAGGTATTTATGGATTGATATTCAATTAAAGGATTAATATAAATCAAGAGATAGACAACGTGCAAGAGATCCCAACAATAAATATTGAAGATCATACAAAATCTCTCACAAGATCCAACACTAGTCGACTACAATGTGGCAAGTCGACTAATAAAATCATATATATCAGTTGGGGCATGAAGCAAGTCGACCAACAAGTTGCAAGTCGGCTATTAATCAGTTGGATAGGTGCAATAGTCGATTATCATTGCACTAGTCAACTATCATTACACTAGTCAACTATTCGAAGAGTGGAGATGAAACTCACATGGAAAAACATTGGTACTAGTCGACTACTCTTTGAAGACAAAGCTAACTATAATGTACTAGTTGACTATAACACCTCGACTAGTCGACTATCAGGTGTAGCTGAACACAATTTGACCAAATCAATTACAAATGGAAAGAAAATCTTGCTACAACGGCTAGTAGACTTCTCCAATGACTACAATCACCTTAGAGTCTGCAAATAAATATTGGAATATAAAATGATCATTTAGAAGAGTCCAAAAAGAAAAGCATACTACTATAGTTCATAATTTGCTCTCATTCTGCTCTTAGCTTGTTCTAAATTGTTCTCAACTGTACTGAGCATTATTACTTCATCTTTATCACTGTTAATATTGTGAGTTGAGTGACTGGTGGAAAATCACTTGTGAGGTAGGATTTGTGTCGGAAGACAAATAGGTTGTTTGGTGTAGCTTGAGCCGGAAGTCAAGTTGTATTGAAAAGTTCACACTGAACTAAAAAGTGTGTAGTAAAGTGTTTTTTCAAAATCCTAAGTGGGAGCTTAAGTAGAGGACGTAGGTCTTAGCACCGAACTTCTATAAAAACAGTGTTTGCCTCTCTTCCCTACTTTTTGAATTTAAATTTGTTAAATTATTTTGTGTGTATTAACTTCTGGTTTTTGTATAACTTTACGAAAAAGTTTCAAAGATCTATTCAACCCCCTTCTAGATCGTTTTCAATTGGTATCAGAGCAGAAAAATCCAGGGATGGTGCTGAGTTTGACACACAACAACCTAACGGAAGAAGGTAACACTAATAATCGCCTTCCTTTGTTTAATGGTACTAACTATTCTTCTTAGAAAAATCCTATGAAATACCATATTATAAGCGAGGGAGTGGAGTATTGGAAGATCATAATCTTTGGTCCACACATTCCATTGAATGAAAATGGTGAGGTAAAGACGGAGTTGGAATATGATGACAATGATTGGAGGCAAACCTACATCAACGCAAAAGCTATGCAGCTGATATATTGCGCTCTCACTGTTGAGGAGAGAAATCGAGTGAACTCATGCACTAGTGCTAAAGAAATGTGGGAGAGACTACGCATCACTCATGAAGGAACCAATCAAGTTCGAGAGACAAATATCAACATGCTTCTTCATGACTATGAAATGTTTGTCATGAAGGAAGGTGAGTCTATTTTCACTATGCTTGATCGTTTTGCAGAAATTATCAATGGATTAGGCAACCTTGGAAAGCATATGACGGATAGCGAGAATGTGAAAAAGATTCTTCATTCACTACTGAAAGAATGGGACTCACAAGTCACCGCTATTATGGAGTCTAAAGATCTCAATCAATTGGAATTCAATGCCTTGGTGGGATCACTCATAAACTATGAGATTATTCTTAAATCAAAAGGAGGTAGAGGTAAGTCACAAAAGCCAATTGCTTTAAAAACTAATGTTTCTTCTCTTGGTGAAAGTGATGAAGAGTTATATGAGGAGGAATAAGATGAAGAACTAGCAATGTATGCCAGAAACTTGAGAAAGTTCAAAGGACTACTCAAGAGTAGAAAGAAAGAATTACGTGGTGGAAGAAATGAAGAAAGAAAGAAGTACACCATGGAAAGGAGGACCAAGAGCTATGAAGAAAAGAAGAGAAATGAAGAATGTTGGAAATGTTAAAAAAGAGGTCATCATGCTAGAGAATGCAAAAGTTCTTTCATTTTCCAGAAAAATGACAAGAATGACAAAGGAAAGAAGAAAGCTAGTCTTGTAGCCACTTGGAGTGATGATGAGGAAGCATATCAAAGCAATGATGAAAACAACCTAGCTCTTATGGCAAATAGCTCCTTAACAAGTGATGATGAAGATGAGGTAATGGTCATTGATCAAGATCTAAGAGATTCTTTTACTGCTTTACAAATTGATTTTGAAGAAGCTATTGAAATCAAGAAGAAATTGAGAAAGAAAATAAGAGAAATAGCTGCTAAAAATAGTTTTTTGTATGAGACTATTGATGATTTAGATTGAACTAAGGAAGATCATTCTGCATGCCTTGCTGAAAAAGAAAATCTTACTAGTGAGCTTGATAGACTTAGAAAGGAGTTTTCTTATGTGGTTGGAAAATTTACTGGTGGAAATGAAAAGTTTGAAAAGATGTTGTCTTTACAAAGATATTCTATTTCTAAACATGGTTTAGGATATGATCCTTTTGATAGAGATTGTTCCTTGATTTCTAAATTCACTAAAGATGGAAAAGTTGCTAAATGTGCTAGATGTTTAAAAGATGGTCATATAGAAATAGCATGTAAAAGTATTAGGAGATGTATTAATGTTAAGAAAATCTGGGTGGTAAAAGGTACAACACCTCCTAATGTGTTGGGCCCCAAAATTTCTTTTATTGATGTTATTAAGTATGAATTGGCTTAATTGTGTGATTTATGGTTTAGTTGGATTAAAGTAGAAGTATTATTGACGAAATTAGATTAAGTGAGCATAATGTGGTTTAAGTAAGAATGAAAGGATAAAAATGCTTGAGGGAAAAATAGGAAGAGCACTTGAGTTGGAGAGGTTAAGGCTTTGCATAGAGGGGTATTTTGGTCTTTGACCATCCCATTTAGACTTAAGTGAAAGTATTAGAAGGATTAGAAGGAAAAGAAGGAAAAGAGTGAGAAAAGAGAGGGAGAGAGTGCCATAGGAAAAGGAAGAAGAAGAAGAAAAGAGGGGAAAGCTAGAGTCTTTTATTTTGAAAAATTGAAGCTCTCCAAGTAAGTATAACTTCTTTACTTCTTGTTTTGGTTGGATTAAACCCTAGAATCAATTTGCATGTGTTAGAATCGGGTGTTTAGGGATTTTCGGAAAAACCTAGGTGAATCATTGGGTTGATGATTTTATGATTGACTTTAAGGTTTGAATGAGTTAGAACTGAAGCTTAGGACTTGAATCAAGGTTTAGATGTGTTGCATTTGCAAGATAGGAAGATTGGGGATGAGAAAAGCTAGAAAATCAAGTTCGGGAGGAGTTCCCAGACCCATACGTTGCGACGTGCTCATGAGCACGCCTCGGCGTGAGAAGATGTGCACGCCGCGTGCATTAGATGTGCACGTCACCGCGTGTAAAAGTGTACACGCCGTGGTGCTCAAATATGTGCACGTCGCGGCGTGCGAAAGAGGGGTTGTGTTCGCCACGACGTGTGAGGGAGGTATGCATGTCGCAACGTGCAAATTTATGCACGTCGCGGCGAGCAGCAGGCCTTCGTCGCGGCGTGCGAAAGGGGGTGTACGCCGCGACGCAAGCATGCGTGCATGCCGCGGCGCACACGGGAGTTTGGATTCGTATTTTGCGCATATCTTTTTGGTATTTTGAGCATATCTTTTTCTATAGAAGTGCAAATAAGGTGAGTTTGGATTCGTTGTGGATTAAAGCCGTAGGGCTACAAGTTTTATGAGGAAAGGAAGTTTGGAATTTGCCTCTAAGATTCAGAAATTGGGTTGGAAGTCGGATGTAGACCTTTAGTGCTTTTACTTTGGATTTTCAAGCTTTTTGAATATTTCTTTTGAATATTGTTTGAATGGGAACTTGGTTTGTTATAGGAAACCAAGCCGACCTGATCCAATCGCAAGAGGAAGGACAACAGTGTGTTGGATTCTCAAGCGATATTAGGTGGGTAATATATTTATGGTTGTTGTGTGTATGGGCAAAATGCTTTGCTTGCTTGTGTGTATGTGTGGTTTGAATTATTAACAATGAATTGTGATTGTGATTATGTACTGCTTGAAAAGCATTATGGCATTTTTGTATGAATGAAAAGATGAAGAAGCATGATGATCATGAATAGTATGAAAGCTTTTGATACAGTCAATTGAGCATGAAACAAATGATTGTATGCTTTGTTTGGGTGAGAGAGGAACGTATCATTATTCATGTGCACGTCGACGTATAGCCTTCTCCCGGCTGCCCACTTGAGGCCACAAGATCCTGAGAAATCGGACTCGGATAGTTTACGGTATAAACTTCGGTTTATCCAGATCGTTCCACGGAACTCTCGAACCACTTGTTGTGGATCTCATCATTGATCCATTAGGAAGAATGCATACTTAATTGATATGTTGCGAACTCAAAGATATCATGACATATTCTTGTGACATTTTGATGGCTATAAGATTGTAATTCAATTGATAGATTGATGACTTACTATATGCTTGTGTATATTTACGTATATGCTTGAATGTGTGGCTCGTTGCCAATGGCTATAAATGTATATGCCACTGAGCTTCGCAACTCACCCTATTATCTCCCACTCCTCAGGTGTAGAACGAGACGATCGTTGATCTTGCAAGGCATCGAAAGCTGCAAGATAATTAGGAGCTTTTGTCCTAAGTTAGTATTTTTGGTTAACCCACCAAGCATATCATCATTGGGCATTCTCATGTATTGTATTTTGGACTTAAACTTTCATATGCATTGTGTTATATTGGGAATGCTTGTCTAATTTATCCGAATGGTGATGGCATGAAATTCTTTAGGTTTTAGAGGAGATTAACTCCGAATGCATGTGTAGGTGATAAATTGCATGTGTATGTGTGTTGGTATGAGTTTGTATAGATGTTGGGGACGGGTCCAATTTTCGGGGAGCTCGCAGCGGCGAGCCAGCCCTTCGTCACGGCGCAGTCCTTAAGTGATTACCACCGAGGGGCCACCTCGGGATGGGGACTTGGGACCCGGGCCCAACATGTTTGGTATCAAAGCCGTGATAGAATGTATGAGAAGGTGTGTATATGTGTGTAATCGAATTAGGTATAGATGTTGGGATCGGGTCCGAAACGTTGGGACGCTCGCCGCGACGAGCAATCCGAGGCCACGGCGAGGTCTCCTCTTGCCCACTGCTGGTTCTTGATGTTCCGCACGGTGTCGTTTCTTCCCTTGCGCGCCCCTACCCGGCATAGCCCGAGGGGCCACCTCGAGAATAGGGAATCGGGACCCGAGCCCAACATGTTTGGTATCAGAGCCTTAGGTTTTGTGTCCTCAGCTTAGAATGCATAATAGGATGGATTGTTTGATGTATGATTATTTGTTGCATTGCTAATTGATTGATTGCATTAAGTGACATGCATATCATGCATACGTGTAGGAATGAAGATTGACATGTAGCTAATCCTTAGTGTTTATATTTGAAGGAGTACGATGCCACCTTGTAGAAGGACACGAGGAGTTCTGCAAGGATCTGTTGCACCTGACTCTCCGACTAGAGAGGAGAGGACTGATGAGTCGGTAGTCCCAGGAAATGCTGAGGCTTCTGTAGGGCTAGGTAGCGAGCCCATTATGTCGCAGACTCAGGAATCGTCGGTTCTGCAGGAGCAAGTGCCTCAGTTGGATCCGAGACTATTCCAGGCATTCACTCAGGCGTTTGTTCAGGTTATGGGTCAAATGCCACATCCTTCTGCTTCAACCCCAGCTAAGAAGGGGAGACGATTAGATAAATTGAGGAAGTATGGAGCAGTGGACTTCTACAGGACCACTGATCCTGAGGAGGCCGAGACCTGGTTGAGAAAGACAGAGAGAGTATTGGATCAGATGGAGTGTGAGGATGAGGAGAGGGTTATTTATGCTGCAATTCTGCTTCAGGGGGATGCTCTGCATTAGTGGGAGACTATGCCAGGGAGTCAGATGAGACCAGTAGGGTTGGCATGGCAGAATTTCCTTTCTGCTTACAGGAAGAAATATCTGTCTGAGGTGTACATCCAGTAGAAGCAAAGGGAGTTCCTCAACCTTACTCAGAGGGAGATGACAGTTAATGAGTACGAGCGTCGGTTCACTCAGTTGGCGAGGTATGCTTCGGATCTGATGTTGAGTGAGGCTGCTAGATATCACCGGTTTGAGTCGGGTCTACACTTGGCCATCAGAGAGAAAGTGGTAGTGCAAAATTTTGGAGACTTTCAGCAGTTGGTTAAGGCAGCTTTGAGGTGGAGAACATTGAGAATATCAAGAGTGCAGTGAACAGAAAAAGAAAGGGGAGAGAGCAGTTTAGGAGGGGAGGTGGTACTTCTATGCCTGAGAGGAGTGCCAGAACCTTCCCTGTGCAGTATGAGGAGAGGAGCAGTGGTGCAAGCCGATCTCGACCTATGAAGACTTCTACTGTTTCTCACCAAGCCTCAACGGTGGGCGGCAGTAGAAGGGGAGATGGGGATGGGTCATTTATTCCGAGGTGTGAGCACTGCAGGAGACCCCATAGAGGAGAGTGCCATAAATTGACAGGAGCTTGCTTTAACTGTGGGGAGAAGGGGCACATTGCTAGAGAGTGCCCTCAGCCTCCACGACAAGAGAGAAGCCAGATGCAAGTTCCCAAGAAATCTGAGACTGTGGGACATAAGACTTCTACAGAAGTGGGCAGTTCTGATGTAGTCAAGAAGGTGAACATTCCAGGGAGACCAAGGGGACAGGCACCAGCTAGGGTGTTTGCGATGACTCGGGAGGATGCAGAGACCGCTCCAGATGTTGTCACTGGTATGCTTAGACTCTTTTATGATGATGTGATTGCTTTGATTGATCTGGGTTCTACTCATTCGTTTGTTTCTTCGAGTAGACCTGTGTGTGATAGAAATTTGAGCCCATTGGATACTCTGCTGATGGTGAGTACTCCAATCGGCCAATATATTCTTGTTAGTCAAGTGTATAGAGGCTGTGAGCTATGTATTGGTGGAGAACTTCTAGTGGTATATTTAATGCCACTGAAGATGGGAGGAATGGATGTGATTTTGGGTATGGACACGTTGGAGAGGTACAACGCCCGTCTGGATTGTAAGCAGAAGACAGTGAAATTTGAATTGGATAATGGCAGAAGAGTGGTATTTTCTGGGGACAGAAAAGCAAGCCCGTCTAGAATTGTTTCAGCTTTGACAACAGAGAAGATGATGAGGAAGGGATGTGAGGCATTTTTGGCCTATGTGGTAGACACCAGGGCAGATAGAGGGAAGCTGGAGGATATTCCAGTAGTCAGAGAATTCTCGAATGTCTTTCCCGAGGAATTACCAGGACTACCTCCGCCTAGGAAAATTGATTTTCCCATTGACCTTCTTTTAGGCACTGCATCGATTTCGATTCTGCCTTACCGGATGGCTCCGGCGAAATTGAAGGAGCTTAAGGAGCAATTGGAGGAGCTGATGGAGAAGGGTACATAAGGCTGAGCTCTTCACCTTGGGGAGCTCTGATCCTTTTTGTGAAGAAGAAAGATAGATCGTTGAGGATGTGCGTCGACTACCGGAAGCTTAATCAGGTCACGATGAAGAACAGATATCCGCTTCCACGCATAGATGATCTGTTTGATCAATTGCAAGGGGAAAAAGTCTTTTCCAAGATAGACTTGTGATCGGGTTATCATCAGTTGAGGATAAAGGAGTTGGATGTGCCAAAGACTGCTTTCAGAACACGGTATGGCATTTTGAGTTTTTAGTTATGCCCTTTGGATTGACAAATGCACCTGCAGCCTTTATGGATTTGATGAATCGGGTCTTTAAGCCATTCTTGGACCAATTTATCATTGTCTTTATTGATGATATATTGGTTTATTCCAAGAGTGATAAGGAGCATGAAGAGCATTTGAGGATTGCTTTGGAGATATTGAGGGAAAACGAGTTGTATGCCAAATTCGATAAATGCGAATTTTGGCTGAGGCAAGTTGCATTTCTTAGGCATGTGATCTCAGAACAAGGAGTGCATGTGGATCCAAAGAAAATAGAAGCAGTGGTGAATTGGGAAGCCCCGAAGAACGTAGCAGAGGTGAGAAGTTTTCTGAGTTTGGCAGGTTACTACAGGAGATTTATGGAGGGATTCTCCATGATATCTGCTCCGATGACGAAATTGTTGAGGAAGAATCAAAAGTTTATCTGGAGTGATGAATGCCAAAAAAGCTTTGAGGAGCTCAAGCACAGATTGACTAGTGCTCCGATTCTAATTCTGCCTTCTGGAGATGAGGGCTATACTGTGTATAGTGATGCTTCGAGGAAGGGTCTTGGTTGTGTGTTGATGCAGGGAGACAGGGTGATAGCTTATGCTTCAAGGCAATTGAAGCCATATGAGTTGAATTATCCGACTCATGATTTGGAGTTAGCAGCGGTGATCTTTGCCTTGAAAATTTAGAGGCATTATCTATATGGAGTTCAGATAAGGATCTTTACCGATCATAAGAGTCTCAAGTATTTGTTGAGCCAGAAGGAAGTGAATTTGAGACAGAGAAGGTGGATCGAGTTGCTTAAGGATTATGACTTGCTGATCGAGTATCATCCAGGCAAGGCCAATGTAGTTACGGTTGCTTTGAGTAGGAAGTCTTCGATTGCTCATGTTCGGATAGTTTATCTTCCTCTATTGGACGAGATGGCCAAGCTTAAGATAAGCTTGAAGCAGGATGAGCCAGATTGCCTTCTAGCTAACTTCCGAGTGAGACCGATACTCAGGCAGAAAGTTAGGGAGTTGCAGGCTCAAGATGCATATTTGAGCAAACTCAGAGAGGAAATTCAGAATGGTAAGATTTTTTAGGTAATAGTGAGAGATGATGGACTTATGACAGTAGGAAATAGGCTTTGTATCCCAAATTTGCAGGAGGTAAAGGATGAGATTTTGGATGAGGCACACAATGCGCCTTATGCCATGCATCCAGGTAGCACCAGGATGTACAGTGATTTGAGATAGCATTTTTGGTGGAAAGGCATGAAGAGGGATGTAGCAGAGTATGTCAGTAAGTGTCTAGTGTGTCAGCAAGTTAAGGCTGAGCACCAGGCACCTTCAGGCAAGTTGAGGCCGTTGCCTATTCCGGAATGGAAGTGGCAGAGGGTGACTATGGATTTTCTGATGGGATTGCCCAAGACTAGTAGGAAGCATGATGCCATTTGGGTTATTGTGGATCGGTTGACGAAGTCAACTCATTTTCTGGCAATTAAGCAGATTGATTCTTTGCATGTGCTAGCAAAGAAGTACATCGATGAGATAGTGAAATTGCATGGGATTCCAGATTCCATAGTTTCCGACAAGGACCCTCGGTTTACTTCGACGTTTAGGGGAAGTTTGCAGGAAGCTTTGGGTACTAAGTTGAATTTTAACACGGCTTTCCAACCTCATACCAATGGTCAATTTGATAGGACCATTCGGACTCTGGAGGGAATGCTCAGGACATGTGTAATGGACTTTAGAGGAGCTTGGGATGAGCATTTGCCATTGGTCGAATTTGCTTACAATAATTTGTACCATTCGAGCATCCAGATGGCTCCATATGAGGCATTGTATGGGAGGAGATGTAGAACTCCGATTTATTGGGATGAAGAAGGAGAGAGGAAACTAGTAGGAACATAATTGATTCAGACAACAGTTGATAAAGTCAATTTAGTTAAGCAGCGGCTTAAGGCAGCACAGGATAGGATGAAGAGCTACATTGATGCTCACCGAAAATAGATGGAGTTTGAAGTCGGTGAGAAAGTGTTTCTTAAGACGTCTCCTTGGAAAGGAGTAATGAGGTTTGGTAAGAAGGGCAAGTTGAGCCCGAGGTATGTGGGTCCTTATGAAATTCTTCAGAGGATTGGACCACTCGCCTACAGGTTGGCATTACCTCCGAAATTGTCTCAGATTCATGATGTTTTCCATATTTCCATGTTAAGGAGATATAGATCGGATCCTTCTCATATCATTCAGTCTAGTGAGGTTCAGTTGCGGGATGATCTGAGTTATGAGGAGATTCCAATGGAAATTTTGGACACTAAGGAGAAGGTCCTCAAGAACAAGACGGTTCAGCTAGTCAAAGTCCTCTGGAGGAATCATTCGATAGAGGAGGCTACATGGGAGCCATTGGAAGCCATGAAGGAGAAGTATTCGCATCTCTTCGATGATTCAGGTAATAATTTCGAGGACAATATTTTTTTTAAGAGGGGGAGAAATGTTGGTCCCCAAAATTTCTTTTATTGATATTATTAAGTATGAATTGGCTTAATTGTGTGATTTATGGTTTAGTTGGATTAAAGTAGAAGTATTATTGACAAAATTAGATTAAGTGAGCATAATGTGGTTTAAGTGAGAATGAAAGGATAAAAATGTTTGAGGGAAAAATAGGAAGAGCACTTGAGTTGGAGAGGTTAAGGCTTTGCATAGAGGGTTATTTTGGTCTTTGACCATCCCATTTAGACTTAAGTGAAAAGATTAGAAGGATTAGAAGGAAAAGAAGGAAAAGAGTGAGAAAAGAGAGGGAGAGAGTGCCGTAGGAAGAGGAAGAAGAAGAAGAAAAGAGGGGAAAGCTAGAGTCTTTGATTTTGAAGAATTGAAGCTCTCCAAGTAAGTATAAGCTTCTTTACTTCTTGTTTTGGTTGGATTAAACCCTAGAATCAATTTGCATGTGTTAAAATCGGGTGTTTAGGGATTTTCGGAAAAACCTAGGTGAATCCTTGGGTTGATGATTTTGTGACTGACTTTAAGGTTTGAATGAGTTAGAACTGAAGCTTAGGACTTGAATCAAGGTTTAGATGTGTTGCATTTGCAAGATGGGAAGATTGGGGATGAGAAAAGCTGGAAAATCAGGTTCAGGAGGAGTTCCCAGACCCGCACGTCGCGACGTGTTCATGAGCACATTGCGGCGTGCGAACATGTGCACACCGCGTGCACTAGATGTGCACGTCACGACGTGCAAAAGTGTACACGCCGCGATGCTCAAATATGTGCACGTCGCGGCGTGCGAAAGGGGGGTTGCGTTCGCCGCGACGTGTGAGGGAGTTATGCCCCCAATTTTCAGCAAAGATGAATTTTGGTATTTTGGGCATATCTTTTGCTATAGAAGTGAAAATGAGGTGAGTTTGGATTCGTTGTGGACTAAAGTCGTAGGGCTACAAGTTTTATGAGGAAAGGAAGTTTGGAATTTGCCTCTAAGATTCGAAAATTGGGTTGGAAGTCGGATGTAGACCTTTAGTGCTTTTACTTTGGATTTTCAAGCTTTTTGAATATTTCTTTTGAATATTGTTTGAATGGGAACTTGGTTTGTTATAGGAAACCAAGCCGACCTGATCCAATCGCAAGAGGAAGGACAACAGAGAGTTGGATTCTCAAGCGATATTAGGTGGGTAATATATTTATGGTTGTTATGTGTATGGGCAAAATGCTTTGCTTGCTTGTGTGTATGTGTGGTTTGAATTATTAACAATGAATTGTGATTGTGATTATGTACTGCTTGAAAAGCATTATGGCATTTTTGTATGAATGAAAAGATGAAGAAGCATGATAATCATGAATAGTATGAAAGCTTTTGATACAGTCAATTGAGCATGAAACAAATGATTGTATGCTTTGTTTGGGTGAGAGAGGAACGTATCGTTAGTCACGTGCACGTCGACGTATAGCCTTCTCCCGGCTGCCCGCTTGAGACCACGAGATCCTGAGAAATCAGACTCGGATAGTTTACGGTATAAACTTCGGTTTATCCGGATCGTTCTACAGAACTCTTGAACCACTTGTTGTGCATCTCATCATTGATCCATTAGGAAGAATGCATACTTAATTGCTATGTTGCGAACTCAAAGATATCATGACATATTCTTGTGACATTTTGATGGCTATGAGATTGTAATTCAATTGATAGATTGATGACTTGCTATATGCTTGGGTATATTTACGTATATGCTTAAATGTGTGACTCGTTGCCAATGGCTATAAATGTATATGCCACTGAGCTTTGCAGCTCACCCTTTTATCTCCTACTCCTCAGGTACAGAACGAGACGATCGTTGATCTTACAAGGCATCGGAAACTCCAAGAAAGGTTCTCTCGCCGCACCGTGGAAAACGCTCACCACGGCGAACACCTTCCTTTAGGCTTGCCGCGACGCAAGAGAGAAGGACTCATCGCGGTGTAGAATTACATGCTCGCCGTGACGTCCAACTGAGCTCGCCGCGGCGAGTAACTGTTTGCTCGCCGCGACGAGGCCCCCAGCGCACGTCGCGACGTGCGAAGCTCTGATCGTCTTCTCCGATGAATTTTCTCCCATTTTCTCTTTAAAAACCTCCCTAAATCACCCATAACTATCCCAATCTTTCACAAATAACCCATGAATGTATTTAACTACAATAAAACAACATTAAAATCATTTACTTACCAAATCAAGCTCAATTCTCCACCACGGGTCTCTCTCAAAACTTCAACAATCTTCATCTTCTCTTGGATTAGGATTGATCTTACAATAAGGAAGGAGCAAGCAAGCTAAAGATCAAGCAAGGGTCGGGTATAAAAGATCGAAAAATCACCAAAGGAGGAAGAAGCAAGCTTGCCCTAGGATAGAGAAGGATTTCTTTTCTCCAAATTTAAAAACCTAAGCCATTTTATAGGTTAAACAATATGCCTTTAACAATATAACCATGCCATTTGTCCATTCCTCAATCACTCACTAAGTTCTTTCTCTTTTCAAATTTATTTCCAGTCCAATTCGTCTCCGAATTTCAATGATCCCTCATAAAAACTTCAACAATCATATATCTAATCTTTCATGGCCATATGGACAGTTATTTCAGTACTATACAATCGATCAGTCCGTCACTCGGAAAATTTTTGGTCCGGACATTTACTCCCAAATTTCCAGAAACATTTCCTATAGGGCACTATCAATTGACAATCACTCTAAAGACATTCCAATTAAATTACATACACAGTTATCTCACAATTTTCACAAATCACATCACAGTCATAATTAAATGCCGGGAATGACATGCATGCATGGACATATATGTGCATGTGCCAAATGACTCAGTCCTCTACAATTAGAGGCCAAATGTATGTTCGTACCAGAAATATGAAATGCAAATTACTAGCCTGTCCCAATTTACCAATTTACCCTTCCCCTCGGGGATGGGATGTTACACATGCACCATTGCCTTTAATTTCTAAACTTTCTAAAAATGATATTATGAGAGGTTTGCCTAAGATAAAATTTGTTAAAGACCACTTGTGTGAATCTTGCTTGCAAGGCAAACATGTTAGAGAATCTTTCAAACCAGAGAACGAAATTTGTTCTTCTAGAAATCTTGAACTTATTCATATGGATTTAATTGGACCATCTAGGCATGCTAGTCTTAGTGGTAAATTATATGTTCTTGTTATTGTGGATGATTTTTCAAGATTTACTTGGGTAAGATTTCTTACAAATAAAAGTGATGCTTTTAACGAGTTTACTAAGTGATGTAGGTTGGTTCAAAATGAAAAGAATTTGACAATTATTCCAATTAGAACCGATCATGGAGATGAGTTTGATTGTGAACCATTTGAAAGGCTTTGTGACAAATATAGAATGGAGCACAATTTCTCAACACCAAGAACACAACAACAAAACGGTGTAGTAGAAAGGAAGAATCGTTCACTTGAAGAAATGAGTAGAACAATGTTGAATGAATACAATCTTCCTAAATCCTTTTGGGCGGAAGCAATCAATACCGTGTGCTACGTCATTAATAAAGTGCTTCTTAAACGAGACAAAAACAAGACACCATATGAGTTATGGAAAGGTAAGAAACCCAACATATCATATCTTTATCCTTTTGGTTGAAAAGTTTTTATTCATAATAATGGAAAGACCAACTTAGGGAAATTTGATTCAAAATATGATGTTGGTGTGTTTCTTGGTTATTCACTAACTAGCAAGGCATTTAGAGTCTATAATAATAGAACTAAGTGTGTTGAAAAAAATATTCATGTTAAATTTGATGATATGATTTCACCCCCGAGAAAGGTTGGTTTTGATGATGATGCAAGAAATTTAGGAAATGGAGTTGAAGAAATTGAAGCCAAGATTGAAGAAATAAAGTTAGATGAAGAAGATCATGTACCTAACACTAAAACATGGGCAAAAACAAAGAATCATCCTATGAAGCAAGTAATTGGCAGCTTGAATGATGGTTTAAGAACTAAGAGGAATGTTTATGAACACATGAGCAATTCAGTTTTCATCTCACTAGTGGAACCCAAGAACATAAAAGAGGCTCTTGAAGATGAAAATTGGCTACTGGCTATGCAAGAAGAACTTAATCAATTCAAGAGGAATAATGTATGGGATTTGGTAGCTCCACCAAAGGACAAAACCATTATTGGAGTCAAGTGGATAAATAAGATAAAGTATGATGAGAATGGTGAAGCAATCAAGAATAAGTCAAGATTATTAGCTTAAGGGTTTTATTAAGAAGAAGGCCTTGATTATAATGAGACATCTGCACCTATGGCTCGATTGGAGGCAATCAGATTATTATGTGCCTTTGCATCGCATAAGAGGATTAAATTAAATCAAATGGATGTCAAAAGTGCATTTCTAAATGGCTACATCCAAAAGAAAGTTTATGCCAAACAACCACCGAGTTTTGAAGATCGTAAACATCCGGATCATGTCTACAAGCTCAAAAAGGCACTATATGGATTAAAGCAAGCACCTAGGGCTTGGTATGAAAGGTTAAGTACTTTTCTAACTCAAAATGGTTACATTCGTGGTAAAATTGATAATACTTTGTTTATAAAACATGTTGATCAAGATATGTTAATTTGTCAAATATATGTTGATGATATTGTTTTTGGTGCTACTAATGAATTTTTGTGCAATGAATTTAGTGATTTAATGCAAAGTGAGTTTGAAATGAGCATGATGGGGGAACTTAAGTTCTTTCTTAGACTGCAAATCAACCAGTTCAAAGATGGCATTTTCATTCACCAATCCAAATATACCAAAGAGCTTCTAAAGAAGTTCAACATGGGAGGATGCAAAGTTGCAGCAACACCTATGGCATCAAATCTGGTCTTGGAAAAATCTGAACATGAAGAAGATGTTGATCAAAAGCTTTATAGAGGTATGGTTGGCTCTCTTTTATATTTAACTGCTTCTAGACCAGATATAATGTTTCCCAAATGTCTTTGTGCTAGATTTCAATCTTGTCCCAAAATTTCTCACTTGAGTGCTTGTAAAATAATTTTTAAATATCTAAGTAAAACTGTTAATCATGGTTTATGGTATCCTATTTGTGAATCTTTTGACTTATATTCTTATAGTGATGCTAACTATGGTGGCTGTAGGGTAGATAGAAAAAGCACTAGTGGCATATGTCACTTTTTAGGCTCATCTTTAATTTCGTGGGCGAGTAAAAAACAAGTTAGTGTAGCCATTTCCACAGCTGAATCTGAATATGTAGCAGCTGGAAGTGCATGTGCCCAAGTTCTTTGGATTAAACATCAATTGCTTGATTATGGTATTGTTGTTAAAAATATTCCAATTTATTGTGATAATACCAGTGCAATTTGTTTGAGTAAAAATCTAATTTTGCATAGTCGAACAAAGCATATAGAAATTAAACATCATTTTATACGGGATCATTTTTTGAAAGGTGACATTTGTTTGAAACATGTATCTTCTAATGATCAATTGGCTGACATATTTACAAAACCTCTTAAAGAAGAAGTGTTTGTGAACATTAAATTGAGACTTGGTATGTGTGATTTGAATTCTATTGGTTGATTGTAATTTTCTGCATACACTAGCACAACAAAATGGTCAACATATTAGGCAAATCTGCAATTCCATCTGAGAATACATCATCATGATCTACACTTAGGCTAAAATGTAATTTCTCTGGAGTTTAGAAATATTCCAGTCGACTAATTGGAGTTTAAGTCGAATGAGGTTGAGGAATTAGTCGAGTTTTTTTTATTTGCTTGTTGAAATATTACAGTTATAGTCGACTAATAGTCTTCGACTAGTGGACTAATACACATATTTTTTCAAACCAATTGACTAATCATCTTTGACCAGTCGACTAGTTTTATGTAAATCAACCCCCACCTCTTAATTTTATTAGTTGACTGATGCAGTACCAGTCGACTATAAGTCATCTGGGTCTCTTTAAAAACTCTATTTTTTCCCAAATCTCTAAAAAGCCATCATCTTCTCCTTTGAAATTTCTTCTTCCTAGTCGACTACTCTTCTCAGATTTCTTCAAATCCACTATACCCATCATCAATCTTCTTTTAAAACCACAAAGCCCACTCATTATTTCTTCAAATCATCCTCCTTTTGAAATACCATTCACGACATTCCAAACCCTAAACTTCTATAATTTTTCCTTTTCTCCCAAAATCACTCAGATCTATCAATATGGCTCCATGAAAATCAAGTGGCAAAGGCAAACAGGAAGCAACCCCTCCATAAGGTATACGAGTTTATGGGTCATCTTCAAGGGGTGGTGTTGAGAGAGAAAACGAAGAGGTTGAGCCACGATTCATCTCACGTGAGGCTCAAAATCTCTATTATAAGGTACTCAAAATTGAAGTATTAATCCCCTCTATGCGATTTGATTGGATTGAATTGGAACATAGTGAATATATAAAGTTGTTCACTGAAATCACAAGTCTAGGATTGCGGTATTTTTTGGGATTTACGGAGGAAATATATGAGGACATGGTGAGAGAATTTTATGTAAATCTTGTTGTTATTAGAAGCAATGTGGACAGTGGAGTACATTTGAAATCTTGTATTCAAGGAAAAGAAATTTTTGTATGTGAAGAAAATTTGTATATCTGGTTTCAATTGCCTAGAGGAGGTGTTAGGCCAAGTGCTTCCTTCTTAGATTTAAATATTTTGAGACATGAGGGTGGAGATACGGATGAGGAGGCTGAAGAGAATTTTGCCTACACTGAAGAAAAAGGTGATGAATTACTTAGTCGATTATGTTCTGATCATTCCTCACCCTATGAGGCAATGGATTTGTCGTTGAATTATCGCCTGTTACATTATGTTATTAACAAAGTAGTTTATCCAAAGAAGGCGAGTAATAATCATATCATATCTCTGGATAAAGAAATTCTTTGGCACTTGAAAGAAGGGAGGAAAATTAATTTTTTGAGCCTAATTATTCAGATGATTAGGAAAAAGGCAAATTTGTTGCGAGGAGAGCTTAAGGGAAAAACAGGGAAACATAAAGGAATGCCTTATGGAGCCTTGATTACTTATATTGCAAAATTGCAAAAATTTAATTTGGGTTCCTATGATCATTATCCATATCCCCAAAGCTGGCGATTTACTCCTTACAATTTACGGAGTATGAAGAAAAAGGATGGGTGTATTCCTATCATGTGGAATACAACAAGTGAACAAAAACAGGGTCGGTGATCGTCCTAGCAGCTCAAGACCAAACAGTGTGCGATGGAGTGAGGTATCTCAAGACGAAATTTAGGACATTAGAGATCAAATGGAAGAATTGAATGATCGTTTTGATGATCAACAAAGTATGCTCATGCGATTGGAGAAAAGTGTTGATGATCAACAAAGTATGCTCATACGCTTGGAGAAAAGCATTAAGAAAATTTTTTATAAGTTAGATTGTAGGAATGATGATGTTTCTTCTTCTTCATGATTGTTGTATTTGCTTTCAGACCAACATTTCATAGTTGTTTTTATTTTCTTGTTTGTGATTTGCATTGTTGCATTTTACTCTTATGGTTTTTATTTTCATATTTTTTGTATTTTGACACTTGATAATCTCATATATGATCCTTTGTGTTGGTTTGATACTCTATGTGTTATATTTGTGATTACGATTTAATCAAGTGTGTTGATTGTTTTGATTATGACAAAAAGGGGGAGAATTTACTTGTGTTCTAAATTAGTTAATTGTTGAAATTGGTCTTCTGAAATTGGTCTTTGCAATAATTATTGTTTACTTAATTAAGTTATTATTTTTTTCATGAGTCTATCTTGTTCTGAAATTCATATTATTGGATTCATTGATTAATTGATTAAGGGGGAGAAAATTTAACAAACTAGACAAGTTATCAAAAACCTTGATCAATTTTTTCTTTGTTTGCATTTCTTAAAAAATTACTAAATGTTTTGTCACTATCAAAAAGGGGGAGATTGTTGGACCAATGGTGGTTGAAAAATTAAA
Organism: Erythroxylum novogranatense; assembly: GCA_029891385.1. Classification (NCBI taxonomy): domain Eukaryota; kingdom Viridiplantae; phylum Streptophyta; class Magnoliopsida; order Malpighiales; family Erythroxylaceae; genus Erythroxylum; species Erythroxylum novogranatense. The sequence goes on from CM057232.1 coordinate 100,507,777, forward strand.
TCCTTATACGTTTTGATAATAATAAAATGTATAGAATTGGTTAAGAAATTATTTCAGGTATTTATGGATTGATATTCAATTAAAGGATTAATAAAAATCAAGAGATAGACAATGTGTAAGAGATCCCAACAATAAATATTGAAGATCATACAAAATCTGTCACAAGATCCAGCACAAGTCGACTACAATGTGGCAAGTCGACTAATAAAATCAGATATATCAGTTGGGGCATGAAGCAAGTCGACCAACAAGTTGCAAGTCGACTACTAATCAATTGGATAGGTGCACTAGTTGATTATCATTACACTAGTCGATCATTCGAAGAGCGGAGATGAAACTCGCATGGAAAAAAATTGGTACTAGTCGACTACTCTTTGAAGACAAAGCTGACTATAATGTACTAGTCGACTAGTCAATAGTCGACTATAACACCTTGACTAGTCGACTATCAGCTGTAGCTGAACAAAATCTTTCTGAATCAATTACAAATAGAAAGAAAATCTTGCTACAACGGTTATATACAATGGCTAGTAGACTTCTCCAACGACTACAATCACCTTAGAGTTTACAAATAAATATTGGAAGATAAAATGATCATTTAGAAGAGTCCAGAAAGAAAAGCATACTACTATAGTTCATAATTTGCTCTCATTCTGCTCTTAGCTTGTTCTAAATTGTTCTCAACTGTACTGAGCATTATTACTTCATCTTTATCACTGTTAATATTGTGAGTTGAGTGATTGGTGGAAAATCACTTGTGAGATAGGATTTGTGTCGGAAGACTAATCGGTTGTTTGGTGTAGTTTGAAGTCAAGTTATATTGAAAAGTTCACACTAAACTAAAAAGTGTGTAGTAAAGTGTTTTGCCAAAATCCTAAGTGGGAGTTTAGGTAGAGGACGTAGGTCTTAGCACCGAACCTCTATAAAAATAGTGTTTGCCTCTCTTCCCTACTCTTTGCATTTAAATTTGTTAAATTGTTTTGTGTGTATTAACTTCTCGTTTTTGTAGAACTTTAAGAAAAAGTTTCAAAGATCTATTCAACCCTCCTTCTATATTGTTTTCAAACCGCACACTTTGAAAAGTTTAGGATTCGTAGTTAATTCATCAATCTTCCTATTCAGCGCTTCAACCTAGTTTATTAATGATTCAACTATATTAATGTCATATGCTCCTGCTGGCTTGCTAAGTCTTACTCAAGAATAACATCGCTGATAATTATTCATATTCTTGTCTTCAAAGAGGTCCTAAGCTACTTCTAACATTTTATTGTTAAAAGTGCCCCTAGCTACTATACCAATCATCTACCTTGTACTTTAATTGAGCTTATTGTAAAAGGTTTATATTAGCATCCATATTGGTAGACCAAGATGTGAGAACTTCTTTAATATCTCTTTGAATCTCTCACATGTCTCATATAACATCTCTGAATCAACCTAAGAGTAGGAGGAGATTTCATTCCTCACTTTAACATATTTGTTTCATATAAAGTACTTTAAAAGAAACTATTCTGCTACTAGGTCCCAAGCAGTAAGGGATGACGTAGGTAGAGAGTTTACTTACTACTTCACGTTACCCCCCATTCCCCAAATAAAAATAAGAATAATCTCAATCTAATTGCATTATTATTGACACCATTGATCTTAAAAATATCACAAATACTTATAAAGTTGTCAATATATGTGTTAAGGTCATCATTTTGTAACTCATCAAACTGGACAAATTGTTGCGTCATCTGAATAATACTCAGTTTAATCTTAAAATTGTGGGAATCAATAGTCAATTTCAAGATGTTAGAATTTGCTACCATCAAGTTCTATCTAAGATAATCAAACATGGTTCTCGGTTGGTTTGCTTCCAGATTCTCGGATATCAATCTGACCTTCCAAGTCTTCTATCTTTTTATCTAACTTGAACTCTCTACATAAGGTTCTACAGAGATTTCTGTTAATTATTCTCTCAATCTCTAGATCTTTTTTAATGAGATGTGATGGATTCCCTCAAGTTACAAACTAACCTCATGACTTGTAGAAGTAGTAAAAATAAAGAGTCAATAAAATAAGTAAACAAATTTAAAAAAGTAAAATAAATAAAGCAAGTAATAATGGCTAGATTAATAAAAACAAGGTTTTCTTATATTCTAATCCCTAGAAATGGTGCCAAAAACTTGGTTATCTTGTATTTTATTGCTTTAAATGGCAAGTGCATAGTGTAGATGTAGATAGCATTGGCAACTATAGGTTGATCCCACGAGGATTACAAGTACTAGCAATTCCTTCTTTTCAATTATCGAATTGTCGAATAAAAAGAATATTTAATTTGAAACTAAACTAAACTAAGATTTAACACAATAATGAATCAAGAAGAATATAACACAAAGACTAATCCAATATCAAATAACTAATACCTAGGTAATGAATTTCCCTAAGACATCTTAACTGATATACCTTTATTATGCAATTCCATTGTCATTCATTAGACCATGAAAATGTCTATCTTATGTTAATATATTTCTCAAGGATATTAACAACTAATCTTCAATTGATTAACTAAAATCTCTTTCTAGTTAAAACTCCTAAGATCACATATCTTCGATTGGTGAATTTCTCTATTAGGTTTGACGTTAATATGAAGGATTTATGTTGACCTATCTCTAGGTTTGCAAGCAACTCCTTCCAATTTTGGATATCCATTATTCATATGAGAGAATTTCTCAATCTTAATCATATGAATTCAAACATTAAACTAATATCCCGAACATTTTAGTTCAAGAATATAAATGCATAATTGAATCTCAACGAATCGATCAATTAAATTTGCATTAAATAAAGAATCAATCGATGATATCCATCCCACCTAGGTACTAACAAACTTAGTTCCTAAACATAGAAATTGAAACAAACATAAAAAGTTCAAAATAATAATCACAAAGAAAAAAATTTGTAGATATGTACATCCCCATTCTTTCTAATGATATCCCTTTGAATCCTTTATGAAATGTTACTCTCCATCAGATCTCTTGAATTATCTTCATTTTTCTCTCGTCCTAGCTTTAGAATCGTGTCTCTAACTCTAACTTTTTCCATAGCTTTTAACTTTAGCCACTTCTCTTTCATCCCCTCTTTATAATTGCCTTTTATATTACAAAACTAGGGTTCATGGATTATATATAGTCAGTTAGAAGATCATGTGAGTAACCGTATATCTCAAAATCCTTCAAAATTATGACTTTATACATTCACGGGAACTTACATGGGCAAAGTGCACAGTCATATATGTGTGAGAAATCAAAATGAGATCCGATCCCGACTGCAACAGAATAATTATAAATTTTTTCATATTTTGATTTTTCAAAAACTAAAATCACATAAATTCTATAAAATGATTAATAATTAAATCATAATAAAACATGAATCTTAATTCGTATCTTATTTTGAAGCTTGATCGTACTTTTGTCATATCCCTTGAACCATTTTCAAAATCATTCCATCTTAACCACTATAGCCAAACAAGTATCAAGCCTCTAATGGTATCCATAAAATAGGTTGAGAGAACTTCGTAACTCTTACTGAGAGGATTAAGCAAAAAGTGTTGGCTCTATTAGAGCTTAAGCCTATTTATAATAAGTTTTGGGAATTTTTGTAAATTAATTGAAATTAAATTCTAATTTTAAGAAAACTTTAATTAAAATTACAAATAATTCTTATTAAATACCAATTATGCACAAATAAGATCCAATATGTTATATTAATCCTTATTTATTAAATATCTCATATTTAATCGCAAAATTTATAAAACATTACAATCAATTCCAACTTGATTAAAATATCTTTGCTTTCTTCATCTCGTTCTTTATGTAAGACCTACTAGGTTCACAATATGTAGGCAATAATTATAAATTATAATTCTAATTCATAGTTAGAATTAGATAAATTAAAACTCCTTTAATTTATCTTTAATTACCCAATTAAACAATTTATAAAAAATGGTGTCTAGCAACACGTCATGACTATCCAAATATTTCGGAATGTCAATGTAACATCCCATCACCGATGGAAAGGGTATAATAGTAATTTGGAACGGTTTATGATTGTTTAGAATTGTCTTGGTATGTTCATGCATACTCATACTTGTAAATAGTGACTTTTGCATATGTAACTGACTGTACATGCATTCATTGCATTTCCCGGTATATTTGGTCATAAATTTGATTTTATAAAAATATAATTTTTGTGCTTGAAAATTTAATTGGAGTGGGTCTTTGTGTGTTTTGAATTATGGGAGAATTTTAGAAATTTTCCTGGAAAATTTCGGAGAAAATTTTTGGACCGAAAAAATTGTCAAGTGGCTACCTGAGTGGTTACCGGTACTAGAAATGATTGTCCAATGGCACTGAAAAATTAGATTCATGATTTTATGAATTTTTTATTTGAGCCATTGGAATTTTGGGGAAAAATTGGAGTAGAAATTGAATTGTTTTGGAAAAGAACTAAATAGAGACTTTAGAAGGTGACATGTGGCAAGTGACACATGTCACTTGCCTAACATGCCACTTTTAGTTAATTAAAAAGGCTTTTCTTCCTTCTTGGCTCATCTTTTACGAAGCTTCCTCTCTTATAAAGTGATTGGTGTTTTAAAGTGAAAATCCTCCAACGTAGCTCCTCTCCTCCTTCTTCTTCGATGGTTTCTTCTTCTTCTTCTTGTTAACCTCCACCCACACAAAAGCTCTTATATTTCTCTTCTTGTGTTCACTAAAAAAATCCTAACCTAAACCTCACCCCCTCAATTTGAAGATGGTCGTGGGTGTTTGTGGGAGATAGAGAAGTGGTGGGATTGTTTTTGAAGAGTTGAAAAAAAAATTGGAAGCTTAAAAGGTAAGAAACATGATTTCTCTTATGGTTTTGTAGTTAAATGAATTGTTGGTGATGTTAGTTAAATTTACTTTTTCATGGAAATTGTATTTAGAAGATATGGGTATGTGTGTGTGTGAAGTGCTTGCTTTGATTGATGAATGATTTAGAATTTGATTAAAGTAAGTTGGAAGTGTTTTGGAAGGGAAAATATGTTTAGAAGAGTGTAGGAAAAGCATGGATGATGGAGGGTAAATTGCTGCCATTTTATGGCTAATTGTTTGAGTGAAGGTTTTGATTAAATTGTGGGTGATTTATTGACTAAATTGGATGCTTATTGGTGTAGAAATGGTATTGGAATGATAGGATTTAAGTTAAGTGTAACAGCTGAAAAATTGAATTTGTACATGTTTCAATGTTAGTGCCATAACTTTTTATGTGGTTATGCAATTGAGATGAGGTTTGGCTTAAATTAAACTTGAGGAGTTTGGATAGAATTCTTATGAAGGAAGTGTTGTTCAATTTTGGCTTAAAGGGTTCTGAATTTTGCCTTGAAAGTGGGCAATATGTTGGACCCCGCTTGCTTCCGAAGCTCAACTCTCTTGCGAAATCATGACACTTGAGCTTGCTCTGATATACCACAACTGTTGGAGACACAAACCTTGAGCTTATTTTCCTTGCAGGGTCATTAGCTGTAACTCCACATTCGTGGCAAGCGCACACTAATTAACCTCCAAAATCATAAGTTGACTTATTCATACAAATTGTAACTTTAAGTCTCGAGTTTGTTTTGATGCAAGAATCACCTCAAACGGAGTTATAAAACTTAAGATATGCTTAAAAAGCCTAAAAGGGCTCATACTCCAAATATGATCTCCTAACCGACCTCTCACTTACTTTAATGTAAAATTCCTCAGTACAACTCGAAAGGGTGCAAATTTTTATGGAGAGAAAGATATATGTCTTAGGAACCTATTGGTCAAAGAATCACTTCAATTGGAGGCCGGATTAGGGAGTTATGCCCAAAAGAATAGACTAAGTTCACACTCTAAAACATTTTGAACCTCTCGTGGATCGATCACCATAACTTTAAATCTAGAAATCGGATTGATTTCCTTTTTTGACCATTAGAAAGAAGATATCTAGATCTATAACTCTCATGAAGTCCTCAAAATGAGATTCGGCCTCTAAAAACATCAAAAACCATCATCTTTCTCGTGGCTATCCGTTAAACGGACATGAACGGACATCCATGTCCGTTTAACGGACATGTATAGGTGAAAGAGGCCAAAATGACATGGACTTGTCCGTTAAACGTGTTAGAGTAGTGCCCTAAAGGCAATCGCCTTTAGCGCGTTTTGTACAAAATTGTGTACATTCTTTATAAATAAATAAAGAAAGGCATTTTTCATTACGTTGTTGTTCATCATTTATGAACTGATATTGATCAATAAGCAAATTAATGAAGTCCATGATATATGACATAGCATGAAGGAAATTATGATGTGATCATACTATTGAGATTCCTATCATGTGCAATTATGTCGATATCTAAATCATCCTAGTCATAGGATTCTTGAGGCGGATATCGGTAATCCGGAAGACTAACACATTTCAAGCTCCTTGATTTGATCAGCGGTGGATCTCGGAAGTCGTAAATATGAGATATTTAGGGTTGAGATGTGGATGCTTACTAGAGGTAGTAAGTACATTGGTTGACCTGCTATGAGATCATCACATGGATGTACTATTCTAATGTCAGTGATAATCTCATCATAGCAATGGTGCAAGTATCCTTAGACTTGAGGTACTCAGAATATTTTGAATCTTGATTACGTGCTTTGACTCCATTCCTTGTTGCCTTCTGAGGTCGCTTATAGGGTGGTGCTTGGAGTGCAGTTTGAGGTATTGAAGGTAATTGAGTAGCCAATAGAGGATTCATCACTACGTGATAGCGAAAGATGATACCCATGGCCTCTTGTCAGGGTCATTACTTGGAAATCTCTGATCAGAGTACATATGTCATGAAGAGTGTCTTCGTTGACATATTTAGTATTAAGTAATGAGTCCCAGGACAAGAACTGAAATCACTTGGACTAGATTTGGCGTGGTCGATCTAGTAAAGTTGACACTTTGCCCATACTCATAACCAAGTGGGGTATAGCATGGTGAAAGGACGAATTGCACGGTAATTGTTTATGGAAAGGTTCGTGATATGGTCCATGATGAATATATATTTATTCGTCAAACCAATTACTTTCCGGTTAATTGCGGGTCATGATGTGTTGCTAGATACCGCTCATGACTTGCTTAGATTAAGTGTTGATCTAAGTGGCCAACATAACCGGGAACCTAATGGGTCACACGCATAAGAGTGTGACGGAGAATTTGTAAAATAGTTTTGGACAGAGATCCAATAAATGGAGAGCAATCGGATTAAATGGATCCCGATGAGATCGAGATATGTCCCGATGAGATCGCGACATTGATATTCTTGAAAAAAAGTTTAGGGGTTTTTCCATATGGGACCCGTGAGGCAGTAGGACCGACCCCAGTGTGACTGGACCACTTCAGCATTTATTTATATATATATATATAATTAATTAATTAAAGAATTAATATATATATATATATATATATATATATATATATATATATATGTTCACGTGGATGAAGAGAGAAGCATTTAGAAGCTTCCTTTAATGCTTAGTCATAAAGTAACATTTAATGTCTTTAATTGTTAAAGACAAATGTACTAAAAGACAAAAATGCAAAAGGAGGTGGAAGATGATTGTCGTGTGTGCTCGTTGGTTGATGAAAGATTAGAGAAGGAAGGAAGAAAAAATTGTTTTCCCTCTCATCTCATCATCGTTCTTCATCATCTTCAAGCATTTTCTTCTCAAGCTTCTCCATCATTTTCCAAGTTCTCCAGAATAAAGGTAAGATCTAGCACTCTTTAATTTGTTCTAACTATTCCCGGGTCAAAAGGTTTGTCCCGGTTAGGTTTTTCGATCTCTGCGTGGATACCGTTAGAGACAGTCTCCTTTGGTCGTTTTGGTTTGACTTTGTTATATAGTCACATGGATCCTGGCTTTCGGGAAGGTCCCGGAACAAAAATTTTTGTTTTCCGCACCGTGGGCATGTGATGCTCACACCGGGATTTTCCTACAGTGGTATCAGAGACACTTGTGTCGTATATAACGAAGAAACCATGACTAGGTCGGAGTTCCTTATTGCTTGTGACGATGATGCATGTTGATTGAGTGAATTTCGAATTCAGTATAGAGATTATGTTTTCGAAATTTTCTTGCCCAGATATGTTCACAAGATGTTGTTGTATATGTCTGTGGAAGCTCGGCATTTTTCAATGTGATTTGATATGGTTTTGCTAATTTATTCCCTAATGTTCTGGTTGCTGTCTTTGTGCACATTCCTTGAACAGGCATGTTTATAAATTCGAGAATAAATTGTAGAAATTTTTTTTTCGGATTTTCTTTCACTAAAATGTCTCTAAGATGTTTATTAATGTCTATGAGAAAGGAAAAATGTTTTCGAGGTGATTTACTATTTATTTGAGAATTTATGGTGTGCTTCTGGGAATAACTGTGTTGAGGAATACAGATTCTACATTGGCTTTGTTGCTGAGTTTGGATGAGTTTTTGTTGGAAATAAATCCTGAAAAAATTCATTAAGCATTTTGGGAACATTTTGTAACCTCTGTAATTTTCTCTGAATTTATTGAAATTGTTTCAATGAGTTTTTCAAGAAAAAGGCAAAGCATGGCAGTTTTGAGAAAGTTGTTGGAGCTGTTTTGTTTGAAATAAGAAATTGTGTAGATTTCAGTTCCAATGCCTTGGATCATTTTTAATGTGATTGAAAATGTGTTACATTGATGTTGCATGCTTTCCAAACTGATTATCTTGAAATTGGGTTTCCAAACAATTTTCGGATGCCAAATGTGTCTCATTAGCGTCTCGTTAGTATATTCCCTTATCTTGATTGTTTTGGCCGTCACAAATTTTGTGACCAGTGCCGAAGTAGTCTTGATAAAGTGTAGACTACCTAGAGATACTTAGGGTGATAATTTGATATTCTCAAATCATTTGGAAATTTAAATGAATAAGAGTGTATTCATCAATTTCAAGTTTTTCATGTATAGTTTGACTATATATGGTAAGCATGAAACAATGAAAGTGTTTCATTAGTACATCATAATAAAGGATATTACACTTGGTATTGTGAATTTGATCTACACAGATTGAGAAATTAGTCGATTAGAGAGCAGGCCAAAAACCAGTCGACTAGCACATGTTCGGTCATTGGCACTTCCATTCGATCATTAGAACATGCACCATCATTGGAAAGTGAATTCGATCGACTAGAACATGCACCAATCATTGGAAAGTGGATTCGATCTCTTGGAACATGTTCGATCATTGGGCGATGCCTGATAACTTTTAGTAGTCGACTAGCACAAGTTCCAGTCAACTGGCACATGCACCAGTCGACTAGAACATCCACCAGTCGACTACAACAACATGCAGAAGTGGGATGATGGATGATTTTAGGTATAGAGTCAATGTGATTGATGAAATACCCTAACTCATTCCATATAGTCATGGTGACTATAATCCTATAGCTTGGAGAAGAACAAGATGAGACCTAAAAACCCTAAAATAATATGAAAACTCACGTCTTCCATTAATATGGGGAGAACCAGAGTTCTTATAGAGTTGGGTTGTTGGGTAAACCCAAGCTCACTCTATACGAATATGTTCGAACCATAAAAATAATATTTTCGGATTAATGGGTCGGTTTTCACTAGAAGCGTTGATTTGTTGAGTAAACTCGAAGGTCAGCGTGGGCGAGGCGAATTGGGTAGTGTACATCGGATGTACACGCATCAAGAGTTGATAACCCAATAAGTGTGCATACATCACGAGTTGATAGCACTAGTTGATAGTTGCATCTATGAATCAAGTGGTATGACCGATACCTACCGATAGATCTAAGGTGGCTTGTTGGGTAAGCCCAATGTCATTTTAGTAATGTCGGATATCTAACATGCAATTGGTATGACTGATACCTACCGATTAACCTAAGGTGGCTTGTTGGGTAAACCCAAGGTCATTGTTAGTAACATCGGATATCGACCCACTAGGACATTTTGTTATAATGTTTCTTGGATTCGTACTGAGGGTTATGGATTCTTTGAAACTAGTGGGAGCCATATGCATGACATGCAAGTCCTTATGATCATGCATTTAATTCTATTCTAACATTCTTTCTCTCTTTCTCTTTAGGTTGATTGAAGATGACTTCAAGTGTGAACTTGCGATCGCTTATGGACTCAAACAAATTAACTGGACCAAATTTTCTCGATTGGCTGAGAAATCTGAGAATTGTTCTCAGATCTGAGGAACTGGGATATGTCCTTAATGTTTCACTTCCTGATCCACCTGCTGTTGATGCTTCTGATGAGGATCAGAAAGTTTATCGAAAGCATATCAAAGACAGTGACATAGCAACCTGTATTATGCTTGCCTCGATGTCACCAGAGCTGCAGAAGCAGCATGAGTCTATGGATGCTCATACCATAGTGTTTCATCTTAGGGAGCTGTTTGATGAGCAAGCTCGATGCGAAAGGTTCGAGACCTCGAGGTTACTCTTCACTACTAAGATGACTCGAGGTTCATCTGCGGTCAGATGAGCCTTCAAGATGAATAGGTATATTGAGAGGTTTGTTGTCTTAGGTTTTGTCATGGATTATGAATTAAGTGTTGACTTAATTCTAGTTGGATGTCGATAGTTATTCACGGTTTGTGTTAAACTATCGGATGAATCAAATATCCACGACAATCCACGAGTTGATCAATCTGCTTTCGAGGCAATGAGCAAGCTATCAAGAAGGATAGCAAGCAAGTGCTTATAATTGACTCTTCTTCGGTTCCAAGAAAAAGCTGAAGAAGAAGAGGTCTAAGAAACCGAAAGGAAGTATAGCGAAGAAAACCAAAGAGACGCACCAAAGGAACTTGCTTCCATTGTGGCAAGGCCGCCCTTGGAAGAGGAATAAAGTCTATCTGGAAGAAGCGAAGCGAAGAAGGCATCGGATGCCTCGACTTCTTCAGGTATGTTTGTCATTGAAGTTAATACTTTTTCTGATCATAACATATGGGTATTAGATACCGGTTGTGGCTCACACATATGCAATGATATCAAGGCCTCGAGGGACGATGAGCGACTCGTGAAGGAGAGGTGGACTGCGTGTGGGAAATGGAGCAAGAGTTGCTGCATTAGCCGTAGGCACTTACTTTTTGTCACTCCCCACTGGGCTTGTAATTAAATTGGATGATTGTTATTTTCTACCTGTATTAACAAAGAACATATTGTCTATTTCTTGTTTAAATAGAGCTGGTTTCCATTTGACTTTTAGTAACAATGGTTGTTCTATTAGTTTGAATGGAATACTTTATGGTACTGGTACTTTATGCAATGGAATTTACATATTAGATATGTCACATCCAATTATGAATGTCAATGACACGAAAAGACATAAGCGAGATAATTTAAAATCAACTTACTTATGGCATTGTCGCTTTAGGCCATATAAATGAGAGACGATAGCTAAGCTCCATAAGAGTGGGAGTTTAGGGTCATTTGATTATGAATCATATGACACATGCGAATCTTGTTTATTAGGCAAGATGACTAAGTTACCTTTTAAGGAAAGGGTGAGCGAAGCGATGGAGTATTAGACCTAATACATTCGGATGTATGTGGTCGATGTCCATCCATGCTAGAAGTGGTTGTCTTTACTTCATTACCTTTATCGATGATTATTCTCGATATGGGTACCAGATGTCGATGAGATACAAATCTGAAGCATTTGAAAAGTTTAAACAATTGAAATGAAGTAGAAAACCAACTTGGGAAAAGTATCAAGACATTGCGATCGATCGTGGTGGGGAATACTTAGACCAGCAGTTTTAGATTATCTCGAGATAATGGGATTTTATCTCAATGGACTCCTCCTTACACACCACAAAGATAATGGTGTGACGAAAGGAGAAATCGAACCTTGTTAGAAATGATACGATCAATGATGGGCTTTGCAAAGTTACCAAAATCCTTTTGGGGTATGCAATCGAGGCAATGTTTACTTGTTAAGCGAGTTCCATCAAAGCGATTGATGTTACTCCATATGAGATGTGGACTAACAAAGACCTATCTTACTCATTTGAAAGTTTGGGGCTGTCCGACATGTGAAGCGGACACGATCGGATAAACTTGATGCAAAATCGACAAGTGTTTGTTCGTAGGATATCCTAAAGAAACAATGGGATATCGATTCTATCTTCTTTGAGGAACAAAAGGTATTTGTTTCAAAGCATGCTGTCTTTAGAAAAGAGTTTCTTTTACAAGAAGGCGGTGGGAACAAAATAGAACTTGAAGAAGTTCAAGATCTTGTGATGCATACGGATCAATCGCACGAACTCAAGCGTGACTCATACGGATGAAGTAACAGTTCAACCTTCTACAACACACGAAGTTCGTAGGTCACGTAGGATACGCTCTGTTCCCGAGAGATAAGGATTTCTCGTGAATGAACAGGATGACGTATTGGTCATAGAGGATGATGAGCCTACCACCAATGAAGAGGTTCTGAAGAGTTCAGAGTCTGAGAAATGGCTTCAAGCCATGAAGTCAGAAATGGATTCCATGTATGAAAACCAAGTATGGTCTTTGGTTGAGGCACCCGAAGGAATTAAACCCATAGGGTGCAAATGGGTTTTCAAAAAGAAAACCGACATGGATGGTAATGTAATTACCTATAAAGCAAGGCTTGTGGCTAAAGGCTTTCGTCAAAGACAAGGAGTTGACTACTGACGAGAACTTCACCCATAGAGCAATGCTTAAATCCATTAGGATACTCTAGCCATTGCCACTCATTATGATTATGAGATATGGCAAATGGATGTGAAGACGACTTTCTAGCGGAAATCTAGCGAGGATGTGTATATGACACAACCTGAGGGCTTCACCTCCTATGATGGCGAAAAGGTATGCAAGCTTCAAAAATCCATCTATGGATTGAAGCAAGCATCCAGGAGTTGGAATATCCGTTTTGATGAGGTAATCAAAGAGTTTGGTTTCTCACAAAATCCGGATGAATACTGTGTGTATAAGAAGGTTGATGGGACCGCAATCGTATTCCTTGTGCTATATGTAGATGACATATTATTAATAGGAAACGATGTCTCGATGCTACAATCAGTCAAGATTTGGTTGTCCAAACAATTTTCCATGAAAGACCTTGGTGAAGCAACTTATATCCTTGGGATAAGGATCTATAGAGATAGATCAAAAGATTGCTTGGTCTTTCACAATCAGCGATACATAGACAAGATGCTAAAGAGGTTTAGCATGGAGCAATCGAAGAGGGTACCTTCCGTGACTCATGGGATAACACTCTTGAAATCTATGTGTCCTAAGACACAAGATGAGAGGATGCGCATGAATATGATCCCGTATGCATCTCCGGTAGGATCTATCATGTACGCTATGCTATGTACAAGACCCGATGTATCATATGCTCTAAGTGTTACGAGCAGATACCAATCGGATCTGGTGAGGGTCACTAGGTGATCACGAGAATATCCTCAAGTACTTACGAAGGACTAAGGATGTTTTCTTGATATATGGAGATGGAGATCTCAAAGTGGCGGGTATCTGATGCGGTTTCCAATCGATAAGGATGATTCCAAATCCCAATCAGTTACATATTCACACTGAGCGGCGAGGCGGTCGGTTGGAAGAGTTCCAAACAAGAGACAATCTGCGATTCAACGACCGAGGCGAGTACATTGCCGCTTCAGGCGTAGCAAAGGAAGCGATTTGGATCAAGAAGTTCATTCTTGAACTTGGTGTGGTTCCTAGCGATGATGGACCCATACGATTGTATTGTGACAACAATGGAGCTATTCTTGCAGCGAAGGAACCAAGGTCGATCAACGATCCAAACACGTACTCATGCAGATATCACCCGATCGGGAGATCATTGGTCGAGGTGATGTGCGAGATAGAGAGAATTCCTGAGCGAATATTGCGATCCGTTGACAAAGCCATTGTCACGTAAGAGTTTTGATTCTCATGTACTGCTTTATGGTATTAGATATCAAGGCGATTGGCTTTAGGTCAAGTGGGAGATTGTTAGAGTAGTGCCCTAAAGGCATTCACCTTTAGCCCGTTTTGTACAAAATTGTGTACATTCTTTATAAATAAATAAAGAAAGGCATTTTTCATTACGTTGTTGTTCATCATTTATGAACTGATATTGATCAATAAGCAAATTAATGAAGTCCATGATATATGACATAGCATGAAGGAAATTATGATGTGATCATACTATTGAGATTCCTATCATGTGCAATTATGTCGATATCTAAATCATCCCTAGTCATAGGATTCTTGAGGCCGGACATCGGTAATCCGGAAGACTAACACATCTCAAGCTCCTTGATTTGATCAGCGGTGGATCTCGAAGGTCGTAAATATGAGATATTTAGGGTTGAGATGTGGATGCTTACTAGAGGTAGTAAGTACATTGGTTGACTGCTATGAGATCATCACATGGATGTACTATTCTAATGTCGGTGATAATCTCATCATAGCAATGGTGCAAGTATCCTTAGACTTGAGGTACTCGAGGATATCTTGAATCTTGATTATGTGCTTTGACTCCATTCCTTGTTGCCTTCTGAGGTCGCTTGTAGGTGGTGCTTGGAGTGCAGTTTGAGGTATTGAAGGTAATTGAGTAGCCAATAGAGGATTCACCACTTCGTGATAGCGAAGATAATACCCATGACCTCTTGTCGGGGTCATTACTTGAAATCTCGATCGAGTACATATGTCATGAAGAGTGTCTTCGTTGACATATTTAGTATTAAGTAATGAGTCCCAGGACAAGAACTGAAATCACTTGGACTAGATTTGACATAGTCAGTCTAGTAAGAGTTGACACTTTGCCCATACTCATAACCAAGTGGGGTATAGCATGGTGAAAGGACGAATTGCACGGTAATTGTCTATGGAAAGGTTCGTGATATGGTCCATGATGAATATATGTTTATTTGTCAAACCAATTACTTTCCGGTCAATTGGGGGTCATGATGTGTTGCTAGATACTGCTCATGACTTGCTTAGATTAAGTGTTGATCTAAGTGACCAACATAACCGGGAACCTAATAGGTCACACGCATAAGAGTGTCTCGGAGAATTTGTAAAATAGTTTTGGACAGAGATCCAATAAATGGAGAGCAATCGGATTAAATGGATCCCGATGAGATCGAGATATGTCCCGATGAGATCGCGACATTGATATTGCTGAAAAAAAGTTTCGGGGTTTTCCCATCAGGGACCCTAGAGGCAGTAGGACCAATTCAGTGTGACTGGACCACTTCAGCATTTATTTATATATATATATATAATTAATTAATTAAAGAATTAATATATATATATATATGTTCACGTGGATGAAGAGAGAAGCATTTAGAAGCTTCCTTTAATGCTTAGTCATAAAGTAACATTTAATGTCTTTAATTGTTAAAGACAAATGTACTAAAAGACAAAAATGCAAAAGGAGGTGGAAGATGATTGTCGTGTGTGCTCGTTGGTTGATGAAAGATTAGAGAAGGAAGGAAGAAAAAATTGTTTTCCCTCTCATCTCATCATCGTTCTTTATCATCTTCAAGCATTTTCTTCTCAAGCTTCTCCATCATTTTCCAAGCTCTCCAGAACAAAGGTAAGATCTAGCACTCTTTAATTTGTTCTAACTATTCCTGGGTCAAAAGGTTTGTCCCGGTTAGGTTTTCCGATCTCTGCGTGGATACCGTTAGAGACAGTCTCCTTTGGTCGTTTTGGTTTGACTTTGTTATATAGTCACATGGATCCTGGCTTTCGGGAAGGTCCCAGAACAAAAATTTTTGTTTTCCGCACCGTGGGCATGTGATGCTCACACCGGGATTTTCCTACAAAATGGACATAGACTGGCCAAGGGGTGTTTTTACACCCGAGGATGTACGTTAAACGGACAACCATGTCCGTTTAACGGACATTGGGACTTCCCAAAGCCCCCAATGCCTCTCCCAAGCCTCTCATCTTCAACCTAACATCATAAATACTTGCGCACTTCTCAAATTCATTTACTCTAACACTTAAACACCTCATAACAAATCAAACACCAAGTAAAACTCACCAAATTTTCAATTCTCAACTTAATTGGTTCATCAAAGCTACAAACTTATTACATTTCCCTATAGCTGTCACAAACATAAATCATAAGTAACATCCTCACTTGTAACACACATATCTCTCCATTCTGACATCCAAAAATCACAAACTTCATGTTGGGACCCGATCTAGGAACCGGACCCTAACCAGAACATCGTAAACACATAATGAAAACGAATATTGAATTTTTAATGAGCTATAGAAAAATTGAAAGGCTCGGATTTACAAAATTTTGAAAAAGAAGAAACATAATGGATCAATCAACTACAAATGTTGGATCCCATTTTTGGAACCCAACCTCGGAATCGTAAATCGAACACATGTGCAAACTAACTTATACTTTGTGAAAACGAAAGCAATCAAAAGCAAATTGGCTCGGAATCAAACCAAACAAACGGTTCAATCGAACTGAAACAAATTTTCGACATCCGAGAACGTGTAACTTAAAAAAACTAACATTGGATACCTTAAGACTAAACCAAACCGAAACTGGGTAATAAATTTTTCTTTTCTTCTTTATTCAATCTGATTCCAAGCAATCAAATTTTCCATTTGGAAATTCATCCTCAATCAAAACTCAATTCATAATATTCTTCGTAATCATGCAATATCTCAATCTCATCTTTAACAGTTCTTATTCTTATTCTCATTCTTATTCATTCATACTCTTGACACTTAAATCAAACAGTCACTTTAATTCCTCAAATAATTCATGAAAACTTATTTACATCAATGTCACATTCACCCATATCTCAATTCAATACATAAGTCCATAATTCATTTACATCGTGAAATAAATGCTTACAAACTTTTAATGGTATTCCAAGCCATATTACAACATCAGTATCAAAAACCACAATGCACAAAATACAACAATGCTCAATATGTCTGAAATATGAATCTTGCAACAATTTAACTTAAAGCCAATCATATGCATAACGGACGGACGTCTAAACTTTCTTTCATCCGATCTCCATCTTGATACCTGGAGATGGGGATGAAAGGGGGGGTGAGCTTTACAGCTCGTGGATACACATTTATAATAAAAGATAAGCAAAAACCTTGCAAACAGTTCACTTGTTTTAGAAAACTTTCATGGAGTTTTTAAAACACATTTTTTCTAGGCTTTCAGCCAAAATCCATAAGTTACAAATCATGAATGCATCAAACTTGATCAAACATAACATGAGCACATAAATATATCAGAATGGTTTGGATAAGTCCAAGTTCATGACGCACTACACAATTATATCGAAATGGTCCTGTGTAGTCGTAGTTTCTTGAGGGAGTCCTTGAAGGAGCTCCGTGCCACTAGCGGGCAAGCGGGAGAAACCTATAACATGGGTCAACGTGCACATGACGATTCTTGAGGGACTACCACAAGCCTAAATAACATACATAGTTCAAACTCTTGTAAACTTGTTGCCAAATTGGCACTTTCTTGTAAACTTGCTTATCATGTACTTGATGTATATCTTGAAAAACCATTCTTGAAAACATGATTTCAGAACATGCGTCTTTTTCAAAGTATCACTCAAATCATGAAACAACATATAGCATATTTCACAAGTCATTCATAAACAATGATGCAACACTTATGATGCAATTTAAAATCATAAACTTCTTTGATTTAAAGAAAACAGTGGTAGCCTATTTTAAATTATAAACATGTACCCACCTGAATTCCTTGCTTGAACACATGCTTAAAAGATGCCTCTCCTCATGATCCTCTTGCCTTCCTTGATTCCCTTTATCAAAATGCAAAAATTCCCATTCAATAGGATTGACAAAAGCTGATAATATTATCTTCTAGAAAATGTTCCCCATTGTCTTAAATCTCTAATGACTCCAAAATTGTTGGACCCCGAACTTTTCTCAGGTTTGTGAATTGTAAATTGACATTAAACGAGGACATTGAGGTGACTTGTTCATGTGTAAGGGAAGAGAAAATTCATGAATTTGAATGATTATGCTTAAGGTTTGATGTGAACAATGCTAGTTTGGACAATTTAAGATGATATTTTGAGGTTAGTACATGAAACGAGTGTTTTCGAGTTTAATGAAATTGATATGAGGTTTGAGTAAATTTGGTGTTGTATTATGAAATTTTTTAGAGAAAGTTAAAGTGAATCAGTTGATTGAAATGGAGTTGAAGAATATGAAATAAATAGTGAAAGAATGAGAATTTGAAGAATTGAGAAAGTTTGACTTTTGGTCATAGAGAGTTGACTTTTTGATTTAGGCAGATTTTGAGAAAACGATCTTAATAAAAATTATAGCTTTTGTTGAGAGCTTTCTGTCGCCATAAAGTATGCTATTTTTCGATATTGGGAGTGAAAGTTATGATCGGTCAAGGTTAAGGTTATTTGACTTTGTTTTTGTAAATGTTCGTAAGCGTAAGATTGTACATGCTGTGCTTGGAGACAAGTTATGTACTAATGTGGTCTGAATTGAGTTCAGTGATCTACATGAAAGACATGGAAGATGATCCTAGCTTTTCAATGATGTATAATACGTTATTTCTGGTTATGAAATTTGGGAGATATGAAATTTATAAGTTGGATGAAGTATAGGATGAGGCATTCCTAGGAAGAAGCCTTGATCATCAGAATTGACCTAATTAGAGGTTTCCATTACTTTTGAGTTCTTCGTGAACGTTTTTGATTTTATTTCGATCTTTTCATTGCTATCTATAAAGTAGCCATTTTGGACCTTGGCATGGAAAGATAGAAATTTTAGAAATTTTGTTACTGTTAGGTGACCAGCCCTCTTTCATTCTCTTGTTTCTAATTTTTCGACCGACATCCAATTAATATGATTTCTAAAGCATTGGATTCCTAAGACAATTACCTACATCATGATGGGAAATTATGATTGCTCAGAGATTGATTGAGTCGAAGTGAGTTAGATATTTTATGAACATGGTTCAGCATTGTGATGATATTTTGAGCTGTAGAGATCTAATTAAGTTGATTTCTATTTCTAAATAGATTAGAGATATGGAATTTCAAGTTATCTGAAGGAATTAAATTTGTTTCAATCCCCAAGAGTTTCAATTTATGAATTGAAGTATTCAAGTATAAGAATTTATAAGGGCATTTTGGGCATAATACTTAAGTCTAAGAGTTTTAAGTCTTATAAGGGAGGGTAAATTGGACTTTCCCCACTCATTAAGAGGAAAGAATAAAAGAGGAAAAAAAATAAGAAAGGAAAAAAAGAGAAGAGAAGAAGTCGTGGAAGAAAGGAGAAGAGAAGAGAATTAGGGGTTTCGATCTTTGTGATTTCCGACATATTTGAAGTCATTTCCTGGTAAGTTTGAGTTCATTCCATTGTATTGTGGTTGGATTAAACCTAAAGGTAGGTTGAATGTGTGAGAATCGGTGGTTTAGGGTTTTAAAGGAAAAATGGATAGATTTCTTTGGGTTGATGATTTTTGTGCTTGTTTTTAGTTGTAGATGGGTTAGAAATGTATTCTAAGTCTTAAATCAAGGTTTAGGTGTGTTGCATTTGCTTTTGGGGAATGATTGAAGTGAGAAAAGCTGGAAAATTGGGGTTGGGGTGGTTCCCGACCACTTTATCATGAGAGAGATGCGCCAGCGTGCACAGGTGCACGCATGGCATATGAAGGTGCACGCCACGGTGAACGTCCATACATGCACGCCGCGGCGAGCGTGGCCCTCGTTGCGGCGAACTCCCTATTTCTAGCAGCGATGAATTTTATTATTTTGGTTATATCTTGGGTTGTAGATGTTCAAATGAAGTGATTTTTGATTTGTTGTGAACTAGAGGCATAGAGCTACATGTTTTGTGGAGAAATGAAATTGAAATTCAGTCTCTAAGAATCTTAAATTTTGGTTGGAAGTTGGGTATAGATTATTGATTCAGCAAAAGAATAGTCCTAGCAAGTTTGGAGTATAACTTATGAATTTCTGAAACGAGTTGAATGATTTTGGAATCAATAGAAACTTAAGAAAAAAAGGGAAAAAGGTTTCTAGAAAAAGTATTGTCAAATTTCTTCATTTACTTGATTATTAATTGGAATTCCGATTAAATGGAATATTTTTGGCTATTGTTAAAGGAAATCAACGAAGGCAAGAGGATCAAGATGAGAGGCATCTTTTAAGCATATATCCGAGCAAGGATTTCAGGTGGGTTTCATGTTTATAATTTAGTAATGAGCCACTAAAGTTTTCTCCCAAATCAAGAATGATTTCAATTATTTCATAAATATCGTTTTGTATCTATTGAATGATTTGCAAAATTTCTACATATTTCAGCATATGAACTTTACTGATGAATTTCAAAAGAAAGATTGGAATGCATTGAAATGTTTTATGTTATGCCTTGAATAATTTGTGGCATTTTGTATATTCGGAAAAGAAAGAAAAGAGCATGAAAAGTATGAACGCTTTGATAAAATGCTTTGAACATGAAATGAATGATTATGTGCTTTGTTTGGGCGAGAGAGAAACGTTTCGTTAGTCACGTGCACGTCGACGTATAGCCTTCTCCCGGCTGCCCGTTTGAGGCCACGAGATCCTTGAGAAATCGGACTCGTTTTATTCACAGTATAAACTTCGGTTTATCCGTTTTGTTCCACGGAACTCTCGAGCCGTTTGTTTGTGCATTGCATCTATGAATTGTCAAGTACGTGCATAAATTGAGCATTTTATATTGATGATTGAATGAGCATGTTGTGTTGATGTGATAACATTTTTCACTATGCAATTACCCTTTTCAACTACGAGTTTGAACTCAGAATTTTGGGATTTGACTGAGAATTTGGGAGCAAAGCGTTTTATGAACTTATTATGACTTTTGTATAAAAAATGAACTTTTCAACGGTTTTGCTTATGCTTCGTTATAAACCTGTTACCCACGAGCTATAAGCTCACCCCCCTTTCATCCCCATCTCTAGGTATTTGAGCGGGAGATCGGATGAAAGATTGTCAAGACCGTTTGTTCGATTGTGTATAGCATGTATACTATGATGAAATTGATTTATGGATTTGTATATAGAGTGGAAAAGAGAATTACGGTTTGTGTAATTGGTTTACGAACTTGTATATTGAATTGAGATATAGGTATGATTTGTGTATGTATGAATATGAATGAATGTATTTTTGGATATTGGATAATGTGATTTAGTTTCCAGATAGGGAGTCCGATGATTACTGGTTGCTGCTTGAGAAATACAGAAGTGTTATTTGAATACTTTGCAGGCTTGGGTTAGTTGTAAATGCAAATCATTATGCTTTGCCGATTTTGTATGATAAAAGAAAGATAAGAATAAGAGATAGCAGGGTTATGAGAAATTTTATGAGTTGAGTTTTGTATGAGTATCCAAGCATATGATTAAGTATTAAAATTCGTATATGGATGATTTTGTATGTGATGGAATAAGGTGAATAAGAATGAAAAAGAAAAGGAATAAGGAAAAAGAAAAGAAAAGAAAAAGAAAGAAAAAATTGATACCGGTTTCAGATTTGGTTTAGTCTTAAGGTATCCAACGCACGTCTTTCTAATATATAAGTTACGGATGTCGGAAAAATTGATTTGGTCCGTTCAAATCGTTTATGTTTCCGTTTCTTCGATTCGGTTTGCTTTCGATTTCTTGTTATTGATTTGTATTCGATTAATTCGTTTCTGAATTTCAATTTTCGATCAGAAATTTGTTATTCGATTCGCCTTTGGATTGGTTTTATCCGTTTTGAATTCTTTTTGGTTTCGGTCATTTTTGTTTCATTTCCGGTTGGGATCCGATTTTCGGATCGGGTCCCAATATAGGTGGTATCAGAGCTCAGTAATATGATCTTACTTGGGCGTATGTGTATGAGTAAGAAATGGATAAGAGTCTGTGAGGATAAGATTGATTTTGTGAGAATGTGTGCATGATGTGTTTGCCTTCGTCATGAATTATTTGACGAATCTAAATGATTGTTTGATTGAGGTGATGAGTTATATGATTGAATTAGTGCGAATGCGATATTGATGTGAATAAGTTTTCATGAATTATTCGAGGAATTAAAGTGACTGTTTGATTTAAGTGTCAAGAGGATGATTGAACTTAAGATTGTGTGTATGGAAATTCAGATTAGAAATTCATGATGAATTTGGGTGATTTGACTTCGAATATATATATGAGATGCAATAGCGGAATACTTGAAAGATGAGATGAATGAGAAAGATATATGTATGATGAGGAACTAGATAAGAAAGTAAGTGACTATGATCTTTTAGAAGAAATTATTTGAGAGAATAAGTTACTTGATGATTACTCATGTAGGAATTTCGAGGACGAAATTCTTTTAAGAGCGGGAGAAATGTTGGACCCCGAACTTTTCTCAGGTTTGTGAATTGTAATTTGACATTAAACGAGGACATTGAGGTGACTTGGTCATGTGTAAGGGAAGAGAAAATTCATGAATTTGAATGATTATGTTTAAGGTTTGATGTGAACAATGCTAGTTTGGACAAATTAAGATGATATTTTGAGGTTAGTACATGAAATGAGTGTTTTCGAGTTTAATGAAATTGATATGAGGTTTGAGTAAATTTGGTGTTGTATTATGAAATTTTTTTGGGAAAGTTAAAGTGAATAAGTTGATTGAAATGGAGTTGAAGAATATGAAATAAATAATGAAAGAATGAGAATTTGAAGAATTGAGAAAGTTTGACTTTTGGTCATAGAGAGATGACTTTTTGATTTAGGCAGATTTTGAGAAAACGATCTTAATAAAAATTGTAGCTTTTGTTGAGAGCTTTCTGTCGCCATAAAGTATGCTATTTTTCGATATCGGGAGTGAAAGTTATGATCGGTCAAGGTTAAGTTTATTTGACTTTGTTTTTGTAAATGTTCTTAAGCGTAAGATTGTATATGTTGTGCTTGGAGACAAGTTATGTACTAATGTAGTCTGAATTGAGTTCAGTGATCAACATGAAAGACATAGAAGATGATTCTAGCTTTTCAATGATGTATAATACGTTATTTCTGGTTATGAAATTTGGGAGATATGAAATTTATAAGTTGGATGAAGTATAGGATGAGGCATTCCTAGGCAGAAGCCTTGATCATCAGAATTGACCTAATTAGAGGTTTCCATTACTTTTGAGTTCTTCGTGAACGTTTTTGATTTTATTCCGATCTTTTCATTGCTATCTCTAAAGTATGCGATTTTGGACCTTGGTATGGAAAGATAGAAATTTTAGAAATTTTGTTACTGTTAGGGTGACCAGCCCTCTTTCATTCTCTTGTTTCTAATTTTCCGACCGACATCCAATTAATATGATTTCTGAAGCATTGGATTCCTAAAACAATTACCTACATCATGATGGGAAATTATGATTGTTAAGAGATTGATTGAGTCGAAGTGAGTTAGATATTTTCTGAACATGGTTCAGCATTGTGATGATATTTTGAGCTGTAGAGATCTAATTAAGTTGATTTCTGTTTCTAAATAGATTAGAGATATGGAATTTCAAGTTATCTGAAGGAATTGAATTTGTTTCAATCCCCAAGAGTTTCAATTTATGAATTGAAGTATTCAAGTATAAGAATTTATAAGGGCATTT
Organism: Erythroxylum novogranatense; assembly: GCA_029891385.1. Lineage (NCBI taxonomy): Eukaryota > Viridiplantae > Streptophyta > Magnoliopsida > Malpighiales > Erythroxylaceae > Erythroxylum > Erythroxylum novogranatense. The sequence continues at coordinate 100,531,486 of CM057232.1, forward strand.
TGGGCATAATACTTAAGTCTAAGAGTTTTAAGTCTTATGAGGGAGGGTAAATTGGACTTTCCCCACTCATTAAGAGGAAAGAATAAAAGAGGAAAAAAATAAGAAAGGAGAAGAAGAGAAGAGAAGAATCCGTGGAAGAGAGGAGAAGAGAAGAGAATTAGGGGTTTCGATCTTTGTGATTTCTGACAGATTTGAAGTCATTTCCTGGTAAGTTTGAGTTCATTCCATTGTATTATGGTTGGATTAAACCTAAAGGTAGGTTGAATGTGTGAGAATCGGTGGTTTAGGGTTTTAAAGGAAAAATGGATATATTTCTTTGGGTTGATGATTTTTGTGCTTGTTTTTAGTTGTAAATGGGTTAGAAATGTATTCTAAGTCTTGAATCAAGGTTTAGGTGTGTTGCACTTGCGTTTGGGGAATGATTGAAGTAAGAAAAGCTGGAAGATTGGGGTTCGGGGTCGGTTCCCCGACCCGCATGTCGCGACTTGCTCGACACGCGAGGAGAGGTATGCCGCGTGCACAAGGGTGCACGCTGCGGCGTGCAAGAGATTATGGGCACGCCTCGGCGCACATGAAGGTGCATGCCACGGCGAACGTCCATGCGTGCGAGCTCAAGAGCCATTCGCCGAGGCGAGCGTGGCCCTCGTCGCGGCGAACTCCCTGTTTCCAGCAACGATAAATTTTGTTATTTTGGTTATATCTTGGGCTGTAGATGTCCAAATGAAGTGATTTTTAATTTGTTGTGAACTAGAGGCATAGAGCTACATGTTTTGTGGAAAATGAAATTGAAATTTCTAAGAATCTTAAATTTTGGTCGAAAGTTGGGTATAGATTATTGATTCAGCAAAAGAATAGTCCCAGCAAGTTTGGAGTATAACTTATGAATGTCTGAAACGAGTTGAATAATTTTGGAGTCAATAGAAACTTATGACAAAAAGGGAAAAAGGTTTCTAGAAGAAAGTATTGTCAAATTTCTTCATTTACTTTATTATAAATTGGAATTCCGATTAAATGGAATTTTTTGGCTATTATTAAAGGAAATCAAGGAAGGCAAGAGGATCAAGATGAGAGGCATTTTTTAAGCATGTATCTGAGCAAGGATTTCAGGTGGCTTTCATGTTTATAATTTAGTAATGAGCCACTAAAGTTTTCTCCCAAATCAAGAATGATTTCAATTATTCCATAAATATCATTTTTTATCTATTGAATGATTTGCAAAATTTCTACATATTTCAACATATGAACTTTACTGATGAATTTCAAAAGAAAGATTTGAATGCATTGAAATGTTTTATGTTATGCCTTGAAAATTTTGTGGCATTTTGTATATTAAGAAAAGAAAGAAAAGAGCATCAAAAGTATGCACGCTTTGATACAATGCTTTGAGCATGAAATGAATGATTATGTGCTTTGTTTGGGCGAGAGAGGAACGTTTCGTTAGTCACGTGCACGTCGACGTATAGCCTTCTCCCGGCTGCCCGCTTGAGGCCACGAGATCCTTGAGAAATCGGACTCGTTTTGTTCACGGTATAAACTTTGGTTTATTCATTTTTTTCCACAGAACTCTCGAGCCGTTTGTTTGTGCATTGCATCTATAAATTGTCAAGTATGTTCATAAATTGAGCATTTTATATTGATGATTGAATGAGCATGTTGTGTTGATGTGATAACATTTTTCACTGTACAATTACCCTTTTCAACTACGAGTTTGAACTCAGAATTTTGGGATTTGACTGAGAATTTGGGAGCAAAGCGTTTTATGAACTTATTATGACTTTTGTATAACAAATGAACTTTTCAACGGTTTTTCTTATGCTTCGTTATAAACCTGTTACCCACGAGCTATAAGCTCACCCCCCTTTCATCCCCATCTCCAGGTATTTGAGCGGGAGATCGGATGAAAGATTGTTAAGACCATTTGTTCGATTGTGTATAACATGTATACTATGATGAAATTGATTTATGGATTTGTATATAGAGTGGAAAAGAGAATTACGGTTTGTGTAATTGGTTTACGAACTTGTATATTGAATTGAGATATAGGTATGATTTGTGTATGTATGAATGTGAATGAATATATTTTTGGATATTGGATAATTTGATTTGGTTTCCGGACTGGGAGTTCGATCATTACTGGTTTCTGCTTGAGAAATACAGAAGTGTTATTTGAATACTTTGCAGGCTTGGGTTAGTTGTAAATGCAACTGTTATGCTGCCCGATTTTGTATGATAAAAGAAAGATAAGAATAAGAGATAGCAGGGTTATGAGAAATTTTATGAGTTGAGTTTTGTATGAGTATCCAAGCATATGATTAAGTATTAAAATTTTTATATGGATGATTTTGTATGTGATGGAATAAGGTGAATAAGAATGAAAAAGAAAAGGAAAAAGAAAAATGAAAAGAAAAGAAAAGAAAAAGAAAGAAAAATTTTATACCGGTTTCAGATTTTGTTTAGTCTTAAGGTATCCAACGCACGTCTCTCTAATATATAAGTTACGGATGTTGGAAAAATTGATTTGTTCTGTTCGAATCGTTTATGTTTCTGTTTCTTCGATTCGGTTTGCTTTCGATTTCTTGTTTTTGATTTGTATTCGATTGATTCGTTTCCGAATTTCAATTGTCGATTGGAAATTTGTTATTCGATTCACCTTCGGATTTGTTTAATCCGTTTTGAATTTGCTTTGGTTTCGGCCATTTTCATTTCATTTTCGGTTGGGATCCGGTTTTCGGATCGAGTCCCAATAAAAATCATTCAATTTGTTTCAGTAATCCTAAAGTTAAACTCCAAATATATTGGGATGATCCTTATGCTGAAACAAGAATCTATAATCAACTTCAGACCAAAATTTTTGATTCTTAGAGACTGAATTTCAATTTCATTTCTTCACCAAACATGTAGCTCAATGTTTCTTGTTTACAACAAATCAAAAATTACCTCATTTGGATCTCTACATCAAAATTTATGCCCAAATTACCAAAACATATCTGTGCAGAAGCTTGAGCTCGCCACGACGGAAACGAGCTTGCGTGCGCCGCGACGTGCACGCTTGTGCGTGCGCAGTGACGTGCGCATGAGCACATCACAATGTGTGAGCCCAAAAACTCCCGAAACCTGATTTTTCCACGATCTTCATCTACAATCTTTATATAAATCAAACATAACTCATCTTAACCATAAATTATCATTCCTACTTCATTTCTAAACTCATTCCAACACAAAAATCATCCACAACCACACTAAAATCCTTAACCCTAAAACCACACATATTCTTTAACTCATTCGAAAGCTTCTAACACTTAATCCTCTATTAACTAATATCAAAACATGTTTTATTCATCTAATCAAGTCGAAGGATGCTTATACTTACTTGATTTGGCTTCAATTTCTTCAAAATCGTCAATCCCTAGCTTTCTCCTCTTCTTTTCTTCTTCCACGGCTCCTTCTTCTTTTTCCTTCTCATTCCCTATTTCCCTTCTTTTATTTCATACTCTTAATGAGTGGGGAAAGTCCATTTCGCCCTCCATTATAAGCTTTATAACTCTTAGACTTAAGTGTCATGCCCAAATTGCCATTATGTATTCTTATAACTTTCATACTTCAATTCAGAAATTAAAAATTTTAGAGGGACTGAATTAAAAATTCGATTCCTTCATATAACTTGTAGTCCCGTGTCTCGAATTTATTTAGAAATAGGAATCAACTTAATTAGATCTCTACAACTCAAGATATCATCAAAATACTGAACCATGCTCAGAAAATATCTAACTCACTTTGATTAAATAAATCTCTTCCAATTTAATCTTAGAACAATAATAATTTCCCATCATGATGTATTTAATTTTCTTAGGAATCCAACGCTTCGAAAACTAAATCAATCGGATGTTGAACGGAGAAGTTAGAAGCAAAAGAACGGGCAGGGGTCGGATCACCCTAAACAGTAACAGTAACTTGTAAAAATTCTTAACTTCCTATTCCATGGTCCAAAAGTTCCATACTTTACATTAATGGAAAGATCAAAACATAATCTAAAACTTTAATGAAGAACTTAAAAACTAGATCAACCTCTAGCTAGGTCAATTTCTCATTCAAAGTTCTGCCATAATTTATCATTCTAAAACAACATCCAAACTTTGAAATTTCATATCTTCTAAACACCACAACTAGAAATAGCATATTGTACATCATTGAAAAGCTAGGATAGTCTTCTATGACTTTCATGTAGATCACTAAACTTAATTCAGACCACATCGTTACATGATTTGCCTCAAATCACATTACACCTGAATGTACCTTTATGGACATTTTCACACAACAAAGCAATTTAATACCTAACTTTGACTGATCATAACTTTCACTCCTGATATTGAAAAATATCAAACTTTACGGTGACAGAAAGCTTTCAACATAATCTACAAGTTTCAAGAAGATCATTTTCTCAAATTCTGCTTAAATCAAAAAGTCAACTCTCTGTGACCAAAAAGTCAAACTTTCTCAATTCTTCATATTCTCACACTTTTTCTCTTTATTTCTTGATTTTTTAACTTCCATTTTAAAACAATGTATTCACCCTCAATTTAATTTAAACTCAAACCATACTTTAAACCATAATTAATCATAGACATCAATAACAAAAGTATATACACGCCTATACTCTCTCATCATCAACTTGCGAAATTCACCTATCTTAATCTCATATAGCAATACACATTCTTGAATTGTCTTTTTCTTTCTTTGCACATGAATAATTTACCACAAATTTCTCATTTAATGTCAAATTTTAACTCGCAATTCTCGAAAAAGTTTGGGGTCCAACACTTCATATCATTGGAAAGATTAAAAGACAATCTACATTTTTTATGAAGAATGTAAAACTCAATTCAACCATTAAAAGAGGTAAATTTTCACTCAAAGGTACCACCTATAAAAAGACCAATCAAACAGTAAAAATCACCATATGAACAGTAACTGAATATTTTTCCAACCTCATAACTTCTTCATCCTAACTCCTAAGATGAAAAACTATATACCATTGGAAAGCTCTAAACATATACTACAATTTTCAAGAAGACCTCCCAATCCAATTCGAACTCTAAGAGGGTCAAAAATGCTATCAAAGTTTCTACCCATTTTTTAAGAAAATTTGACAGCACCTCCCCTAAAATCTCACTAGCCAAACACTTCAATCCTTAATCCAATCTCCAGCACCTACATAAAACCTCAATCTCCATATTCTCCAATCTCCATACACAAACCAAATCCATATAATCCCAACCATTAACTCAAAAAGGGTAGCAAACACACTCTTATACATTTAATCATTCTCAAACTATAAGCAACATATTCCTCCTCTTCTTTTCAACTTCAAGCCATACAACAATACATTGTTATAAACATATACAAATGGCACAAAATACATTAAAACTTAAAACTTTTGCATTTACATGAAAGTCAAAAGTTATTACAAAGCTTTAGAGGGCATATAGGCCTTAATACATTAAGATTATCAATATGCCAAAATACAAGTAAGTCATTTCTCCAAAATGCAATCTAAAGCCTTGTTTTCTAAAAGATGTCTTCAAAAACAAAAATGGTCAGGAGTAATGCCTCAGTCCGGTGCCTTTACTCATTTTCTCGCTCGTAGCTTGTGGAGGGAAAAGGGGCGTGAGCTCGACGGCTCAGTGGGTAATAGATTAATAATCAAGCAATAAGCAAAAGCATTCTTTATTCATTCATTTTCAAAACAAAACTCACATTGATAAAAACTTTTCCAATTTAACATAACTCTTCACAAATTCATTTTATCAAAGTATTCAAACATCAAAGTATCACATAAGCACAGAGAAAGCAGTTCGGGTGGATCTGAAATGGAACGTACTACACATTCCAGCAAAGCAGTCATGTGTAGCCGTGAACTTATGGGAGTCCGTGAGGAGCTCCAATGCCACTAGCTGACAGGCGGGAGAAGCCTATAATTAGACAGGTGCACCTGACTATTAAGGGACTACCACAAACCCAAAGAAAGCATGCATATCACATAATTCACACAATTCATAAACATTAACCACAATTGGCCCTTACAAAATCCACTTTCACATAATTGCCCAAAATGTCATTTTTCTGAAATCACATATTCAAACCTTTTTCACTTCACAAATCATTTCACAATTATTTCCAAAATGTAAAGACATCTCATACAAGTTCAAATCATCACAAAGAGTCATTTATACAAACTTTATAAATCATTGGAAAGCATTAGATATCATTTATTTCAAAATAATTAAACCAATTAAGTAGCTTATTAACTCAATCATTAAAATATTACCCACCTTAGTTCCTTAGCTTTGAGCTTGGTGAATTGGCTTTTTCCTAACTCCAATTGCCTCACTTCACGTTCATCAAACACAAAGATCCCATAGGAAGCAAGAGATGTCAAAATTGGCACATCTTAGGAAGAGAAAACATGAAGTTAATCCTATAGAACCTTACCCATAAATTTCCTAAGCTCTTAACACCTAAACCCATCTATAATTCCAAAAGATTTTCCAAAATAACTCACCTTATATGGCAACCACGAAAATCCACTCTTTGCTTCTAATGGAGGATTTCCCTTTCCTCTTCCCTTTTCCTTCTTAAAGGACTCTTAGAATCACCTATCTAAATCAAGAATTGACTAAGATCCAACCTCTTTTTCTTCTTCTTCTTCTTCTTCTTCTTCTTCTTATTCTTCTTCACTCAACCGAAAATCTCCTTCTTTCCTCCTTTCTTTAGAACTTTCATGACTTCCCTTTCAAATGACTTAGGGAAGTTTTGTTTCTTAACTTTAAAACCTAAGCTAAAACTACATAGTTTCACTCATACCCTTTAAACTTGCAATTTTCGTTTTCTTCTCCTCACCATATGGCTACACCTCACTTGCTTCTTTACGTTTTGTTTTAATGACTACTAAAAGACCAAAGAGCCCCTCCTTATTAGCCTTATACTTTAGGAACATAAGTAAACTTCCTAAATTACCCCTAAACCTTCTTATTCTTTTTAATTTCTAACAACATACACCACTCTAATTTAAACTTAATTTCTCCATTTTATTCATTAACTTAAGCACTAAAAACCTCAAATTATTCGAACCAATAGAAAATTATCAAACTAAACCTCAAAAAAAAATTTAACATGCTTATTTGCTAAGAAGGAGGAATCGGGAGCCAATATTTCTCCCACCCTTAAAAGAATTTCGTTCTTGAAATTCTTACCTTAGTGATGAACTGAGACATCTTTTATTCAATCTAAGCACACCTTGGGAACATGATACTCTTAGAAACATTTCATCTTTTTCTTCATAGTTCACATCTCTATAGTGTTAATACATTTAACTCTTACGTTTATCTCACTGTATTCCATACCTTTGGTGTTAACCCATCTAATACATTCATTTTTTTCTTGAGTCACTTAATTCCCAATATAGGTCAATCTCACTTATCAATAACATCTCCAAACAATTGGCGGATAACTCTCTTTTTTTCTTTTCTTTTTCGTATAACGCTCCATATAATATTCTAATGACATCACTGCGATAATGATCGTTATGCTTAAAGTCAATCAAAGCTAGACATTGATCTCACATGTAGCGCTCCCTTACCGTAGGGTACACATCGGGACGCCCGAAGGTCGCTCCGACATGTATCCCACGATAAAGGTGCACTACCAGAAAATCCCGCTAAAATCCACATGGCATCGCAATAAATAAAACCACAATATCAGAAATCACTAAATTTAAAATCCAAAAATAATCTTGATACAGTCATCCAATATCAGAATAGACAAGTCTATCAGTCCCCTAACAAAATCCCAAAAAGGAAACTGATACAAGTGTCTATACTAAGTCATCCGCAAAAGTCCAACCCAGCTGACCGACCTGTGTGCCATCGCTTCTCTTGCCAGCACGCTCGCACGGCAGGAAAAGACTATCTCCGGAGCTAGGAGCCTAATCTATCAGTCCTGAAAAATAGGTTGCAATTTTGGGTGAGTTTGTGAACTCAGTGAGAAACCATCATCGATAGTTCACTCAAATCATGTATTACGCAGATTGCGTACAGCACGGCACAATAAGATACAATTAGTATATAAAAATTTGCAGTAGCCTATAACATTTTGCTATATCATATCACAATTCACAGTATTATGCAACAGTTTACAGTAGCAAGTAACAATTTGCAATCTCTCATGCCATCACATAATTCAGTAAGTGTCGTCATTCAATCAGTCATGTGTATATACAATGCATATGAGACTCTTTTCCAGTTATTCAGTGTTGTGCCCAAGTGCTCAATCAGTATTCAGTGGGGGACGCGTCAGGGATTTCTCCCCTCGGGCTTGAGGTCCAGTCAGTATAGTGTTAGAGCTCGAGGCTCTTTTCAGTGATAATAGCAACTTGGGTCACAAGTCCATTATTTGATCATGCATTTATGCATGTAATGCAGTGTTCAGTAATTTAGTGTATGGCTATAAAAGCCCAGTATTGCATTTTCTCAGTGTCATGCAGTAGTCTAATCCAATCCAGTAAAAGCATGACATTCAATTATATACATTTCAGTAATCATGCAATTCACATTGGCAAGTAATTCACATAGAGCATTTAAACAATCAGGAATTTGAGAAACCAACTAGGTTACTCACCTGTTACTTCCGAGCTACTGCCTGGAAGTTCCAGCAATGTCCGTGGAATGACGATCCAATGGCGCCTCTATAGCAGTAAAATACAGTCCTATTACTAGATGCTCAATCAAACAATTCAGTGATGCATATGTCTCTATGAAATTATGTACAATGCATGTTCACGATTTCCGGTGCTAAAACCCAATTTTGAACTCTTATGCCCCATTCTAACTCTTCACTCAATTGCTCGACAATGATTGATCCATTCCTAAAATTCAGTCAATTTTCTCAATTCGTATTCCCTATAGCAATTCCCTATCCATTGGATCAAAACCTCTCTATAGAAAATCCCAATTAAAACTCCAATAGTCACAATTCAATACTTAGGTCACAATAGGAACCATAATTGACCTTAATCTCTATAAATCAATGTCATTTAAATTGAATTCTAACTTCCATAATTATCCTCAATTGTAGACCTTTTTCCCTAGTTCACAATGAATTTGGAATCACCTCAATTGGAGGTCTATACCATAAGTTATGCCCAATAAACTAAAAATCAATCCAGTCAGAAAAGCCCCTTCATCGCGGCCAAGAGGCTCTCACCGCGGCGTAAGATGGTCGCTTCATTGCGGCGTCTCATTCATTCGTCGTGCAAGAAATTCATACCAGACGTCATGACGTCTTGGTCGCGCCACTGTCTTCTCCGATCGTTTTTCGTCCATTTCTCACTCTAAAACCTCCATTAACACTCTCAACTACCCATTCAAACACAATAAAATACCATAAATGTATCAGAAACTATTAATAACAACATTAAAGCCATAAATACTTACCAATCAAGCTCAAATCCACAAATCTCTCAAAATCACCGTAAACCCTAAAATCCTTCAAAATCCACGATTAACCACTCTCGATCTTCTCGACCTTCATCCTCCACAAGAATCAAGTTAGCCATACACAATAAAAGGAAAACCACAAGAAATAGTGAGATCTCTTACCAGCGAAAGGGATCGGCGTTCACCGTGGGAGGAGGAAGAGAAGAAGCTAGCTTTTGCCTTAAGAAAATCATCAATTTCAACCTAAGCTATTTATAGACATAGGTCTCCAAATCGATTCAATTTTCGATCTCAAATTTCAATGGCTCAACATTTTATTTCCTAACAAGATAACTCTAATTTTTCCATCGCCATTGGACAATTCTTTCGATCTTATCGCAATATAGATCGTAAACTCGAAAATTTCGATGCAGGCATTCTCTCCCGAATTTCCCAAAAATTTCCTATAAGCCACTATCAATTAACAATTACACTTAAACTATTCTAAATCAGTCATTCGAGCCCACTTATTCCTAATTTCCCAATCAATCATAATCCAGTCAGTTTCCAGTTCACAATCCAATCAATTCATACTCACCATTAAAATGCCAGAAAATCATGAATGCGTGTACCTATGAATAAATGCATATGCAATAAACCTGTTCCTCTATAATTAAAGGCCAGTAACATGCTCAATCAGTGAATGCAATGAAACCTATCAGTCTGACCCAATATTACTATAATGCCCTTGCTATCAGTAACGGGATGTTACATCACATTCCTATGAACTCCAAAAATATTAGCCCTAAGGATCTCTACAACAAACGAGACTATTGACAACTCACAAGTGTGGTGCTTCTACCTCCTTAGCCATTAAACGCTATCTCGACGTATTCTTACTAGGATGTATGTTATTCATGCTTTCTCTAGCAACTTCTTTACTCAATCATTTTTATCAGTATACATATTTCTCATTTCGATCACAAAGCATCATTTTCCAATTCAAACTCAAAATTCAGATCCATTTTCAATTCCTTAATAAGATTTTCAATTTCTAAATCCTCAATTTGGGCTTTGCTAATCCTTCCATGTGAAACTGATCTTCAATTCCATAGAAAATAGTATTTTGATTTGCCCAAAATTCAACTCCCCATTCTATGCTCTCTCCCTTTTGTTTCACTAGATTTTGATAACCTCAATACCTTAATTCATGCTTCACTGCTACCAGGATTTATGCTTAATGTATCAGATACAATACTAACTTTACTGGGAAATGCTCATTTGTATCATCAAAATCTTTTAGTACTTCTATCTATTGTCTTAGTCTTGTATTCCATTCTCTTAACTCAATAATGTTCTCAAATTAAATGGTCTATATATTTCCAAATATTTTTGTACTTATAATGTCTCCAAACCTTCAAAATGATCACCATTGTAGCAAGTTCCAATTCATACATCAAATAATCAACCCATAAGGTTTCAATTGTCTCCATGCATACGAAATCACTTTATCATGCTGCACTGGATTTTATCCTAATCTCTTATACAACATCATTTTATACTATAAAGTCTCCAAATCTATAATATCGGTGTTATAATTCCTCAAAATTCTCTTTGTTTTCATTACTCATACACTTTATACTTTTTTTTCAAGTATTTAAACTGCTCTTCTCAACTTTTCGAATACATTTAATATACCATTAAAATTTGGTTGAATCGCTTTAATCTTCAACTCCATAGTAACATCAGGGAATCGTTAACTCTAACAGATATAACCAAAAACTCCTTGTACCCGTGATTGGTTCTCGTCATTGTTTCAGTATCTTATTCCTCAATGAGGTAGTATTATCCCACGCTATTTTCAATTTTCCAATTGACTTCCTTTCTCGACGGATCTTGTCAATTGAATAAGTCCTAATTTCTACTATCCACTCATTCATATTAATTTCTCTTCATTCATACTAATTCCTCAATTGACTTATTCTACTATCCACTCATTCATACTAATTTCTTCTCACATTTCAATTTATTTGCAAACTTGACTTCCTGTGTTGGTAATACATTCATCAAAATCTAATTTATATCTCCTGTGCATATTCTATCTCGTATGTTTGAGTCTCCACTAGAGATATCACTCCAATCTTCACTTTTGATTCAATTCATATTCATTTCTGAGTTGTTCTTTCATTGATCATTTTTAATATAAATTATCTAAAATGTTCAACCTAATTCAATGAAATTCTTCTTCAAAAGATGATTTCTTGTTACTATCTTCCTGTTCCTGTAATATTTATCAGTCAACTACTATCATCATCAATGTTGATTCATCCATTCTTAACACCTCAATACGATTGATTGCAATTGCTCATGATATTCCGAGAATTTCAATCTCTGTCATACTTTACATACATATTTTGGCATGTCACCAATTTATAACTTATGCTACTGATGTATCAATCATAACTAATTTTCTGAACAACCTCTGAATATTATACTGCTATTAGAAATTTTGGCTCCATCGTAGTTACCCTTTTAGCATAATAACCTACACCATACTTCCATTACATTATTCTGATTCATCTCATAATTTTAGCTATAAAGATCATAGAGTGTTGGAACCCCTCCCTGGTGCGACACGAGTCCGACGTCCTGATTGACATCTAGACGCGCGCGTCACGAGGAAGGGATTCCTCACCATTAATTGCATCTCAAACTGGACTTAGTTTCACTTCATCCGAATAAAGTTGGAAAGCTCGACCCTAAGTCTCTTCCAATAGCTTTGATCTGTTTAGGGCCCATCATTGCTCCTATACTTAAACTACTACAAAAACCTAGACCTCTAGGTCAAATGAAATCAGAAAACGCCTCCATCGGATCTTTGTAGGTCACAAGATGACCTTTCGGGCAAAACCGACACTTATCGACCCTAAAATCCAACTAAACCCGACACTCTCATTTTTCCGAAAAAGGATGGAAGATTGAGCTAGTTAAATAATAATTCAAAATTCATGTGAATCGAAGGTCAAAAGACAAAGATACAAAGAAAATAAGAAAACGATTATTATAGGTTTACTTAAAATCCAACTTGATCTATTTATAATCTTTTACCCCAAATACTAATTTTCCAAATAAAATTAAGCGATCAAAACTTACTTATAAACATAGAAAAAAAATCATCCATGAATTGTTTAAGAGGTTCACCAAGCTTACTTTTCATACCTTTGCAAAAGTTGAAAATGTATAACATTTTAACCAAAAGGAAATCAAGTATGACCTATATAACTATATCAGAAAGATATAAGGTTATTTAAAACAATTAGTAAGGAAGTAAAAGTCATATCTATCATTAAAAGAAATGGAAACTCGTTTAAGGTTGGTATTTAGTAAATTACCAAATGCATAGTAACATTTACCAAATGAATAGTAATCTGGAAATTTCAAACGCCCATAACTTTTTCATCCTAATTCGAAATTTAACTCTTTTTATCCCGTTTTAAAGATCTTGCCAAACTCTATCAACTTTAAGAAATACCTTTTATCCAAATTTTAACTCTAAGATGGTCTAATACACGCTACAAGGTGGCTGCCCATTTTTAAAAAATGGACAGCACCTCCCCTAAAAACGCTCTAGCCCAAAATTTACAACCTAACTCCTACCTGCATGAAAACACTTCTATCTTCCAATTCACAAACTTAATCAGCAATCAAACCATCCCAACTTCAATTGGCAACAACGCAAGCCTAATTATCTAGCAATTCATCAATTTAAGTTCTTTAAGACATACCATTCCATCTTTACTTTTACAAACTCAAACATGAAATCTTATAATCATACATAACCATACATTCTGAAACATATACAATGAAACTTTAAAACCTTCAAACTGTACATGAAATGGACAATTACAATGCTTTAACGAGCGTTTTAGCCCGAATACATCCAAAAACCAAAGAACGGTTATAAAAGCCCAAAATGCTAGTTAAAGCATTGGTTTCAAAAGTAAGACTTTAAAAACAAAAGCATCGGAGTAATTCTTCATTCCGTCGACGACCCGATTCTCGCTCTAAACTCGTGGAGGAAAGGAGGGTGAGCACGACGGCTCCGTGGGTAACAGGTTAATAATTAAACATAAGCTAATCATGCATCAACAATTTCATTTCAAGTTAACATTCAACAACTTCAGTTTTAATATCATACAACATTTACAGCAAGATCAAAGAATGTCATATAATAACACAATTTCACATATCAGATGGTTTGAGTGATCCTAACAGGACGTACTCCACATGTCCGACAAGCGACCATGTGTAGCCTGTGAACAGAGGGGAGTCCGATTTCGGAACTCCTATGCCACTAGCGGGCAGGCGGGAGAAGCCTAAAAGACAAGTGCGCACTTGCTAACAGAGGGGATCACTACAAACCCAAGAAAAATCATGCAATTTCATCTTAGGCATTCATCCAAATCACATATTCACATCTTTCTCATTTAAACTCAAGTTTCCAAACATTACACCATTCATAAGTATTTGCCACAAATGGCCATCACAACTAGTTACTTTCACATGATCATCAAAGTATCATATTCGGCACTTTAGTACTTGTCAAACATTTTCATGAATCTTTACACAATATAGTTCATACAAAGGCACATAATACATGTTTACAATTCCACAAACAAGAATACATTCAAAGTTTGAAAGTCATAGAAAACCATTCAAGAAGTAATTAAGTAGCTTATTACTTAACTATTAAAAAGTTACCCACCTTGACTTCGATGGCTAGGAATTGGGTTAACTTGCCCCAATGGATTGTTTTGACCCTCCTCAATTTCCAAACGTCGCAATTGACCTTAATTCAATCATAATAAGGCTAATTAATTAAAAGAGTAAAGTGCTGGAATTTTAAATAACAAATGAAAACTTACATTCAAGCTAATCTAATCTTCCTTATATCTCCAATTATGTTAATTTACCTTAACCAAGGCATACAACCCTTCATTAACACATAATTAGGCCAATTTCTCAATTGTGCCTATGCTGGAATTTTTAAAATCATAGTAACTTAACTTTAATCTAACCTAACCATCCCTAAACATTTCCTAAGCTATACCAACATAAAACCTCCATCAAAACTACTCTAAAAGTTCAAAATTTCTCACTCCTAAGCCATGAACACATGCTGGAATTTTAACAAAACTTTCTAATGTTTGCTTCTTTCATTTTTCTTTCACCAATACCTTTCAAACCACCATTATTAACCAAACTAACATTAAAACCAATCAAATTTCGAAATCCATTTAACCATCACGACATCCCTTCTATTTTCTATAGAAACCTACACAAACACTTCCCTTTCTCATTCTTTCACTAAACCCTCATCCAATCATCCATTTAAACATGAAAGGAGATAAAACATCAAACAAACCACTCTAAAATTTCGAAACCTTAAACTAACCTAATCTGATTTTTTTATCCTCCAACAACATCTCCTTCTAATCACTCTTCCAATCACCAAAATGAAACAAGGAAGGTAAAATCCCTAACAATCTACCAAAAAATTCGAATTTCCTCTTACCTTGTAGGATCCCACGAAAACCTCTTTTGCTTCTTAAGATGGAAAGAACTCCTTCCCTTCCTCTTTTTCTTACATAACTCACGTGGATCTCCCTTGCTCAAGCTTGAAACACCTTCTTCTTCCCTTCTTTCTTGGATGGCCGAATGTCTCCTCCTTTTCTCCTTTGCAACTTTCGAAATCCACTCCTTCTCTCTTCTTTGTGTATTTTCGTATAGCTTGAAGAAGACCTAAGTTTTGTCTTCTTCTCACTAATTCTATAAGTCAAAACGACAACACTCACCTCTCCTCTCAACATTTTCGTAGGTCACTAATTAGGTTGGTCAAATCTTTAAAAATGGTCAAAGATGGAGCCTTAGGAAATTTAGAAAACCTAAGCATTTACATGAAACCTAAGCCCAAATTTTCAAGTCCAAGCCTTTTCCTCCTTCTAACTTTCACCAAAATTTCATTTCCTCCTTCCATTTCAAACTTAACTTTTGTGGGCTCCCACTTAAAAGCCCATAAGCTCCTTCCTTTTCCATTTAATCTTCCATACAAACCCTAGCCCACTAAATTAATAAACCTAAAGCCCTATAACCATTTAAACAAATTCTAATTTATTCCTAACATGACCTAATTTAATAATTCTTATTCTTTGATAATATAACACGAAAATTAAAATTCTAATTTAAATAAATTCCTGAAATTTAATATTATTGCTATAAATTCTAACTCTCAATTTCTTCAATTACTAATTATTGCTCTAAAAATCCCAAATTATTCTAACCAATCGGAAATCCAATAAAACCCTAATTGAAACCCTAATTACTTCAATTAATACTAGCCAAGAGATAATGAACTTACCAATAATTTAAACAAACCTATTTAATAAAGAAAAAGGGAACGGGGTCTAACATAGAGTACCTCATATACCATATCCAAATATAAATCTCATATGTACTCAATCACATTAATAACCAATGTAATCACATTATCAAATATGTACTCATAATAACTGGTCGACATAACCTCGAGAACTTCTACATATATCACTATCATTTTTTTCATGTTTCGTTTTCTCATCTGTGCATTCTTAATCAATTTCGAATTATAGATGCATATCTCTCTTGAAATTCTGATCTCAATTCACTAGCACAATCTTATTCCAGATCATAAATTATGAGTTCATCTTGTCAGTTTCACTTTGCTTGTACACCATAAATCTTGCCATTTCCACCCTTGACTTTTAGTTAATTCATGAAAATATTTTCACATCCATATCAATTCAAATACATACCATCAGCAAAATTCCATTACCAAATTCGCTGAAATATCCACTAATATTAAATTTATGTCTAACATATCGAACCACGAACATTTCTTATTTCTAAATAGCCACAATTTTCCTTGTCTTACACTCTGACAAAACACCATTCTTCTCTTTTTTTTATAGTCCAAACTCTTAACAAAAATTCATACATGTGACTCATGCAGTTGTAATTACTGGGATTCTATACTCATCCGTGCCCTTCAATAAGGGTGAGGAATCAGGTGCAATAGATCCTTGCAAAACTCCGCGTATTCTTTTACGAGATGGCATCTTACTCCTCCAATGCAAACACTAACGTTTAGCTTAGTTTCATTCTAATCTTATTTCCTACATGTATGCATGATACTTAATGCATCAATCAATTCACAATGCAAACGAACAGTCACATAACATAACAATTCATACCACAATGCATTCTAAGCCTAGGAAGCTAAAAGCCTAAGCTTTGATACCATAAGTGTTAGACCCCGCTTGCTTCCGGAGCCCAACTCTCTTGTGAAATCATGACACTTGAGCTTGCTCTGATATACCACAACTGTTGGAGACACAAACCTTGAGCTTATTTTCCTTGCAGGGTCATTAGCTGTAACTCCACATTCGTGGCGAGCGCACACTAATTAACCACCAAAATCATAAGTTAACTTATTCATACAAATTGTAGCTTTAATTCTCGAGTTTGTTTTGAAGCAAGAATCACCTCAAACGGAGTTATACAACTCAAGATATGATTAAAAAGCCTAAAAGGGCTCATACTCCAAATATGATCTCCTAACCAACCTCTCACTTACTTTAATGTAAAATTCCTCAGTACAACTCTAAAGGGTACAAATTTTTATGTAGAGAAATATATATGTCTTAGGAACCTATTGGTCCAAGAATCACTACAATTGGAGGCCGGATGAGGGAGTTATGCCCAAAAGAATAGACTAAGTTCACACTCTAAAACATTTTGAACCTCTCGTGGCGAGATCACCATAACTTTCGATCTAGAAATAGGATTGAGTTCCTTTTTGAACCATTAGAAAGAAGACATCTAGCTCTACAACTCTCATGAAGACCTCAAAATGAGATTTGGCCTCTAAAAACATCAAAAATCATCATCTTTCCCGTGGCTGTCCTTTAAATGGACATCCATGTCCTTTTAACGGACATGTATGGGTGAAAGAGGCCAAAATGACCCGAGAATGTTGGAACCCGATCTCGAGACTAGATCCCAACCCAAAAAGCAGAAATGAAAGAAGCGGGTAACAAAACGAAACACACAAAAAAGCATAATCGAATGCGAAAGTCAAAGAAATTGAATCGAAAGGCAAAGCAATCGAAAACGAAAGTATCGAATCAAAACAAGTCGATAACAAAGACGAATCGAATACGAAGGTAATCGGAAATTCGAATCAGAAATTCGAATCGGAAGCAAAAGCGCAACATATCGGAAATGAAGTGAATAATAAGCGGAACAAAAACTTGATCCGACATCTGAACGCATAAGACAGAGAAAAAACAATCGCGTTGGAAACACTAAGACTAAAGTCCATCCGAAATCGGTATAAATTTTTTTTTCTTTCTTTTCCATTTCTTTCACCCTTATCCAAATCTCATATTATTCAAAACAACATACTTTCCCCAATTGGAAAATTTCCTCAATAAAATTCCCAATTCATAAAAACTTGTTATACATGCAAAGTCTCAATCCTTAATCATCTTCTTATACAATTATACAAATCCCTAAATTTAACTTGTAACTCATTCTTATTCTATCTTTGCCATAAAACCAATTTTATCGAAAATCGGGCAGCATAACGACTGCATTTCAACAAACCCAAACCTACAAAGGGTTTAAAATACACTTCTATATTTCTCACAAAATAACCAGTATCATCGGACATCCCGTCTGGAATCTAAAACACATTCAACCACCGTAACCAATATTCGAATACACATTCATATCTCAATTCAATATCCAAATCTCATTCACATTCATTACATTCATACTCATAAACAGCCCCCATTCATATCCAATTACATACATATTTCATAACCCTACACAAATTCATAATTCATCCCATCCATAGCCAAATCAACAATCATATCTTAATTCCATAAACAATTTCATAAATCAATCCAAAACCTAAACCAATTATAATCATATACAATTCATAACTCAAACCAATGCCCAAATCCAAAATTCATATACTTCATACTCAATTACATACAAAACTTCATAAATCATATACATCCTGAAATAAATGCTTGAGATACATAAATGACAATTCAAGCCATATACAAAATTAATACCAAAATCCCAATTTACACAAAATACAAACGATGCAAAAATCAAAAAGCACGTCTTGACATTCTTTCATTCTATCTCCCGCTCGAAATCCTAGAGATGGGGATGAAAGGGGGGGTGAGCACAAAGCTCGTGAATAATATTCTTATAAATTGAACAATAAGCAAAAACCTTGCAAAACTCTTTTTCCCTTTATAAAACATTTCTCAACTTGAAAATTTATCAATTGCTTATTTTTCAAACTTTTCACATTATTGAAAACCCTTCATAAACAGATTCCAAATTTTCCACTGTTGAAAACTCAATTTCACATTTCACAATTTCTCAAAAATTTTCTTCAATCATAAACAATTTTCAAATCATGAATGCATCACACTTATAAACAAAACAAAAACATATAGCACATCAAATGGTTTGGTTCGGTCCAAAACAGAATGTACTACACATTTCCGCATAGCGGTCCTGTGCAGCCGTGAACTGAACATCCTACACCTTTCCACATCGCGGTCCGGTGTAGCCGTGACTTATGGGAGTCCGAGATCGGAACTCCAGTGTCACTAGCGGGCAGCCGTGAGAAGGCTTTAAAATAGACAAGTGCGCACTTGTCCCACTTATGGGACCTGACCAAACCCACATAACACATAATCATACTCAAAACTTCGGAGTGCCCGAAGGCATATTTCGAAATTTCAATCTTTCATGTCATGTCATATTTAAACATAAAGTCACTCACAAATGTCACAATTTCACATAATTAAATGTGCAATCATTCACAACAAGGAATGCAATTTTCATAATTTATCAACATTGAAAAATTACGAATTTCAGAAATTATTAACACATTCAAACACAATAAATTTAACAAAAATTCAACTTTATCAAATCATTCAAAATCAATGAATGAATAATTTTCATAATTGATCAAATCATTCATAAATAATAAATTTTAGAAATTTCATCAATTTATCGAAATCATTGAAAACGATGAATTTAACCTTTGTAACTATTTTTTTTTTCAAAATCATTTGGAAACAATAAAATCTGAAAATCCATTCTTTCACTTTCTTGATTTTTCACAAATACATACTTAGCTTAAAATTCAATAAATAAACATACTACCCACCTCGAAACGATGCTGGAAGCTTGTCCCATTCATCAATTTGTCCATTGCTTCTTTTCTTTCTTCCAAATTAAAATTACCTAAACCAATTCACCCAAATGCAACATCATAAATAACATAATTATCAAAATTAAGCTTAGAAAACACTAATCCCTCATATATTCAAGCTATCTAAATTATAAACTTCCAAAATCCCCAAATCATAAAAATTGGGCATAAACCCTAATTCACAATTATCCAAAATTGAACCAATTAAACTAAGCATTCACCAAAATTGACTTCATAATCCACAAACCCTTACTATTTTCCATGATTCTAAACCAAAAATTCAAGAAAAACTCAAAGCTCAAAATTTTCTCTTACCTCATTTTTCCACCAAGTTCAGATTTGTTGGGCTTGGAAGGAAGCTTGCACCCTCTTCCATCTTTTTCCCCCTAGAATCATGAAAAAATTGTGCTAGAAACCCCAAAAAATCCGAAATCCTAAGCTTTGCTCTTCTTTCTCCCTCATCCGAATGCCCTCTCATTTCCTCTCTTCTTCCTTTGTTTCTTTTGTTCATAAGTTTCGGCTCGTCTTACCAAAAACGACCACCAACTCTTGTTTTTATATGACCATGTCATTAATGAATGACTAATGACCAAATTGCCCTTCCATTTAAGCCTAACTTCTTAATTCCTTATATGATCTTCCAATTTTACCCTTAAATCATGCTTAACCTTAGTACATTTTTCAAATCATCAAAATGAAGGAATTTGATAAATATCCCTTATAGATAAATGTTCCTTATTGTCTTAATTTCATAACGACACCAAAATCATTTAATTTGGAGCTCTACATCAAAAGTTATGCTCCAAACAGTTCGGACATGTCTTATGCTAAATCATTTTTCAGCACGTTATTTCCATCCAAAAATTGATAGCCTTAAAGACTAAATTGAAACTCTAGTCCTTCATTAAAATTGTAGCTCTATTTCTCTAGTTTAATCCAAATTAAGAATCACCTCATTTGGATTATTAGAGCAAAAGTTATGTCCAAAATACCTTCAGATCTTACTAATCCCAGACTGAACACTAATCTGAATTTCAAGTCAGAAATTGACAATCTTAGGGGTTAAATTGAAATTTCATTTCTTCATATGATTTGTATCCCCATGACTCAATTTTATTTTGCCTCAAGAATCACTTCAATCGGATCTCCACAGATCCTGAATTTCACAAAAGACTGAACCATGTTCAGAAAATTATCTAACTTACTTTGATTAAATTACTCATCCTTAATTTAATCTCATAAAAATACAAATATCCCCTGAGAATGTAGATAATAGTCCTAGGAATCCAACGCTTCAAAAACTATGTCAATCAGATGTCAAAAAAAAAAGTTATAAGTGAAAGCGAGACCCTCGCAGGGCGAGGGCGCCTGCGGGGCGAAATTTAAAGATTAGGCGTGGGCACGCCTAAGGATGGAATATGGAGCTGCAGAAAATTTCATAATTTTCAAATCATATCTTTTGCTCCTAACTTCAAAATTAACAAATTCGGTACCAATAGAAAGCTTAAAGGAATTTCTTTAACTTCCATGAAGAACTCACAAATCAATTCCATCTCTAAAGGGGTCAAAAACCCAATTAAACTTTCTGTCTATATGAATATCTTCCTAAACAATCACATAACTTCCAACATTTCTATCTTTCAACTCCTAGGTCAAAACATATCATATTTTATATCAATGCGAAGATCAAAAAGTCACCTACAACTTTCATGAAGGACAGAAAAATCAATTTGACCTCTACGGAAGTCAATTTTCCAATCAAATGTTCTGTCCTCTAATAATCATGCTAAAACAATAACAGAAACTTGTAAAAATCATAACTTATTATTCCATGATCCAATAATTCTATACTTTATATCAAAATAAAGATAAAATTAAAATATTCAACTTTCATGAAGAACTTAAAGGCTAATTCAACCTCTAGCTAGGTCAATTTCTCATTCAAAGATTTTGCCATAACATAGATCAACCTACAACACACCCAAACTTCCAAATTTCATATCTTCCAATTCTCACATCCACTAATTGCATAATATACATCATTGTAAAGCTTGAAGAATTTTATATGACTTTCAAGAAGACCACTTAACTCAATTAAAATCATATCAATACAAAAAGTGGCCTCAAAACAGTACGCATAAAATTACTCTTAATAGCATACTCAACAAATAAAGCAAAATAATCTTGAACTTTGAAAGCTCATAACTTTCACTCCCGATATCGAAAAATATCAAACTTTATGGTAACAGAAAGCTTTCAACATAATCTACAAGTTTTATGTAGATTATTTTCTCAAATTTTGCATAAATCAAAAAGTCAACTTTCAAGTCAAACTTTCTATCACTATTCATCCCCAAAAAGTCAAACTTTCTTAATTCTTTAAATTCTCACACTTTTTCTCTTTATTTCTTGATTTTTAACTTCATTTCAATCAACTCATTCACTTAAGCATTCATAATGCATACAAATCTATTCAAAATTCAAAGTCATCAAAGTCAATCACTTCATTTTTCATCAATTTCCTTTAAGCGTAATTACATCCATAACACAATACATATACAAAAATACTCATTTAATTTCATTTATTATTTCTTAATTCCTTTTTAAAAATCGGGGTCCAACAGAGAATATCCGTTAAACGGACATGGACTGGCCAATGGGTGTTTTTGCACCCGAGGATGTACGTTAAACGAACACCCATGTCCGTTTAACGGACATTGGGACTTCCCAAAGCCCCCAATGCCTCTCCCAAACCTCTCATCTTCAACCTAACACCATAAACACTTGCGCACTTCTCAAATTCATTTACTCTAACTCCTAAACACCTCATAACAAATCAAACACCAAGTACAACTCAACAAATTCTCAATTCTCAACTTAATTGCTTCATCAAAGCTACAAACTTATTACATTTCACTATAGCTGTCACAAACATAAATCATAAGTAACATCCTCACTTGTAACACACATATCTCTCCATTCCGATATCCAAGAATCACAAACTTCATATCATTGGAAATATTAAAAGACAAGCTACATCTTTTATGAAGAATGTAAAACTCAATTCAGCCATTAAAAGAGGTAAAATTTTCACTCAAAGATACCACCTATAAAAAGACCAAACAAACAGCAAAAATCACCATATGAGCAGTAACTGAATGTTTTCCCAACTTGATAACTTCTTCATCCTAACTCCCAAGATGACAAACTATATACCATTGGAAAGCTCTAAACATATACTACAATTTTCAAGAAGGCCTCCCAATCCAATTCAAATTCTAAGAAGGTCCAAAATGCTGTCAAAGTTTCTGCCCATTTTTTAAGAAAATTTGACAACACCTCCCCTAAAATATCACTAGCCAAACACTTCAATCCTTAATCCAATCTCCAGCACCTGCATAAAACCTCAATCTCCATATTCTCCAACCTCCATACACAAACCAAATCCATATAATCCCAACCATTAACTCAAAAAGGGCAGCAAACACACTATTATACATCTAATCATTCTCAAACTATAAGCAACATATCCCTCCTCTTCTTTTCAACTTCAAGCCATACAACAATACATTGATATAAACATATACAAATGGCACAAAATGCATTAAAACTTAAAACTCTTTCATTTACATGAAATTCAAAAGTTATTACAAAGGTTTAGAGGGCATATAGGCCCTAATACATTAAGATTATCAATATGCCAAAATACAAGTAAGTCATTTCTCCAAAATGCAATCTAAAGCCTTGTTTTTTAAAAGATGCCTTCAAAAACAAAAATGGTCAGGAGTAATGCCTCATTCCGGTGTCTTTACTCATTTTCTAGCTTGTTGCCTGTGGAGGGGAAAGGGGTGTGAGCTCGACAGCTCAGTGGGTAATAGCTTAATAATCAAGCAATAAGCAAAAGCATTCTTTATTCATTCATTTTCAAAGCAAAACTCACATTGATAAAAACTTTTCCAATTTAACATAACTCTTCACAAATTCATTTTATCAAAGTAATCAAACATCAAAGTATCACATAAGCACAGAGAAAGCGGTTCGGGTGGATCCGAAAAAGAACGTACTACACATTCCAGCAAAGCAGTCATGTGTAGTCGTGAACTTATGGGAGTCCGTGAGGAGCTCCAATGCCACTAACGGGCAGGCGGGAGAAGCATATAATTAGATAGGTGCACCTGACTATTAAGGAACCACCACAAACTCAAATAAAGCATGCATATCACATAATCCACACAATTCATAAACATACAAAATCCACTTTCACATAATTGCCCAAAATGTCATTTTTCTGAAATCACATATTCAAACCCTTTTCACTTCACAAATCATTTCACAATTATTTCCAAAATGTAAAGACATCTCATACAAGTTCAAATCATCACAAAGAGTCATTTATACAAACTTTATAAATCATTGGAAAGCATTAGATAGCATTTATTTCAAAACAATTAAACCAATTAAGTAGCTTATTAACTCAATCATTAAAATAATACCCACCTTAGTTCCTTAGCTTTGAGCTTGGTCAATTGCCTTTCCTTAACTCCAATTGCCTCACTTCACTTTCATCAAACACAAAGATCCCATAGGAAGCAAGAAATGTCAAAATTGGCACATCTTAGGAAGAGAAATCATGAAGTTAATCCTATATAACCTTACCCATAAATTTCCTAAGCTATTAACACCTAAACCCATCTATAATTCCAAAAGATTTTCCTAAATAACTCACCTTATATGACACCCACGAAAATCCACTCTTTGCTTCTAATGGAGGATTTCCCTTTCTTCTTCCCTTTTCCTTCTTAAAGGACTCTTAGAATCACCTATCTAAATCAAGAATTGACAAAGATCCAACCTCTTTTCCTCTTCTTCTTCTTCTTCTTCTTATTCTTCTTCACTCAACCGAAAATCTCCTTCTTTCCTCCTTTCTTTGGAACTTTCGTGACTTCCCTTTCAAAAGACTTAGGGAATTTTTTTTTCTTAACTTTAAAACCTAAGCTAAAACTATGTAGTTTCACTCATACCCTTTAAACTTGCAATTTTCGTTTTCTTCTCCTCACCATACGGCTACACCTCACTTGCTTCTTTACTTTTTGTTTTAATGACTACTAAAAGACCAAAGAGCCCCTCCTTATTAGCCTTATACTTTAGGAACATAAGTAAACTTCCTAAATTACCCCTAAACGTTCTTATTCTTTTTAATTTCTAACAACATACACCACTCTAATTTAAACTTAATTTCTCCATTTTATTAATTAACTTAAGCACTAAAAACCTCAAATTATTCTAACCAATAGAAAATTATCAAACTAAACCTAAAAAAAAAATTTAACATGCTTATTTGCTAAGAAGGAGGAATCGGGACCCAATACAATATGTGCAGGGCGAATAGTACTATGTTTATGATTCTAACATTGAATATTTGTGACCTGAAACTTTGGAGAATTTTTCTAGGCTAAAGTAGACAGATTTTGTGAAATTTTCCTTCATGAAAGTTGAAGATTTTCTTGTTATCTTTCTATCGCCACTAAGTATGACATTTTTTCGATTTTGAGGTTGAAAGTTATGACTTGTTAATATTCAGATGGTAATTCAAGTATTAATGTGCTTTGTGTGTGAAATGTCTCTAAGTATAGGTTTTGTGATTATTGTGTTTTTGAAGCCAATTCTGGACGGTTATGGTTTAAATTAGCTGAAGTGGTCTTATTAAAAGTTATAGAGGAATTTCTTAGCTTTGTAATGATGTATAATATGCTAATTGTGGCTGTAAGACTTGTAAGTTATGGATTTTCAAAGTATGATTATGGTGTAAATGATATCTTTATTTAACACTCTTTAACAGGACAGCCACAATTATGTGAGAATTTGACCTAGTTATAAGTGGAATTGGTTTTCAAACTCTACATAGAAAGTGTAGAACTTTCTTTGCTCTTTCCATTGATATCAAGTTTGCACAATTTGGACCTCTGGATTTTGAGTTATGAATTTTGAAAGTGTGGTTATGGTTTAGGGTGAATTATGGGGGGCAGAAACTTTAGTTGAGAAATTGACCTATCTAGAGGTTGAATTTGCTTCCATGTTATTCATGAAAGTTGTAGAATATGTTTTGATCTTTCTTTTGATATAAAGCTTGGAATTTTTGGCAAAAGGGAATGGGAAGATATGATTTTTAGAAGAATGTTGCACTATTTTGGAAAATTATGATTAGGCAGAAATTTTGATACCCTTAGAGGTGGAATTGGTTTGTGAGTCCTTCATGGAACTTGTGAGGTTTTCTGTGATCTTTCCAATGAGATCTTATTTGTTAATTTTGAACACTTGAGTAAAAAGTTAGGCAAGTCGGAAGAAGAGGGAAATTAAGTGGTTAAAAAAAGGATCTGAGGGCTTGCGTCAAGCTTACGTCTTGGCGTCGCGAGAAGCGACACGTCGCGATCGCGAGCTGGTAGGGTCGCAAGGGCGACTCGGGTCAGCCCAATCTGACCTGATCCGGCCCAACCTAAACCCTCTTCCTTTCTTTTGTGCATAACTTTTTCATCCGACCTCCGATTGACTTGATTTTCGAGGCATCAGATTCGTAAGAAATTTATCTACCTCTCCATGGAAATTAGTGAATTTTTTAGATTAAATTGGAAATGAAGGATTAAATCGGACCGATTGTTTATTTTTCTGGACCATGTTTTGGCTATATCCGGACCTATAAAGATCCGAATTAAGTGATTATAGTGTCTATGGATTTCTAATGCATAGAGGAATTTTTCTATCAAGGAGAGGTTGCCTAGGTTACCTTATGTGGACTGGCTCATTGATCGGGAGTAGTAGACCCGAAAGTATGGTTTTAAAACAATTTCAATAAACATAAATGACGAATTTAAGGATTTTAGTGTGGCTAAATTCTAGGCATATCTGAGTTGTGATAACGGAGTGGTTTTTAACATAAAATTTATAGATTGATACCGGGATAGTCATGAACATGCATCGTACATATATGTGCATTAATGATTATAATTGTGCAAAATTATTAATGTGTGTGCAACGTATTGAATAAATGGGTTGTGCAGGCTAAGAGCTCGCAGTCAGGCGTTTCCAGAATTTGGAAGCAATGCTAATCTGGAGCGTACTGTGATTAGACCAAGATGGTCTTATTTCACCCTTTGTTCTATTTTATTTTATTTTGTATAAATTAATTACTGGATATGGATTGATTTTATTAGGTTCCGGACAGGAGGTCCGATGATTGTGATACTGAGCTGTGTAATAGAAGTGCTACTTGTATGTGAATTTGAGAACTACTTGCTTACGATATGATAAATTGTGACCCATGCGTTGATTATGATATAATAGTGTCACATGAGCATCTCATCTGCATTTGATTAAATCTACTTGATTGAGTGAAAGGCGAAAGGCTTTATGCTTATGTGAAAATAAAGGTGTTGCTTATGTGATCATATAATATTTTGAGTAATGTAAAATTATGAAATCAGTGTGATGTGATTGATACGTGTCGGACTACGGTCCGATAATTTGTGAAAGTGAGTGGCAGTGACTGATGCATCACATGGCACAAGAGCATGAAATATAATAGTTGTTGTGACCAGAGTCGCCATCGATCAAAGCTTTAAGCTCAACGAGTGAAAATGAGCTTCGAGCTCATAAGTGATTCAAAGCCTCAGGCTCAAGATTTAATGAGCCCTGTATCCACCAACGGATAAGGGACAATTATTAATGAGCCCTACAAGGAACATTTTAGGCACTTGGTCACAGGAAAATAATAAATGAAACGTGAGTCTCATATGCATGTATCAAATATGAATAATGTGGATGTGAAATTCTGTAAATGTGTGAATGTGAAATAAAGTGAGATGTATGCTTATTGTGTTATGTGACTGGGTGAACCATCGATGATGGTCACTCACTGAGTTCGTAAAACTCACCCAAAATTTGCAATTATTTTCAGGACCTAGAAGAATACCCCGTTAGGCAACGGGCGTATAGCATCTGCATGTGAGTGAGAGAAGAGGTCGGGATCAGTTCGCGTCTGCATTAGTGTCTGATAAAATTGTATTTTTTGAAATTTTGTACAAATGATTAGGTCAATTTGTAAAGTCAACGGACTGAATTAATTTGTATTTATGAAAAGGGCCCCCGTGGTTATTGTATTTACCGATGATTTATGTATGGTAATAATTTTCCGCATAGTGTATGCTTGTGTTTTGAAAAAAAAAATTTATGCTGAGTTTTGAATGAGTGATGTAGCACGCCACCCTCGTAGGGCACGGACTCGAATATCACCATCGATGTCGGGTTCGGGTCATGCGGGAGTGGGGTGTTACAGTCAAAGTGGTTTTAACTAACCTTTCCATGTATGTTTTTTTTCATATAATTCAATCATTTCATCATACAATGTTCCAATTAGACATAGATCATAGAACTAATGTTTACTATGTTTTGAGTCTAATCATATTAGTTCTCCACCATTAGTTATTGATTCAATTATTGACATTTGTAAATCATTTACAAAATATCATTCTACCTTAGCCAAGGATTTCTCGTATTAATACTAATAAAAAATAACATAACATTCTCCGTAATTATTTTAGGATGATGAATCATATCTTAATCAGTTAACTACCTCCATATAGTTTATGCTACATCCTATGACTACCGACTGAACAACTTATTATTAGAATAAGTCATAAGTAGTATCAAAATATAGCAATCTCTATACAAGATAACTTTGGAGACCTCAAATCAAATGATCATTTATACAATCATTATAATGAAAATTTTCATAAACATACAAGTAATGTTTCAAATGAATTTCTCATATATAGTTATTTTAGTGAACTTGTTGCCTAACAAGCATCTATAAATTTATTCAAGTATCTCCATGCTTTAGCCTATGAGATAGTTTAGTTCCTTCACAAGGAAAAATAAGACGTGTGCTAGTCTTTTTATGTTCTATTAATGTTCAGTCTTAATAGGAAAATGACCAAAAGCAATTTAAGGATAATGCACAAATGTAATATGAATCTCATAATTAAAATTTCAATATAATTCATTTACAATGTATAATTATCCTATGGATTTTATCATATACATCTAACTATTTACATGATAAAGAATTCCTTTAAATATTTTGTCACTAAAATATAATCAAAAGGATTGGTTGTAGGGCATAAATCAATAATCTCCCACTTACACTATGTTGGATCCCGATCCGGGAACCGGATCCCAACCGAACGAAGGAAGCGGAATCGGATGGAAACGGAAATTTCGGATCGAAAACAAAATGCGGAAGCCAATAGCGAAAACGAATTAAACGAACAGATTTCGAAAGTCGAATTCGGAATCAATTCGTAACAAAACAAATCGAAGTCGTATCGAACCTAACGAATAGATTTCAAAGCGAAACGAAATCAAGTAGAACAGATCCGACATCCGAGCACAAAAATCAAAGCAAACGATCGAATGAACATAATTGCGTTGGAATTCCTTAGACTAATCCGATGTGAAAATCCGGTATAACTTTTTTTTCTTTTTATACACATTTATCAAACTCATACAAAGAAAACTTATATCCTTTTTCCTTGGAAATTCTTTCTCATGCGAAATCTCAAAACTTAACCATATTCTTACATTGGTATTAATCCCAAAATCATATTCATACAAATTTTATCAAAATTTCGCAAGATAACGGTGCCTTAATCCTAACCCAAACTGCAAAGTGTTCAAAATACACTTCTAAAGGCCCAAACAATCATACACACATCAAAATCAACGGACCCTCCGTCAGGGATCTCAAAGAGATAAACACAAACCTATTTCTAAACGACTTCAAATTGTAATTCAATCCACTAGTCTCATCAATCAAACTCATTCCCGAATCAAACATAAATATATATTCCAAAATCATACATATATATACCCAATTATCCATAATTTCACATACAAATTTCACAATCATCCCCGATTCTCAACTTTATACACAAATACATTTTTCCCAAACTTGTCTAAAGCCATATACATATCCATACTCAAATTTAGATTACTCGAACTCTAACTTATACAAATGTCGGCCCGACGTCTTCACATTCTTTCATCCGATCTCACCTTTCGAAACACGGAGATGGGGATGAAAGGGGGGGTGAGCTCGGAAGCTCGTGGATAACACATTTATAAAGTGACAAATAAGCAGAAATCACTTTTCATAAGCTTTTTACCAAAAGGGCTAATTTTTCAAACTTTGTAACTTTTCAAACGGTTTCCTCAAACCTTTCAATTTTTCAAACTTTTCATAATAAATTTCACTTTTTCATTTCTCAATTTTAAACATGAATGCAGCACACAAGAACAAATCAAAAACACATAACATATCAAAATGTTCTGGCTAGGTCCAAGCAGCGTCTTGCACATTCCGCATATAGCGGTCACATGCATTTGTGAACGAAACGTACTACACTTTCCCATAAGCGGTCCAAATAGTCATGAAAGGAGTCTGAAATCGAGTCCGTACACTTTAGCGAACAGCCGGGCGAAGGCTATACACATAGAGACAGCGCTGACTCACAAAAGGACCTACCAAACCCACATAACACATATCGAAAACGGAAATTCAAATTGCCCGAAGGCACTTTTCAAAAGTCTTGTTTTTCATACGCAACATACTATACACATTCTCAGTTCTACACAATTCATACAATTAAATCAAATCCAACACTTTGCACAGTTTATCAATGCACTCATAACATATGAATTTTCGTAAATTTCTATCGATTTATCAAATCATTTCAAACAATAAATTTAAGCTTGTAATAATGTTTCAAAAGTCATTCGGAAACGAATAAAGTACGAAAATCTTTTCTTTCATTTACTTGAATTTTTGAAAAGTAATATATAACTTACAAATCAAAATATAAATATGCTACCCACCTCGAAATGACGCTTGGAACTTGTTCCAAGCTCCAATTTGATCCTTGCTTCTTTCCTTCTTTCAAATAAAAATGACCTAAGCCATAATCACCCAAATTCACATCATAAATTTGCATAATTCTCAAAATTAACTATCGGAAATTCATAATTATCATATTTCCAAGCTATTTCAATTTCCAATTTTGAAAATCCCCAATTTTCAAAATTGGCCTAAACCAATAAATCCAAATTAATTTCTTCAAAATTAACTCCATATTGCATCAATTCATGCTATTTTTGATGATTCTACACCTTTAATTCACAAAATTTGGGAAAACCCCCAAATCTCTAATTTGGCCTAAACTCCCAATTTACAATTTTTCAAATTAAACTTCACCTAAAGCATAAACATCAAAATTAATTTAGGATATCTCAAATTCATCACTAATTCAAGCCATCTAAATCATCAATTTCAAAAACCCCCAAATTTTACTATTCATCATCTTCCTCACTAAGCTTTCTCTCTCTAAAATCTTCCATAACCAAAATTAACTCATCAATCACAAAATAAAACTCATAGCACATAAACTCACATCATTTCTAATCAATCTAAACCAAAAACTTAACCAAAACTCAAAATCCAAATTTTTCTCTCACCTCTTTTCTTCTTCATTTTCGAAAATTCTTAGTTCTGAAAGAAAGTCCTTAAGCTCCTCCATCTATTTCCTCCATGGAAGAAGCACGAAAATCACCTTGGAAGCTTGGAAAAATCAAAAACTTTCTTCTCTCTCTCTTCTTTCTCCATACGAAAGAGCTTCTCATCTTTCTCTTCTTATTTCTTCTTTCTTTTCTAGAATAATCATGAATCACCCTTTAAAAATGACACTCATCTGGTTTTTGGAGTGCCAAGTCATTAAAAATGGAGGGTAAAAGACCATTTTGCCCTCACTCTTTAACTAAATTCCAAAATTGTCCCTAACGTCAGTTATACATGCGGATCTGATTCGCACTATCAATTTGAAGGAATTTGTTAAAACTTCCTTCTCAAGAAATGTTCCTCTCAATCATACGAATCCAACGCCACCAACCGCGCTCGATTCGGATCACTACATCAAAAGTTATGCTCAAAACAGTTCGGGTATATCCATATTCTAACACATTTTTCATGTACGATTATTTCCGTCCAAAAATTCGCATTCTTAATCCCATAATTGAAACTCGATGTCTTCATAACAATTGTAGCCTTATGTCTCTAGTTTAATTCAAATTAAGAATCGCCTCATTTCGATTCCCAGATCAAAAGTTATGCTCAATTTACGCACAGGCGTTCCCAATCCAAAAATTACACCCTAATCCGAAATTAAATTCAAAAATTAAAAGTCTTAAGGGCAAATTTGACATTTCATGTCTTCATATGATTTGTAGCCCCTTGTCTTATCTTTATTTCGCCTCAAGAATCACTTCAATCGGATCTCTACAAATCCCGAATTTCTCAAAACACTGAACTATGCTCGGAAAATTTCCCAACTCATTTTGATTAAATTAATCACCATCAATTAAATCTCAAAAATTCACAAATTTCCCATGAGAATGTAGGGAATTGTCTTAGGAATCCAACGCCATAAGAATCGACTCAATCGGATGTCGGACGGAAAAGATATGAGCAAAACAGTGAACAAAGGTCGGATTGGAGGAGGAAGCAAGAAAACTAAAGGAACAAAACGACGTCGTATTATGGCGTGGATAGGGCGCGGTCGCTACGGCGATGCGGACATCGCCCTAGCGACGCGAGCCGAACGCTCGCCATCGCTACGGCAATGCGGACATTGCCCTAGCAACGCGAGCCGAACGCTCGCCATCGCTACAGCGATGCGGACGTCACCCTAGCGACGGGGGTACTTCATTTTCCTTTCCTTTTTTTCACATAAAAAAATCCAAAACTTCCAAAATTCATAACTCTCAAACCCGAACTCCAATTTTGACAAACTTAGTCTCTATAGAAAGCTTGAGGGAAGCTCTAAATCTTCCACGAAGGACATAAAACTCAATTCGACTCCTAAAGGAGTCAATTTTCCGGTCAAAGATGCTATCTTCTAATAATCTTGTTAAAATCACAATATAGACTTGTAAAAATCATAACTTATTATTCCGAGATCAAAAAATTACATACTTTATATCGAAATAAAAATCAAATCAAATCCTTCAACTTTCATGAAGAACATCAAAGCTCAATTAACCTCTAACTAGGTTAATTTCTCAGTCAAAGATTCAGTCATCATAATTAAAGTCAAAAGTCAACCTTATCAAACATAAACTTTGACTGATCATAACTTTCACTCCCGATATCGAAAAATTACAAACTTTATGGATACAGAAAGATCTTAACATAATCTACAAGTTTCATGTAGATCACTTTATCAAATTTTGCCTCAAACAAAAGTCAACTCTCAAAGTCAAACATTCTCTCTCCAAAAAGTCAAACTTTCTAAATCCTTCAAATTTTCACACTTTTTCTTTTTAATTCTTGCTATTTAACTTCATTTCAATCAACTCATCTACTTTCCTCTCATAATCCATATAAATTCATTCAACTATTAAAGTCCTCAAAATTAAACAATTCATTTCTCATAAATTTTTCTTAAGTTCATCAAATTTCCTTAAATTCATTCTCATTCTCACCAATTCTTTCTCACTTAAATTCATTGTAATATTTCTATTATCCTCAAAAGTTCGGGGTCCAACACACTAAGTCAATCGTTTAATTATCTTATAGTACTATATCATTATATGATGATCATGCTACTATTAGGACAATGGCTTATTGAGAGAATTTTATAAAATTCTCTACAATGAGCACATGCTTAAATTTTACAACTTTCATCTTAATTATCATCATAATTAAGAAAAGTTTCCTAAATACATCCTTGGATCATTGATGAGACCTTAGCTCCTTTTATATGCCCCACAGATCTAATGTTTTGTAATTCATTACCGTCTTAAATAATGTAAGGAACTATATCATGTCCATTAAAGAACTTATTGATGCAATTAATTATTTCCACTAAATGAAAATGCATTACAACAATTACCAACTATTGCTACATTGGAACCTTTCTTATCTTGAATGATATTGCTCTAAGTAAATAGACATTAATTAAGATTAACTTCAAATTTAATAGCCTTATCATCTTGAACTTAAATATCAACTTATAATTAGAATAATGGATATCTTTAATACTTCACAATTACTAAACATCTATAATACTAAACATCTTTAGTACATTTTCTATATACTTGGACTTATAATAAGTAAACAACGTCTAATATATATTTATAGATATAATTCCTAAAATTAAATTATCACTTTCCCATATCCAACAAGAGTTTTTCTTGGGCAATTATATTTTCAACAATTGAAAATTAGAATTATTGTTCTTTGTGAATAATACATCTCTATATACTTCCACTGAAAAGGACAACTATACTCCTACTAACCTTCTTGTAAACATGATAAATCCATAATTATTTTGAAAACAAACTTTGAATTTATCATGAAAGTGAATCTTTCAATGTCGTGTAACCTTTCAACTATACATCAATTGTATCAATAAAGAATCTAGTTCTAATTGGATGCACTATAATGAGATTTAATCTTTTCCAATTTTCCTTACTCCCACTCTTTGTAAGTATACATTGAAATAAAAATTTATTCAATAGGTGCAGTAAGATTATATCTAACCTTGTGGATATCTCATATCCTTTTATTATCTAATTTTGTTCTAAACTAAATGGATAATATATGCTCAACCAAGCATCACATATTTGAATCATTAACTTTGACTCTTCTAAAGACTTAACATCTCATATCTAATATGAAATCTTATTAATTGATTTAATTAGAACTATTGAAGGTAAATTATTATACAAGGCATAGTTGTAGAAAAAATAATATTACATCATATAATATGTCATATTGTACTTTCTTGATACATAAATCTATACTCCTACGAAATTTTCTTTGTGAAGGCATTCAATAAGGAATCTCATTTCCTATACATAACCGAAAATTTAAAATTCACTAAATCAATTTTATCAAAGTGCTTCAACATTCTCAATGTTTAATTTCTACTTAGATTTAAACAATTTAAACTTTTTCAAAATTTTAAATCAGTATTTCATTTAATAAATTAGTATTTTAATGAAATATAAGTATCATTATTTTATGAATTGTTATTCCATCCAATATATCGCATATATAAGATTTAAGAATTCAATACCATTATCATTCTTTCACCAAGAATTGATTCGGTTATTATCAACTTAACAAGTTTCACAATTTTCATATAATTTATAATCAAAAGGATATATACATCTTATATGTAACTTTATGATTCTCATCGTGTTAATTTAACCAACATGGCATAAAAGAATAGTCGTGTAACTTAACTTTGTATTCTTTCCATTTATGTTGAGCATAAGTCTCTTCTGATCACAAATTCTTTATATAAAATTGGATCAACTCATGTTTTGAACATTGTAATAATGTTGAATATAAATTCAATATAAAATAATCATAATCACGAACTAAAAATATATATGATCTCTATCATATCTCATATAGGCAAGAAAAGTCATGCAATCATTTCTTCTTATAAAAACTATTGTCGTACTATAGCAAAGCCATTACTTGATGTCCATACTTATGCTTTTAATAGAATACATTAAATGAAACAATTTCAGTAAGGTACTATAACTTTCAACTCTACCCTATGCAACCTTTTCCTCGCCATCATGATGTTGACATATATCTTAAATGTTGTCATCAAAGTTTATAAGACATTAGTCAACTCAAATTGTTAATACATTTTGTCATCTATATGATTTTGATGTTTTCTCTAAAAATTTAACGTCAAATCCTTAAGAAGGATTAATATCAACATTGTATACATTTTTTCTAACTTTGAGAACTCTTTTCAAACATATCTTATGGCCAAGAAATTTTGGTTCACTAACTTAGTATCAACTATACTAAATAAGGTAAATTCCACTCATAACAAACTATAAATGTAAGAAAATCAAGTAATTGATTATATGTCATGACTACCAAATGAGACTAGGACCTTAATCATGTATTTGTTACTCCCATTATTTTATTTGAAGTAATAGCCCTCACTATTATTAAAAATGATTAATCTTTGTAGTGGGTTATATCCCATTCAATTTTAGTTAATCTCTTGTTTGTTTAATAAACCAACTAAGCTTAAATTAGGTAAATAACAGCTTTATCAATCACATTTCATGTGAATCTTATATCCGTGAGGTGACAAATTTTGCCAAAATATATCTTATATATTTTTCCTAACCCAGCCTCTAAATTCATGTGATCAAAAGTTTGCTTATCTAAATCACACAAATTTAGTCAAGTAGAACCTATTTTTATAAGACAAAACATATTCGGGTTAAAGTAGCATTAAGTTTTCTCAATAAGTCTAAGAGAAAATAAAACTCTAGCTTATTCTTATAACAATGGAAGGAAACAATCACATTTTCAACGTATACTTAATATTTTAATGAAGAATTTAATTTTGTTCATCTCATTAAACAAAAATTGCATGTAGAATATCACACATATAAAACATACTCTTTGTTTGATTCTAATGATTGATCCTTATAATCTAAAATAATATTTCCAACTCCTTAAAAAATAAATTAGATTAAACTCAATAATTCCTAAATATATATATTAAATTCCTAGTCCAAATAAAAATTTAATTTGATTTGAAAACAATTTTGAAATCTAGTTAGAAACTACTCATTTAATAAAAATTTAATTGAAAAAATCAATAAAATATTCTTCTTACTTATTATAATTTTAAAATCTCCTTTTTAAAATTACACAAATAATATATTCTAAACCAATTAGAAAACTATTTCTAATCTAACTAGAAATTATTTTCCTTAATTAGAAACAAACTACTTTAAAAATTAAATAAAACACTTTTAAATTTAATTAAGAAATACATTTAAATTATTTATTTAAATATTGATTACTTAATTAATTATAAAATATTTCTTTAATAAGATATAAAATTATTTTAAAATATTAAAGAAAACTCCTTTTCTTAATTAATAAATGAAATTTTTCAAATTTTAATCAAAAATATATTTGCTAATAAATCAAGACACTTATTATTCATAAATAAGAAACAATTTTTAAATAAATAGAATAATAAATCTCTAAACAAATAAAGTGTTAAATTTAATTTATCTCAATCAAATTGAAATAAATAAATGTAATTAAGAAACACTTTCTTAAAATTTTCTTAATTTTAAAATTCTAATTAATTAATTTCAATCAAACTGAAACTAATTAATTCTAATTTTATAAACTACTTATCCAAAATTAAATTAGGAATTAATCTAATTTATAATCTTAATCATATTAAGAAACATAATTAATTTAATATAGAAGTTAAGATCTTGTCTTAATTAATATAATCTTATTATATTAGTTATCTAACTTAATCTAAATATGAAGATACTTTTTAAAGATTTTCTAATTGATTTAGTAATTAATATAATTTAATAATTCAACTCCTTGAAAAATTAAACTAAATTCCAAAATATTTCTTAAAAAATCGACCGTTTGAAAACAATTTTCAACCAATTAGGTAACACATTTCAAATTTATTAAAAATTTAAAGCTACTTAATCCTAATTAAATCAATTAAATTAAAATAAAAGGTTAACACATATAAAAGATGGGTATTGTAATGCACGTGCCAACATATTATCATTCTGAAGTGCGCACCGCACGCACCAACAGTGTCTGTCCTCAGATGTTGTATTCCATGTGGGCGCGTGTAAGCATGTGGGGTTTCACCATCGTCTGGTTTTTCTCTGCTCATGTTGCACCTCCATATTGTTGTTGTCATCTGTGCTCGAGCCTGCAGCGTCTATCACTACCACGTTGTTGTCGATAGTTTGACCACTAGCAGAGTCGCCACTGCTACCACCAAGAGTTGCTCCAAATCGTCGACAGCTTCTCCAGGCGTTAATGGCCTCTCACCAGCACATCTTTACGCAATACAAACGTACAAAACCTAACTGCAGATAACCAAAAATTGCAACAGCCACAAAACACTTATTCCAAATATTCCACATAACCCAAACAATCCAACAAATTCAAATCTAGAAAATTAAACCAATCCATGTTTTAAATCGAGCAAAGAAGGATTCCACTATGGAGTTAGCAATTTTAATTTTCCAGAATCCACATTCAAAAATGCGTACAAGTTTCTTGATTGTTTTGATATAATCATCATAATTTAGGGATTTTGTGTTTCCAAAAACAAAACAATAACATTCATTTTGAATTTTCACAATACTGAAACAAAAGAGGGGTGTTTGTTTAAGTTCATTTCAATTAAACAAAAATTAAAATTAATTAATGAAATCCTAATCTATACATTTATTTCAAAACCATGCTACTTTTGCATCAATAAATTATAATCTTTAATGTTTTTAATCAAATCAATGACAATCAAACAATT
Organism: Erythroxylum novogranatense; assembly: GCA_029891385.1. Classification (NCBI taxonomy): domain Eukaryota; kingdom Viridiplantae; phylum Streptophyta; class Magnoliopsida; order Malpighiales; family Erythroxylaceae; genus Erythroxylum; species Erythroxylum novogranatense. The sequence continues at coordinate 100,569,756 of CM057232.1, forward strand.
TTAATCAAATTATAGAATTAAAGTTAGTTGTAATACCACTATTGGAAAATTAGGATAAGATTTAATCCTAACCTTTGTAGATAATTATGAAATATTTTTTATATTTTGATTTTCAAAACCAATATCACTTTAATTCTATGAAATGATTAACAATTAAAACATAATAAAGTATTAATCTTAAGTCGTACCTTATTCCAAAGCTTGACCATATTCTTATTGTATCCCTCGAACTGTTTCTGGAATTGATTCATCTCAACCAACGTAATTGACAAGTATTTAAACTACAATGATATCCACAAAATAGGTTACAAGAATTCTATAACTCTTACACAAAGGGTTAAGCAAGAAATGGAAACTTCATTAAAGCTTAACCCTATTTATAATAAGTTTTGGACATTTTAGTAATTTAATTGAAAATTTATAATTTCAAATTAAAATTAAAAACCAATTGTGCTAAAATAAAATCCAATATCTTACATTAATCCTTATTTATTAAATATCTCATATTTAATCATAAGAGTAGTATGAGAACAAATTCTTGGAACTATAGTAGTATACTTTGATTTTTTGCGTTCCTTCCATTTCCCTTGATGTTTCTCTATTTATTTACAGGCTAAAGGATGATTATAGACGTTGGGGATGTCCACTAGCCGTTGTTGATTGATCATAGACCTTGCTAAATTATTTCCTTTCCATTTCTGAATGATTGACTTCGTCATAATCAGTTTGCTGTACTCGTAAGTCGACTTATCGTGGTGTGTAAGTCGACTTGTAACAATGATTTTCGTAAAACTTTATCTCCACTCTTCTATAAGTCGACTTATGTAGTGTAAGTCGACTTGTAACCTTCGATAAGTCGACTTATGCAGTGTAAGTTGACTTGTAACCTTCGATAAGTAGACTTATAGTCTATTATTCGACTTGTGTTGTTCTCAACCTGACAGATCTTGATATATTAGTCGATTTATGATTTACTAATCGACTTATGTTGGCTTCAACGGTTATATTCAATCAAATCTTCTATAATATTCATGTTTAATGTCTCTAGCATGATGAAGATTATTTCCTTCTTGATTTCACCATGATTTATGTCTTGCCCATTCAAGATTGATGAAGATTATTTCCTTCTTGATTTCACCATGATTTATGTCTTGCCCATTCAAGATTGATGTAGTCTTGATGTATTTGAATCTAAATCACCTGAAATAATTTCGTAACCAATTCTATACATTTTATTATTATCAAAACATAAGTGAGATTTAATTTGTCAACCACCATTGGTCCAACAATCTCCCCCTTTTTGATAATAACAAAACATTTAGAAATTGTTTAAGAAATTGAAAACAAAGAAACATTGATCAAGGTTTTTAAGCCTTGTCTTTTTAGTTAGAAGTCTCCCCCTCAATCATATAAATCATTGAATTTAACAACCTTGTAAGATCAAATGCATAAGAGTTGTACAATTCATAAATTTAATATAAATTCAATTCAAAGATAATTTAACATACATACTCCCCCTTAATCGAGTAGCTAAAGAATATCAAATTTCCCATTTTACTCTTCCTTTTTGTCATAATCAAAACAACTAATATGAAATGCCGCAAATATGAAGAGGAAAAAAAATTATCGCAATTACATTAAATATAGAAACAAGTCATCAAACACATATAGTCTCAAGTAGCAAGCAAATACAAATAATATGAAATGTTAGTCTTGGCTAGATAAAAAAACCATCATGGTGGAGAAATATCATCATGAAGAAATCTCAAAAGTAGAAGAGAATATGTTTTCAGAGATTTGGGGAAAAAGTGAGTTTTTGAAGAAGACCCAGATGACTTATAGTCAACTGGTAGGATGTTAGTCGACTAATAATCAATAAAAACAAGAGTGGGGGTTGTCTGATATAAAACTAGTTGACTGGTCGCATATAATTAGTCGACTGGATTTGAGAAATAGATGAATTACCCGACTATGGCTGTAATTCTTGACTGAAGCATTTAAACACCTTATCTCTTGATGCAAAGGTCAACAATATATGTATTTCCATTTCTCAAACCAATGAAAGCAACATTTTCATCTTTCTTAACCATACAATGAGATGATTCAAATGTCACATTAAAATTCATATCACATAATTGAGAAACACTTAGCAAATTTTGTTTCAAGCCATCAACAAGTAAAACATTGTCAATGGTAGGCAAAGGTTCCTTACCCACTTTACCAATACCAATGACTTTACCTTTGTTGTTTTCTCCACATGTGACATATCCTTGATTATTTGGTTTGATTTCTGCAAATAAGTTCTTGTCTCCACTCATATGCCTGAACATCCACTATCAATGTACCATGTGCTTGGTGGATTTTCATTCCTTGCTTGTACCTATAACTGAAGCATTCTTTCTTCTCATTGGTACCCAAGCCATTTTGGGTCCATTTTGGTTAGTCATATAAACCACATTAGGAGGTGTTGTACCTTTTACCACCCAAATTTTCTTAATATTAATACATCTCCTAATACTCTTACAAGCAATTTCTATATGACCATTTTTCAAACATTTAGCACATTTAGCAACTTTTTCATCCTTAGTGAATTTAGAAATCAAGGAACAATCTCTATCAAAAGGATCATATCCTAAACCATGTTTAGAAATAGAATATCTTTGTAAGGACAACATCTTTTCAAACTTTTTATTCCCACTAGCAAATTTTTCAACCACATAAGAAAATTCCTTTCTAAGTCTATCAAGCTCACAAGTAAGATTTTCTTTTTCAGCAAGGCATGTAGAGTGATCTTCCTTAGTGCAATCTAAATCATCAATAGTCTCATGCAAGACACTATTTTCAGCAACTAGCTCTCTTATTTTCTTTCTCAATTTCTTGTTGATTTCAATAGCTTCTTCAAAATCTATTTGTAAAGCATTAAAAGAATCTATAAGATCTTGTTCAATGAAAGTTACCTCATCTTCATCATCATTTATTGAGGAGCTATTTGCCATAAGTGCTAAGTTGTTTTCATCATTACTTAGGTATGCTTCTTCATCATCACTCCAAGTGACTACTAGGTTAGCTTTCTTTTTCCCTTTTTCATACTTGTCATTTCTTTCACCACGTAATTCTCTCTTCCTATTTTTGAGTAGTCCCTTGAATTTTCTGAAGTTTCTAGCATACATTGCTATCTCTTCATCTTCTTCCTCCTCATTTAATTTTTTATCACTTTCATCCAGAAAAGAAGTGTTAGCTTTAAAAGCAATTGATTTTTGTGACTTACTTCTACCTCCTCTTTATTTGAGAATGATCTCATAGTTTATGAGTGATCCCACCAAGGCATTGAATTCCAAATGATTGAGATCCTTAGACTCCATAATAGCGGTGACTTGAGAGTCCCATTCTTTCGGTAGTGAGCGAATAATCTTTTTCACCTTTTTGCTATCCGTCAAATGCTTTCCAAGGTTTCCTAATCCATTTATGATTTCTGCAAAACGATCAAGCATAGTGGAAATAAACTCACCTTCCTTCATGACAAACATTTCATAGTCATGGAAAAGCATGTTGATTTTTGTCTCTTGAACTTGATTGGTTCCTTCATGAGTGATGTGTAGTCTCTCCCACATTTCTTTAGCACTAGTACACGAGTTCACTCAATTTCTCTCCTCAATTGTGAGAGCACAATATATCAATTTCATAGTTTTAGCGTTGATGTAGGCTTGCTTCCAATCATTGTTATCATATTCCAGCTCCGTTTTCACCTCGCCATTTTCTTTTAATGGAACACGTGGACCGAAGATGATAATCTTCCAATATTCTACTCCTTCGCTTATAATATGATACTTCATAGGATTTTTCCAAGAAGAGTAGTTAGTACCATTAAATAAAGGAGGGCGATTATTAGTATTACCTTCTTCCGCTAAGTTATTGTGTTCCATCCCTGGATACTTCTGCTCTGATACCAATTGTAAACGATCTAGAAGGGGGGTTGAATAGATCTTTAGAGTTTTTCAAAAAATTCTACAATAAAATCAAAAGTTAATTCACACAATAATAATTTAAACAAATTTAAATGTAAAGAGTAGGGAAGAAGAGCAAACACTGTTTTTATAGAGGTTCGGTACTAAGACCTACCAACACCACTTGTCTTCCGGCACAAATCCTACCAACACCACATGATTTCCGGCTCAATCTACCTTTACACTTGATTTGTCTTCCGGCACAAATCCTACCTAACAAGTGATTCTCCTCTAACCACTTAACTCACAATAATCACAATGATAGAAAATAGAAATGCTAACTCTCAGTACAGATGAATGGAATTAAGACCAAGCTAAGAGTAGTATGAGAACAAATTCTTGGAACTATAGTAGTATACTTTGATTTTTTGCATTCCTTCCATTTCCCTTGATGTTTCTCTATTTATTTGCAGGCTAAAGGATGATTACAGACATTGGGGATGTCCACTAGCCGTTGTTGATTGATCATAGACCTTGCTAAATTATTTCCTTTCCATTTCTGAATGATTGACTTCGTCAGAATCAGTTTGTTGTACTCGTAAGTCGACTTGTCGTGGTGTGTAAGTCGACTTGTAACAACGATTTTCATAAAACTTTATCTCCGCTCTTCTATAAGTCGACTTATGCAGTGTAAGTCGACTTGTAACCTTCGATAAATGGACTTATAATCTATTAGTCGACTTGTGTTATTCTCAACCTGACAGATCTTGATATATTAGTCGACTTATGATTTACTAGTCGACTTATGTTGGCTTCAACGGTTATATTCAATCAAATCTTCTATAATCTTCATGTTTATTGTCTCTAGCCTGATGAAGATTATTTCCTTCTTGATTTCACTATGATTTATGTCTTGCCCATTCAAGATTGATGAAGATTATTTCCTTCTTGATTTCACCATGATTTATGTCTTGCCCATTCAAGATTGATATAGTCTTGATGTATTTGAATCTAAATCATCTGAAATAATTTCTTAACCAATTCTATACATTTTATTATTATCAAAACATAAGTGGGATTTAATTTGTCAACCACCATTGGTCTAACAATAATCATATATCAAGATTAGAGTTTAGCAATACATCATGACCACTTAAATAGTTAGGAATGTCAAAGTGGTTTTAACTAACCTTTCTATGCATGATTTTTTGTATAATTCAATCCATTCATTATCTAATGTTTCGATTAGACATATAGCATGAAATTAATACCTACTCTAGTTTGAGTTCAATCATATTAATTCTCTACCATTAATTATTGATTCAATTAATGACATTTGTAAATTATTTACAAAACATCATTCTACCTTAGCTAAAGATTTTCCAGATCAATATTAATCAAGAACAACAAACTTTCTTCCTAATTACGTTACGTGATGAATCTTATTTTGATCACTCAACTACCTCCAAATAGTTCATGCTACATCTAATGACTACCAACTAAACTACCTATGATTAGAATAGGTTATAAATAGTATCAAAATATAGTAATCCCTATATAAGATAACTTTGAAGACTTTAAGTTAAAGTATCATTTATACAATCATCATAGTGATAATTTTTCTAACCATACAAGTAATATTTCAAATGGATTTCTCATATTGAGTCAATTTAGTAAACTTGTTCTTTAACAAGTACCGACATATTTATTTAAGTATTTTCATACCTTAACCTATGAGATCGATTACTTCCTTTATAAGAAAAATATAATATGTGCTAATTTTTTACATTTTATTAATATCCGGGCTTAATAGAACAATGACTAGAAACAATTTAAGGATAATACATAAATATAATATGAATCTCATAATTATAATATCATCATAATTTCAGTTGTAGTGTATAATTATCTCATATACTTTATCGTATATATCTAAAACACACAGATAAAGAACATTTTAAATATTTTTCACTAAACAATAATTAAATTGATTGGTACATAAGGCATAAACCAAAATATGTTACTTACAAGGGTGTGTATTTCCACATGGGAAAAAATAGCATCTTTAAACCTTTACATGTTTGCAGTCCCCTACATGGTCCTTATACATGTCTGTTTATGTTATTCACATGAGCATGTACATATTCACATGGACATGTGTCTCTAAAACAACTCTAATTATTCCATTATAAGTCACGATTTTTCTTAAATTCTTTTCCTTTTGAACCATAAAGGCAATTCAGACCTAAAAATATACTTAAAATAAAACAGTATCAAAAAACAATATGCAAAATTCTAAAATAACAAACAAAGCACGCAATATGAGCATAAAAACATAGTACAATAATCGTTTATCATAATTAATTCGTCCTTTTACATTTTTAATCAATTGCCTTCTCAAATTTATACTTGAAATAGCTTATAACCAAGTAATCAATTTTTTTGTTGCATTTTGTTATTCCAATCTTCAAACATGATTCATCCAAACATGGACCTACATTGGCATCAGTTGGTAGTAACTTCTAGTCAATTAGGTTGTTTTACCTTAGGCCAGTTGTTGGGCAGATTTTGAGAAAAAAGCTCCATGTTGACTTTCTCGCAACAAGTTTGCATAGCTATGTAGCGGCGATTCTGCTCTGATAGTCTTATGTGGTTAACATTTCGCCTAATCTTTGTTATTGCTTATGGTTTTAATTTCTAAGCTCTGTAAGGAGATGCAAGACAGTGGGAAGAACATAAGCTTTATGTGATTTGATACTTAAGATTTTGGCCCTTTAAATCTAAAATATTCCTTTCTGACCAGCGAAGGTTCTGTTCATCCATGACAAGGTGATGAAGATCATCTTGTACCTGCACAGCTGCCGCTCGACATTGCTCCACTACAGTCTTGGATTTACCATCACGAGCCTCCGACTATTGGACACTTTGTTTCCATATGATCATGGGATGTCAGTTGCCAATCATAAAAGCAATGTTGTAATATTGACAAGGATTTTATGATTCTTTGTTATCTTTATTGTGTTAGAATACTATTGCATATTAAAATTAACTTGATCTTTTTGACTTTTTTGCGAGTCAATTAGAGTTAAATAGGGTAACCCTTTTCCAACAAATGATTATGTAACCAAAAAAAAAAAATTGATGTTGGTCAAATGGGAAAAGGGATTGGAGATTTTAAGAAGAAAGGTCTTGTTTAATTTTAATTGATTAAAAAAAATTAGAGTAAGAAATTATGAGTGCTTCTAATGCAGTGTTTATGATCTATAGAATCTATAATAAACAGATCAATTGAATCTCCTAATAATTAAATATTTTATCTAGTCCAAATTCAATTTTAGAAACTTATTAAATGTGAAATATTATTGAATTGATAGTTATCTTAACTTATGTGACAATGCATTATTTCTTTTCAAAATTCACTCCTCATTTTCAATTTTATCAATTAAGTACTGAATCATTTTATATATTGAGTTTATAAAATATGTGCTTTTTCAATTTAACTTAAATAGATTTTCACTAACGTGATTATTAATTATTTTAGTCAAGCATAATCGTTATTAAGTTTTTATAGTGATGACGAAAAGGACTTACTATCATCGTTAGGTTATATTTGATATTCAACTATAAAGTCTAATGTTTTTTTAATGCTAGATTGAAAATTTATAGAAAGTCTTTAGGACTGCGAGTAAAGATTCAGCTTTCTAAACATAAATTCAAGATAACGACTTGTATACATGAACGATTTTGTAAGCTGACAAAAGCCAAGTATATGAATATTGACCACTCAATCCTCCAGCTAACCAAACTACCATACGAACCTGTCACGAGCTAACTTACAAGGGCATAATTAGTAGATAAATAATTGTAGTTCTGATCGCTTTCTTGTACCCACCACAATTAATTTTTTAGGCTACCCGGAATTTATTTTCATTATATGAGTTCTGGTCACTTTCGTTTACCCTTTCATGGGTTATTATCACTATAATATGAAGACAATGTTATTCAATTGACAGTTGTTTAGAAGGATAGGATATTGATTGTACGGATGATAGAGATGCAAACCAAAAAATTATACACACACACACACCATGTCCGGAGAATTGAAGTATATTTTAATATCTTTAAAACTAAGCAAATAACTGAAGTGTTAAAATAACAAGTCATTTAAATTAAAGTTGTTCAATGAAGGATTTCAGCCAACAATCAATGTATATGCCCAACTGATCCAAAAACACATATAAATGCCTAGGACTACTTTCCATGTTCTAGTTCATCTACTTTAAGAAATTAGATATCAAGTTATTTAAGAATTAAATTGGGCCCAACTTCTTCCAATTAATTATAATCTATTAAGAAACTTTTTTTTTCCTTAAAAATTGTGGGGACCAAGTCTTTAAAGGAATCTTTAATCTTTGGTAAAGAACAAGAAGAAAAGGTCCAAAACTACTCAAAATTAAAATTTGTGACCACCTCTCTGTTGGTCGGTGTGTTTAGTAGTATAGTCAATTGCGTGCCGTGAACTACAGAACAACCTTCCTTAAGGTCATAGGAAACAGTCATAGAGGCTTTAAACATCTGATTTCTCTGATGTCTGTATGAAGGAAAACATCTTCAGCTTCACGAATGGCAAGTAATGAAGGTGCTAAGCGAAGCAACTCTCCACAGACACAGTCTCTTTCAGGTGGCTTCTCTTCTTTGCCTATCATAGAATTTTGTAGTTTGCACCAAAAAGACGATAGACTAGAACTGCCTCGTGCCATTATTTATAGTCGCTGCTCGCTTCCGCTCCCGCTCCTTTTGTTTCCTTTCATTTTATTGTCACCTTTAAAACTGTTCAAATATTGGATTGGATCGGGTTAGTTTCTCAATCCATCCAATTAAGCCTGAACCCTTATTGACCCGACAAGAATACTAGAGAAAGCGTCGGAGTTGTTTTTTAGACGGTTAGGTCATGTATTAATTTTTAAAAAACAATATCTATTTATGTTTCTCATATTATTATTTTTTTGGTCTCAATGTACATTTACCATTTTTCATATAATTGGAAGAAAAGTTTATTTTCAATTTCTTAATAATAATTTTGGATAAGTTAATAATTTTAGTTTTATCTTAATAAGTCTCTCTTTTAAATTTGTAAAGTTTAGACTAATTGCTTAGATTAACCTAATTGATATAATTTAAAATTAGTAAATATGGGGTATTTTCTTCTAATTTATACAATCTTCTCAATTTTAGTGTTTAATCATTTCAAAGTAGGAACATTTTAAATCTACATATATTTCTTTTAGTTTAAAATTAAATTAATAGGGTTTCATGACAACTAACAATTTAATCTGAATTAATAAGGTAAAATAGTAAGCAAAAACTTTTACTCTTGATCTTATCTAAAATCAACCCTTTATAAGTCTCATAAGTATACTTTAATTGGGAATGAAAATTAGTCTAGCATCTTGTGTAATTAGTGTAATTAGATTATGGAAACAAAATAAAATTATAAAATTTTTACTTATGCATTTGATTTCATTATTTTTATTTTTCAAAATGTTAAAATGAATTTTGAATTAGACCCATTAGCTTGAAATAAAAAGCATGAAGTATTAAAGAATTCAAATCGTCTCATGTATATGAATAATTTTAGCATAAGCTTTATATATAATAATCTTAAAGAATGTTGTCCCACGAAGTGCGTTGCAGAGATAATAAATCTTTTATAAAAGCACATGATGTTGGGCACATTCAGATCATAATGATTCTAATAACTTAGCATTATTCTGCACAAAGTAACCAATTCATCAAAAACAAATTGTACTGATTAGACCTAGTTAGTTGTCCGTAGGTATTTAGACATCAGCCACTTCTGTATGGTGATCTGCAAGAAACTTGCAGTTCTAGCCTCTGTCTACTCTTTTGAACTGTTCTTGAATTTGAGATGAAAATTTTAGGGATTATAATTACCAAATAATATATAAATTGCAGGGATTTTCCATAGAATACTGTTGGTCTTGTTTATTGGGATTATTGCATGGGCACACCAGGCAACCCAACCTCCTCCACCAAGGACCTGTGGTTCTCCAGATGGGCCTCCGATTACCTCACCAAGAATGAAGCTTAGAGATGGAAGGCACTTAGCCTACAAAGAGCATGGAGTCCCAAAAGACATGGCCAATTATAAAATTGTCTACATTCATGCCTTTGATTCTTGCAGACATGATGCTTTAGTTGCCGATCATGCTTCATCGGTAATGTCTCAAGGATTCTCTGATAAAAAATTACCTTAATTTGGAGCATTGACTTCCCAGTAGTTGGCTTTAATTGACGGTTGGTCATTTTTCAGGAACTTGTTGCAGAACTAGGGTTGTACATAGTGTCATTTGATCGAGCAGGTTATGGAGAGAGTGATCCTCATCCAAAGAAGACATTAAAAAGCATTGCTTTGGACGTTGAGGAGCTTGCTGATCACTTGGGTCTAGGTCCCAAATTCTATGTAATTGGTTGTTCCATGGGTGGTGAGTTCACTTGGACCTGCCTCAAGTACATCCCTCACAGGTATCATTACTTTTTGTTTTTACTTAATAAAATTATAATATGAAGACTATATATATACCTTTGTCCTTCATATGAAAAATGAAAACCAAATATGTAGGCCTCAAATTTTAGTTCGTAGATGAAAGAATGAGGTTTAAACCTCTGACTAGTAATTTGTCGTAGGATTAGGCAATCTCAACAGGTATCAATATTTACTTAACAAAACCTTTTTTAGAATATATATAAATAAATACCTTAAAATTTAACAAATTATGCATCCCTTATTTGCCTATGGGTACAAGAACACTAATTAGGTGTATCCTGTGAGTTATCTCTAAAACCTAAATGAAATAGTATTTTATTATTTTTTAACTTCTATTCAAAATTTGAAAACAATATATAATATCTAAACTCGAAATGAAATTTCATTAATTATGATAAATGTTCACAATCTTTTTTAATTTTGAGTATGTAATGATATTGTTAAGTACGTAAATTGTATGTATGTCAATTAAAAGTAAAATTAAGCTTATAGGCACACAGTAGATGTCTTAAACCTATGTAAGTATTAGCTATATGATTTTGTTCTTCCTCTTACAAGGTTGGCGGGAGTAGCCCTACTAGCTCCTATAATTAACTCTTGGTGGCCTGGTTTTCCGATTTAATTTAAGTAAAGAAGCATTCTACCAACAACTACCAGCAGATCTATGGGCAAGTCGTGTTGCCCATTATGCCCTGGTTAACTTATTGGTGGAATACTCAAACACAGTTCCCGTGTCCTAATGTCATTCTTGGTGTTTTGATCACTTTCCTCCTAAAGACTTGGAAATCATTTCTAAACTTCTTGAGAATAACGTGGTATGTCTCCATCGCCTATGACTTTTCTTATATTAATTATCATGTAAGATTATTTAATACTTTTTTAGTTCATGTATGAATTGCCTTGCCAGCAGAAAGAAAACAAGGTAAATTTAATTTATAAATGAAAAGAATTATAAAATTTTAGGCCAAAAATGGTATAATGAATGTATTAACATTCAGTATCATTAATTCCTAAATTAGCAATTTGAACTTTTATTATATGTTTATTTTCTATAGTTTTCACTTGATTAGGAACATGCAAGGCAGCAAGGAGAATACGAATCCATCCATCAAGATCTTAATATTGGGTTTGGCACTTGGGAATTTGATCCGTTGGAGCTTAAAAATCCATTTCCAAACAACGAAGGTTCTGTTCATCTATGGCATGGTGCTAAAGATCCTCTAGTCCCTCTGCAGCTGCAACGTTACATTGCTCGACAGCTTTCTTGGATACACTACCACGAGCTACCCGATATGGGACATATGTTTCCATATGATGATGGATTGGTGGATACAATCATAAAGAGAATGTTAGGTAGATAGTTGCAATCTAGTTGATGAATAATTTAATGATTCTCAATATTAAGGAACTGTATGAAGGCTAGGTATGGGCAATCATAGAACACGGAAAAAGCCATGTACATCCGTGCTTGAATGAGCTCATTGTTAAGTGAAATTACATACACAATTCCCTTATAGGAAATTAAACATATCGAGTTTCTCTAATTAGTTAATATGTAGGGCCAGTAATATGTATTTCATTCAGGATCTCAATTCCTCCCTCAACTATTCTTAGCTCATTTGGTATAAGCCCATTTTCTCATAACATTTGGTCGTTCAATGCTCCATTAAAAAGAAAATGCAAAAAGATGACTTCCTTTTGACCTACACTCTCACAAGAGACATAAAGAAACATAATTCTATGACAAGAACACAATGCTTGTATCTTTTGTTTCCATAAAACCTTAGTAAGGCAACATCTTAACTTTTGACATTCATACTGTCTAGAATGAAGGGGGATAAAAAAACTGGGGGATAACGTCCTTCATTTACTCTCATATATAAGAACAAGCACAGAACATAAGACGCAAGTAGACAAAAGATATTTTGATTCATAATATACCTTACCCAACTCACACCTTTTTGGGATCAAACCTTCTTCTCATCATTCCAATTTGCTTCGGACTCAATCCAAATGCCTTCTCAAGAAGCTCATTATCAATGCCAGAACCAAAAATAGCAGAAGGGATTTTTTGGCTATCAGGATTTTGATTGTTGAAACTTCCAAAAACTGTAGCAGGTTTATCACCAATGTTCATTTGCAAATGCACTAGGTCTCTAGGGAACACCATGATCTCTCATTCCTGCAGTACCCTTGCAAAAACTCAGTTGTTAGAATCAACAAAACCTGAATAAACACTTCCTTGCACAACATGGGTGATCTCTGTGGCTCTTGGGTGGAAATGTGGTGGATTGATGGCACCAACTTTGAGGTCAGCTCGTACAAAGGACATGCCTAGCGTGTTGAGGCTAGGGAAGTTCGTTGGGCTGAAAATAATGGCGGCTAGGCCAGTGTTAGAGAAGTTTCCAGGGACTTTCATGCCGGAGAAGACGAAGTCGTCAGTGGTTACTTTGGAGGAATTTTTGCATGGAAGAGTAGTAAGCCTTGCAGTTCTTACAAGACCAGCATTTGGGTCTGTTATGCAAAAGTCTTGAATTGGGTCGGGGTCCAAGGCCAATGCTAGGAGGATAAGTTCAAGGAAGACAACTAATAAAATAATTAATTTGGAAGGCATTTTTGTTCTTACTCACTTAGACCTTTGTTAGTGGGCTATGTTGGGTTTGAATTGTAGCACCCCACTCCCGGGAGACCCGAACCCGACATCGACGGTGATATCCGAGCTCGTGCCTCACGAGGGTGGTATGCTAGAGCAATCGATGCAATTCAAAAGTCGATAATACATTTTTTTTTAAAACCAATTTAGTGCGCAAATATTAGTAAATAATTTGGGCTCGTTCTAATACGAAATCATTTTCAAACATAATACAATTTCTCTCATAAAGGACACTCCACAGCATTTAACTATTACAAGTACGAGAAATCAAAATCAAATTGGGCCCAATGCTGTTCCTGAACACTTTCAGTAATCATATTAAAATACAACATTTATCAATTTGGGGACCCTCAGAAATAACAATATCATTTTGCGGAAAAATACAAATTTTCACAGGAACAGAATGACACTAATGCAGACGTGAACTGATCCCGACCTCGAACCTTGACTTAAGTGCAGTAGGCATACTCCCGTGAGTCTAACGGGGTACTCTTCAATTCCTGAAAAATAATTGCAATGTTGGGTGAGTTTGCGAACTCAGTGAGAAACCATCATCGATGGTTCACTCAATTCATGCATATACACACAATTTACCAACTATCACAAATGATCACAATTCATAAATGCAAGGCGTATCGCCTTTCATACAATCCACATTTAATCATACCATATATGCAATGCACATGAGACCCTTTCCATTTTCATTACGTTGTTGTGACCATGCGCTTGAGCTCATTAACGGTGAGCCAGTGGCTCTGAAAACATTGGGCTTGCAGCCCTGATACATTGAGCCTGAGGCTCTGAATACGTTGGACCTGAGGTCCTGTGCGTTGAGCTGAAAACTCTCATATACGTTAGGCGTGATATGCCCTGATACGGTGGTTGCTCCGGTCACAACTTCCTTTATCTGATCATACCATTATGCATGGATGCATATGCTCCAATTCCCATTTACAGTCAGTTATAGTTTAGTGACCAATTTCCATTTATATGTCAATGCTATTTGCCATTTTTTCGGACTTTCGGTCTGGTAGTTTAATCATATACATTTTCAATTTATTGCATCATACCATATCACATGTATCGAAACAGACAATTAACACTTCAATATCAATTTCTCATTCCTTCGGACCTTTGGTCCGAGATCCCCCATTCACAAACAGTTACACACAAGTAGCACTTCGTTATCTCATTCCAAATATTTCAGACACCTATGGTCCGAAATCAATCAAAATTAAACACACATAAACCTTCCATTATCTCCACATGGCATAATTGCAAAATCTTAAACACATAAAGGTTGAGGAACCAACTAGGTTACTCACCTGTACTTTCGAGCGAATATCTGGAAGTCTCAGTAACGTCGATAGATCGACGCTCCAAGAGTGCCTCTATAATAATCAGAAAAGAAACCGATCACTAACTATTCAATCCGAACTAGTAATAATACACATGTGAGTGAAAAATGCATGTTCATGAGATTCCCGGCCCTAATCCAATAATTGCCATCAGAAAAATTAGTTTAAAAATTAGAAACCCAATGGCGCTGACGACGCTCAATTTGGACCTTTATAGGTCCCCAATTAAATAAAAAAGTGAGTAAAGGCTCCGTTACCCGAGTCCACGTCAATTTCCCATCAAAAAATTCTCAATTCCTCATAAAATGAAATTAAATATTCACTGAATCCGATGCCTCAAGAATTGGGTCAATCGGACGTCGGACGGAAAAGATATGAGCGAAAGAAGCTCAAATCAATAAAAAATATAAAAATAAACATAAAATAGGTTAAACCCTCCCTTTTGTTCCATTTTCTGTCCGAATTTCAATAAATCATAACTTATTCTACACAATTCAGAAAAATACAAACCATAACTTGTTGGAAAGCTAATGAAACCCTCTACAAGTTTCCTTTAGATCAGAAAAATCAATTTCACCCCTAAGGGTGTCAAAATCCTAGTACCAGCTACTGCCTACACAATCACTTCCCAAAACAGAACAGTCATTGGAAATTCGCTAACTTTCATTCTAGGCAGTCAAAAATTAGACAAAAAATATGCTCATCAAGCTCCCAATGTTATCTACAACTTTTATGAAACAACCCAAATTTCAATTCCCATGCTAACTAGGTCAATTAATTCACTCAATATTGCTGTCCCTGAAATCATATAATTTGAGCAGTAAACTTATAACAAGCATAACTCCCTGTACACAAGTCAGAAAACTCAGAACTTTATATCCCTGAAAAGATAAATCCTCAAAATTCAATTCTTTCTGAAATAACCAAACTCCAATTCAGCCTCTAACAGTTTCAAATCTGTTATGCAAGTTTCTGACCTAATCAGCACTTAACATCACAATGTAGGTTCAGATTTTGAAATTCCATATCTCCCACATCTGAGTTCCAAACATTATAAGCCATATATCATTTTCAAGATCAATGTGTCATCTAGAACTCTTCAGTACAATTCAAACTCCAATTCAATTCACAAAAATTACTAAAATTGCTTCCAATATGAAAGCTCACAAAATCGACAATTAGGCTAGGTTTCTCCAAAAAGCATAAAACCAGTCAATAGTAATCAGTTCATATCTCCCAATATACATGTCAAAAAAATGAAAGATCAGTGGAAATGGAAAGCTAACTCAAAATTCTTCAACTTTCATGAATACCATTTTCCCTAATTCCATATCAATTAATTTAGAAAAATCAGAAAAACTCATTGGTCATACTTGTGGGTACTGTTCACAGACAACAAAACAGAAACGTTCCATGCAAAAATTCGACCCTCTAGGATTACAATTTAACAACACCCATTTCACACAAAATTGAAGCCAACATCCCAAAGTTTCAGTGGGCACAAACCTTGCCTCATTTGGATAACCACACAATGAGTTATGCTCAAATCAGTAAAGTGGGTCAAAATTCCATTTTCCAGCTTTACTTCTCCAATACACTTCCTATCATGCCTATTCCAATTCTACTACCATAAGCATCTCAAATGGACACAAAATCAGTCCCTATATCATGTCTACATTCACTAGGCATACCTACCAAAAATTGGCAGCACTTACCTCATCAATATTATGCAAGAATTAAGCCACAACACTTCACTTATACTACTTCATCCAACCATACTCAAACCTCACCTTATACCACCAATTCCACCTATACTTTTAATCAAATTAAGGCATCAATAAGCATAATAAATGCTCCATAATTCCCATTGCATGCATATAATAACCATGATTCATTAACTACATAATTAAAGCATAACTAAGGCTTAACAATAGAACTTACCTAATAAGCTTCCAATCTTCAATTCTTAACTTCACCAATAACTTTATTTCCTCTTCTTTCTACTCTTCAAGTACGGTTATCCCATGGTAAGGAGGGAAAAGGTTAAAGTTTAGAGCAAACAAGGACAAAGAAAGTAGCAATGAAATGAAAACAAATGAAGAAAATCGATGAGAAGGAAAGGAGAAGGAGTTATACGGATGAAACAAAGCCAAAAGAGCAACCATCCAATTTTTCACTCTTCCCACAATAGAAGAGTCGAGAATCAGCCACCTAAGATAAGCCTTAAATGCTTAGGTCATAAAGTCAAATATGGAAAAGTCAAAGAGCCAATCACAATTTTTGAAAATAATAAAACAAATACCAAGCAATTTCAATCCAAATTTCGGTTCCCACTTATTTTAAAGACCCACTTATGGGTCCCACTAAGATATTTAATAGCTTAGTACCAAAATAATAGTAGAAAATCAACCGATTTCTTATTTTAGCGATTATTTTTCGGTCAGGACTTTTCTCCGAATTATTTTTTTTAAAATTACCGAAATTGCCCAAAATTGTAAAACACATAACAGTTTACTCCAAATAATTTTTCAAACACGAAAACCACGTTTTCCATAACAAAAACACCTTTAGGCCATAGACCGACGATTTTGCGGTTAAGAATTTTCTCCGAAAATTCCATAAAAATTCCTGAAAATCCTATAAAATATAAAAAAAATTTTGGGGCACTCAGAATAATTTTTCAAACCCACTAACCACGTTAATCCCAATAAAAATATATTCAACACAAAACCGAATGTCATGTATGCATGTATACGGTCATTTCATGTGCACAATTGCTCTTGTGTAGCAATCCTATTATGCATAAGCAGTCCTATGCAATCTCAATCTATCCCATCCTATGCCAATTTTACCATTTTACCCTTCCAGTAGGGGGTGGGATGTTACATGAATGACTTTTATATATCAAAGTGCCATCACCGTATGTGTTTTGGCCACCATGTGGCGCCATCATTACATTTTCTTTTTGACATTCAAGAGCATTTCAGATAGTTTGTTCCTTAAATGAAGAAATTTTATTAAATTTAATTCTTAAATAGGAAAAACTAGATGATATCTGTGCCCATAATCCAGTTTTAAGCATGTGTTAGAAGATCTTATTTATACAAATATATGATTGAGATCTTTTGACATAAGATTGGAATTGACTTATGAGCACAGAAACTATAATGATGAACCTTAATAATAAAATAATTGACTTGTATGCTCTTTGATGTTTTTGGTTGTTGAACGTCTTAACATTAGTAGTCAAAGCCTTACACGGGCTAATATGCCCTTTGAATTATTCTTTTCTCCCTTTTTTCCAAAACTAATAGATTACTTCCAAGATAAGGGAACATATGTCTAATTCAACATTATTTAGAAAGCTGTAGGGTCCTTTGAATTCATAATGCTATTTGAGCATAATGAATATTAGTATCAATCTCAGGTGATTATGCTTAATCATGTATAGAATTAGAACGTTGGAAACATATTAATTGACGGTACATGATTAAGATTTTGTTCTTATTCTCAGCATGGCATGCTAATTTGTACATATAAAGCTCTATAGAGTTTTTGTATTGTTTTATCGTAGATTAGAATGATGGCGACACTATATCATAATGAGCATGAACTTCCTTGAGTTTACGTTCTAGTGAAGGGAAAAGGACTACACAGGATAGGAGTGATGATTGTTTCCCACTTATTGATAAGGTGATCATTCCAAGTTTTGAAAATGGTGGAAGTAATGCAATCCACACTCATGAATTAAACCCAGCACCAAGAAATCAAAAACACAATCGATGAGCATGCACTTCGTTTCCATAGATCAAATTCATATCAAGATTAATACATAAGCATATATAATATACATCATAGTTTTTCATCGGATTCTTTCGCTTTTTTGCTTTTAGTACTTAGTCTCCACTAAGCTTTTTTGACTTATTTTCTTAATGTAAAAAGAACACAATTAATACAAACGAAATAATGGACGATCATTCACTTAATTTAACTTTATTAATTAGGATAAGATTATTTAGGCATTGTGTTAAGATGACTATATTCTTTAGGAAAAGTTGTTTAGAAAAGAGCAAATTTGGGTGTATTATTTGTCCTCGATATCTATATGTCAATAAAATTTTTTGGAGAGAAAGAATTAAACATCGACATTCTAAATCCCAAAAGGATTGTAACTAGTTCTTGTATCCAGATTTTCTTTCAATAAATGTTTGAGATATTACTCCTTTTTACCAAGGTTATACTAAGATGATGAAGTAGAACAGGCTTTGTCACTTTAATTCAGACACTGATTCTGATGATCAAGTTCGATAATATTTGGTAAAGTTGTTTCTAGTGATGTTTTAGTGAAAAAATTGCTGATGCCATTATTCTTAAATCTAATCTCATTGCAATTAAAGTTTGGATACCTCTAAATAGTGGATTCATGGTTAAGTTTAGTTAATCACTTGTCACGTAGGCAAATTTAATTATATTATAATAGAAATATACAAAGTAGATAAATAATTTATCCTTTATAAAGATATAATATTACAATATTTTCTTCTTTTTCTAAAAAGGTAAATAAAAAGAGTTTATATGGAATGTACAAAATAAAACATCAAATACAATTTAAGGCTACTAAAGCTCAATAAGGCACCACATGTATAACAAGTTAGGACGATGGTAACTCGCTAGGAGTCATTAGACGGATCAATTTAATTTTAAAAGTGGAGAAAGTGATAAGCCTTTTCTTCTAGCTATAAACAACTCTCTAATACATCTAATATTGCATTCATTTACATGATTTGGAGAGTTGAACTTGCCCTTGAAAACCTTTTGGTTCCTTTCCCACCAAACACTATAAACTATGCTCTTAAGAACCAAGCTATACAATAACCTCTCATCTTTATGACCCCTTAAAAAGGAAACATAGTCACTAGATTATTCCCAAAGAAGCATTTGATCTCAGAGGTCTAGGTTACAAAGGCCAATAACATTCCTTTAAACCATATATGAATTAAGTTAATTAAATAGAAGATATGCATTGGTTTCTTAATTTGACAGACACAATATACATTTTAGATTATTGATGCCTCTTGTTTTGCCAAAAATAGTGAACCTTTATTTAATGCAAGTCATAAAGTAAATGAGAATATAGGAACAAGAAGCTTGTTCAACACAAGAGAATCCTAGTTCATAGTTATTGCATGATTCCTTATCATATCCATACAAGATTTGATTGTAAATAAGCCAAAAGGATGCTTAAGCCAAATTACCTTATCCTCTATTTACAAATCTGGGGAAATTTGGGGCAACAACCTTGAAAGAATTGTTCAACTCTATTGTCACAATGCCATCTTTCATTTTCAATTAAACTACTAACCTTTGCAAATGACATTTTCAATTAAACTACTAATCTTTGCATTTTGCATATTGTATATGGGGCGGGTTAATTGTTTTTCTTTGCATTTAATGTTACATATTGTATACTAGCTTGTTAGGTTGCATTTTGTAAATCGTGTGAATATGTCAATAGCTTAGATGGATTGAAATTGATTTAATTTTAAACATAATCCATTAGGTTTTTAAGAATCATTAGATCACAAAATTAGTAAATTGGGGTCTTTAGCTAAATATGCAACTTAACCTCTAAATTGTCACATTTATTCATAATTTGAGGCCTTTCAACTTAAGTGGCTTTGCTAGTATTTTTTCATGAAAATAAGTAGCTAAAGCAACAAGGTAGGTAATAAAAAAATCATGTTTTTTAATTTTTAAATAAATAACTATTACGTTGTCCTTTGGATTATGAATAGAGCTAGTAGTCAGTAGAATGTAATGTAGCTGGGTAACCAGATCGACATACATCACAAATGTGTACCTTCGTGTTGAAAGACTATAATGATGCTCTAACCAAGCAACAATAAAAATATGTTTTAGTTGAGTAACCAAATCGACATTTATTATCAATGTTTGCCTCACAAGAAAAAGACTAAGTCCATGTTCATAAAAGTAAATAAAAAATGTGTTTTTCAAATAAAAACCTATCGAACTTGTAATTGTTGGACTTTTCATAAAAATGTATTTAGGAGTAGTTACCGAGTTTGAATGGCCAAAGAATTATTAATGTGTGTGTGCAATGAAAAAGGGTAAACAATTTAACACTTGAGTCTAGATTAATATGTATAATTTAGGGATAATGGTTATAACTCAAGAGAAAGTTTATCAAAGTGCTTCAACATTCTCAATGCTTAATTTCTACTTAGATTTAAACAATTTAAACTTTTTTCAAAATTTTAAATCAGTATTTCATTTAATAAATTAGTATTTTAATGAAATATAAGTATCATTATTTTATGAATTGTTATTCCATCCAATATATCACATGTATAAGATTTAAGAATTCAATACCATTATCATTCTTTCACCAAGAATTGATTCGGTTATTATCAACTTAACAAGTTTCACAATTTTCATATAATTTTAATTAATCTTGAGTTTGTTTAACAAACCAACTAAACTTAAATTAGGTACATAATGACTTTATCAATCACATTTCATGCGACTCTTATATCCGTGAGGTGACAACTTTTGCCAAAATATATCTTATATATTTTCCTAACCCTGCCTTTAAATTCATGTGATCAAAATTTTGCTTATCTAAATCACAGAAATTTAGTCAAGTAGAACCCATTTTTATAAGACAAAACATATTCGGGTTAAAGTAACATTAAGTTTGCTCAATAAGTCTAAGAGAAAATAAAACTCTAGCTTATTCTTATAACAATGGAAGGAAACAATCACATTTTCAACGTATACTTAATATTTTAATGAAGAATTTAATTTTGTTCATCTCATTAAACAAAAATTGCATGTAGAATATCACACATATAAAACATACGCTTTGTTTGATTCCAATGATTGATCCTTATAATCTAAAATAATATTTCCATCTCCTTAAAAAATAAATTAGATTAAACTCATTAATTCCTAAATATATATATTAAATTCCTAGTCCAAATAAAATTTAATTTGATTTGAAAACAATTTTGAAATCCAGTTAAAACTACTCATTTAATAAAAATTTAATTGAAAAATTCAATAAAATATTCTTCTTACTTATTATAATTTTAAAATCTCCTTTTAAAAATTACACAAATAATATATT